>OY728139.1:1271675657-1272182967 GCA_963277665.1 Viscum album | reverse complement strand
TGGTTTTTGGTTGTTTCTGGGGGAGAGCAGAGGACTGCATTCGATTTTTTTAAAAAAAATTGTCTTCCACGTCGGTTATTTTATAACCGATTTGATAAAAAAATCGGGAAGGGTTTATCATGTCGTTTTTTAATAACCAACATGACGAACACATTTGGAATGGTTTATCACGTCGGTTATTTAATAACAGACGTGATAAAATGCATGGGAAATGGTTTATCACGTCGGTTATTAAATAACCGATGTGATAAAAGGCCTTGGAAATGGTGTATCACGTCGTTTATTTGATAACCGACCTAATAAACCATTTCTAAGGCCTTTTATCACATCAGTTATTTCATAACCGACGTGATAAAACCCCCCGGACTAGTTTAGCACATTGGTTATTATATAACAGACGTGATAAACCATTTCCCAGAGGTTTATCACGTCAGTTATTAAATACCCGACGTGATAAACATCCCCCACATGGGTTTATAATGTCGGTTATTATATAACCGACGTGATAACCCCCCCCCCCCAGTTTTTGCACGTCGCTTATTAATTAACCGATGTGATAAACACCGCGATGTTATGTTGTTTATGTCATTTTTTAAATAACCGACGTAAAAAACGTTATTTATAACGTCGTCCATATTAACGTCGGCTAAAAACCGATGTAAAAAATGAAAAATAACCGATGTAAATAAAATTTTCTTCACTAGTGTGTTTTTGAAAGGGTTTTCATGAGTTATTTATGATAAAGGCAGATCTTCTGAAAAATGTTTTCTTAAAATGAAATTTTTTGCTTTCATATCAAATGAGATAAGGAGGAATTGGTATTGAACTGATGAACTCAATGGGACACAGTTCTACTGGCGATATTGCTAAGTTTCCACAAGGATTTCATAAGATCTGTGAAATATCATTTTAATCAATAAAAGTATTATTATTTTCAAATGATTTTCAAGAGAAATCAATTTTTTAAAGAACATTTTTGAAATGGATTTTCAAATTGATAATTATTTTTTGATATGTATTTTGAAAAGTATATAATATATCAAATATAAATATTTGATATATTTTTTTAAAAATAAATTGTAAATAAGTATGTATAAAATTATTTTTAATTTGTTTTAAAATCACTTACAGGTTAATTTTATATTCATCCCATGTTTTAAAATATTTTTCATAGGTCTTTTATAAGTTCTATGAAGGATGGATTTGTTTAAGGAGTTTCTTCATGTTAATCGAATTAGTCATTTTATAATTTTTTTTAAACTTTGATTGTATGTATGATATTTTTTTAATTTTCTAGAACCTAGAATAGAAAAGTTCCTTGGATATATGGTATACTTTGTATTTTTTAGTAATCATTCAAAAAAAAGTTTCACAACATGTTTTTAGTACTAAATCTGAATGTGTAGGTTCAAGCTATCACAATGGTATCAGAGTAATGGTCTAGAAAAATTTGGAGATTAAGAATCGTACATTGAAGAGAAAAAATATAAGTGATAAAATTTTATTTTGAACTTCAATATAATTAAGTGCCCTTAAGAATATAGAAGTTATAGTTTTTCTTAATTCTAAATATGATAATTTAGAATTTTCTTATGTCTGAAAAATGAATTATGAGGTTGCAATTCCATTAAGGGGGGAATAATGTAACACCCCAAGTTTTAAAATAGGAATCATTTATTTTCCATTTCTATCTTGATTTAAGTATTAACACAATATTAGTAATTATAATATTAATAAAAAATGATAAACAAAAAAATAAATTTATTTTTCAACAAAGAAAGTAAATAAAAAAATAAAAAAATTATAATGTAGCTCTTAAATGAAAATTTATTTATAAAATTTACAATTATAGTTGATTATTTTTATTATTAATTAATATCATAGAAATAAAAATATAATTAAAGTAAAAAACCCTTTGAATAAATGATCAAATTTGTAATACTAAATAAAAATAATCATAATAAACTATATTAAAAAAAATATAGTATATATATATATATGAATGTATATTTTGCATAAATTAGATAAGAATATATATATATATATATACATGAAGTGTATATTTTGAAATTAAAGATAATTTTTAATATAAATTTATGTATATATCTAGATATATGACTGCAATAACAAAATTATTCATATTATTATTATTAATATGGATTTTTTTAAATAAATAAAACTTCAAAATTTTATAAACAATAAGAGAAATATTTTTTATAAATATATGAAATTATAACTATTATAAATTGTTTTATAAATTTTGAAATTATAAAATACATTAATAAACAAAATTATAATTTTTATAAAATCTAAATTATATGAGATTTGATAATAAATGAAATTTGATCAACATATGTTGATGATGATGATTATTAAATCTTAATTACCAAAACTATATAAATATATTATTTGGATAAGAGGAGTTAGTTGGATCGAGTGAAGAAATGAGTATCAGCCGCATTTTGGGGGAAATAAAAATCGGAGGGTTCCTATTCTAAGACACTATGCACAGATGGGTTTCATTTGCATGAGATCAAGGAATGTTGAACATTCGAGTAGAAAAAGGGGGTTCAACCTAGTTAGGTTTTGAGCATGCATGAAGGGATGAAGCACAAATCTAATGCTAGAACAAACACCAATGGAGGTTTGACTACAGATGAGTCTTCGAGCATAGATGAGGATTTATATCATGGATATGGGAGATCAACCATCAGTAGGGGTTTTATTTTCTATAAGAGTCTCAAATATGGATGGGGGTTTCGACTACGAAGGAGTCTCAAATGCGAATAGGAAGAAATCGAGTGTGAATATCCCATTGTATTCCTTCTTCAAAACACTTTGCATATATATCAGAGGTAAGTGTATGCATATTTATTTTTAGGTGTCCAAATCTTAATTCTAGGGTCTTCTTCTCAGCAATAGCCTATCTATCGATGTTCTGATTTATTTTTCTTCTTTAGTAATTATCAGCTATCCCTATTTGAAAGTGGTGATCTTAATGATTGTTTTAAATGAAAACCATTTTATTCAACATTTAATTTTTTTTTGTCTCATGTCATAAAAGACTCATGAATAAAATTTTATTAAACTAAATCAATAAAGATAATTTATATATATATATATTCATGGTTCATTCAATTCATAAATTGAATTTTTGGTCTTGATATGTAATTCTATGCTGGTATGTTTGGCTTGTGGTTTGAATTGCTGATGCTTGTTTTTTGAATGTAGTAAGGTGTGATTCTATATGGTTTAAAGGTTGTGCGGTTCTCACTTTTCCTTAAAGTGTTTATAAATAAAAAATTTAAATTTCAGTCAAAAAATAGGGGTTTATTATATATATATATATATTCATAATTATAAATTTTTAGAGAGTAATTTATTCTCAAAAGAATATATAAATATTTATGTTTAGATATTAATAAAAAAATAATTCTTTTTGAAAAAGATTATTCTTATTATTATTTTTATCTTCTTTAAAAGATAAATGAAGGATTTTATGGGGTGGTATATATTTTTTAAATTTATGTTGTTAGGGAATTAATTTATTTTTCAAAACCCCTTTTCTTTGTAAGGGAAATTATAATTTTATGTTAATCCATTATTTGGTTTAAATTCATGTTTTATTTTAGAATTTAGAATCAATAACAAAACATTATCTTTTTATTTTTCGAAAACATTTTTATTTTTAAAAGTATTTGATTTTATTAAAAATCACGCGGAAATTTCTAATCAATCATTTTATTTGACATAGGATTTTTAATTTCTACATATGTAATTCATGTTGTAAGACATAACCATCATCTATAATTAAAGAAATTTCATTAATTTTTAATATAATAATTTGATTAATTTTAATAAGTATAGGTTTATTCCCTTTAAATGTAGGTATTTATTTTGAAAATGTGGATTTATCCTAAAATTCCATAGATTTACTAAAAAATGAGTTTCTTCCAATCTTTAAAGTTTGTATTTTTTTTAATTTAGAATAATTCAAGTTTCTTTTGAAATATTTTTAATGGGTTATTTATGAGAAAGGTGAATATTTAGAAACTTTTTTTCTTAAAATAAAATTTGGATGTTGCATATCAAATGAGATAATAAGGAATGAGGAGTGAACTCATGACCTAAACTGGATGTTTTCTAACTAGTGATACAACTAAGTGTCCACAAGGGTTTTATAATATTTTTCTTGTATCATTTTAATCAATAAAATTATTATTACTTTCAAATAATTTTCAAGGATAAATACAATTTTTTTCTAAATAATATTTTTTAAATGGATTTTCAAAATGATAAATATTTTTGTATAAGTACATTAAAAAATATTATTATATGTCAAATATAAATATTTTATATAAAATATTTTTATATAATTTTAAAATATTTATGTATAAAATTATTTTTAACTTGTTTTAAAACCCTTTACTAGGAAATTTTAAGCTCATCCCATCTTTTAAAGTATTTTTCATAGGTATTTTAGAATTTCTAAGAGAGAAAACATTGTTTAAGTATTTAGTGCACACGAAACGAATTAGATATTTTATAATTTTTTTAAACATTGATTTTGTGCATGGTATTTTCCTAATTCTCCAGAACCTAGTCCAAACAAGGTCCTTGGATATATGATTTTCTGAGTATTTTTCAGTTATCTTTTATGAAAAATTACAATCCATGGTTTTTTCACTGAATCTAGAATTGCAGGTTCAGGCTTTCATGAAGGTATTAGAGTAATGGTTTAGATAACTTTGGAGATTAGGTGTTATAATTTGAGGGAAAGAATCTAATCGATAGAATTTTATTTTGAACTTCTAGGTAATTGATTATCTTTATGGATATAGAAAATCTAGTTTTTCTTAATTCTGAAGATAAAAATTCATAAATTTCTTAACTCCAAATAAAGAATTGTTAGGGTGCAATTTATTTAATAAGGGAAGAATGTAAAATCTTGAGTTTTAAAATAAGAAATACTTCTTTTCCATTTGTATCTTGATTTAATTATTTGATCCATATTATTAATTATCATATTAGTAAAATATATAAGTAAATAATAGTTTTTTAATATAAATAAAGTAAATAGATAAACACATAAATTATAATGCAACTCTTAAAAGAAAATTAATTTATAGAACTCACAATTATAATTTATTTTTTATTAGAAATTAATTTCATAGAAACAAAAATATAATTAAAATACAAAACCATGTGAATAAATGATTATTTTTGCAATATTAAATAAAAACAATAATAAAATGAATTTAACAAATATATAGTATATATATATGCATGTGTGTGTATATATTACATAAATTAGAAAAGAATATATATATATATATATATATATATATATATATGTATTTATGTATTTATATAGATATGTATATGAAGTGTCTTTTGAAATTAAAAGTAATGTTTAATATATATATATATACATATATATATATATATGGGTGAATTTAAAATAAATTAGTCATATTATTATTATTAATATGATTTTTTAAAATTAATAAAATTTCAACATTTTATAAACAATAAAGGCAACATATTTTATAAATTTATGAAATTATAACTATTATAAATTGTACCAATGTTGTTTTCATTTCAAAAACCTTGGATGTTTTGTTGTCCGTGAGTGATGGATTCTGGAAAAATAAAGAAAGTGGGAGTACTGAAGCAATATTCTATTTATCAACCTTTAAAGGCTGAATTAAGGTTTCTCATTAGGAGGATCAATCATTTTCTGAATAAAAGGATTTACTCGCATCATTTCAGCAATGATGCTTTGGTTTACTTGGATTCTATGCTGGAATACCAAATAGCTGAGGTTCTTGAGTTGGCTAAGATCATGGATAGGTTCAACAAGAGGAACAAGATCATATTGGGGAATTTGCTTCTAGGTATGAGGAAAGATGAGGATCTTGGAAATCTTCTTATGGGAGTGATGATTTCTCATGGAGGAGTTATTTACAACATCAACCCAATTCTATTACCCAATAAAACTGATTATGTGGAGGCAATGAAATCTCCTAAAAAAGTTATGGAATCTCCCAAGAATTTCACGAAGGCTTGATTTAGTTATGGTTATTATTGATTCAAATCAAGTTCTATTCGATTGGTCTGACCGAAATGAAAGTGTTTGAATCAAAAGAAAAATTTTTCATCTATAAACACATAGTGAAAATCCCTTATAATTGTAATCCTGATCCTTTGATGTTTCACTTAGAGAATAAATAAAGAATAATTATAAATTGTTTTATTAAAATTTGAAATTATAAAATATACGAATAAATAAAATTATGTTTTTTATAAAATCTAAATTATATTAGATATAATAATAAATATTTTTTTTTAAATATATAATGGTGATGATGATTATTGAATCTTAATTATGAAAAGGATATAAAATATATTATTCAGATAAGAGGAGGTAGTGGGCTCAATCGAATAAATGAGGATTGAACACATTTTTAGGAAAAGAAAAATCAAAGCGTTCCTAATCAAGGAGAGTAAGAATGGATGAGTTTTATCTTTGGGATATCAAGAAATGTTGAATGTTCGAGTAGAAAATGGGGTTCAACCACAATTAGGTTTCAAGTGTAGATGAAGGGCTCAAGCATGAATATGACACGAGACTAAACACTGAAAGAGGTTAAACTGCGGATGAGGCTTCGAGAACCAATGAGGATTCCAATCATAGATAATGGATATCAAACACCAGTAGTGGTTTGATTTTCTATAAGAGTCCTGATCATGGATGGGGGTTTTGACTGTGAAGTGGTTTTGAACATGGATAAGAAGAAATCAAGCATAGATATCCCATCATCTTCCTTCTGCAAATCGCTTTGTAGAACTATCAGAGGAAGGTGTATGTGTATTTATTATTGGGTGTCCAAATACTCTTTCTGTGTGTTTCTTATTATAAATACATTTTTTACCGATGTTCTATTTTTTTCTTATTGGATCATTATCAGCTATCCCTATTTGATAGTGGTGATCTTAATTCTTGGTTTAAATGGAAACCATTTTTATCAACATTTTTGAGTTGAATTTGTCTTGTTTCAGAAAATATTTATGAAGAAGCTTTGATTAATCTGAATCAAACAAGATAGATAATATATATATATATATATATATATATTATCATGGTTCATTCAATTTATAAACCGAATTTTTAGTTTGGATATGAACTGGAACCACAAAAGTAACAATTTTCATTTATTTTTCTTTTTCTTTTGCTAGTTTTTCTATTAAAAATTAAGATCGTTGATGGTTGATGAAAAAATGGTAAATCAACTCCATCATATTTTGATGTGGTGATCGGTTTGAATAATAACTACTTCTATATTTAAAAATTATTACATTTATGTGATGGCCTTAATAAATTATATCTATCTCTGCTTGAAGTTCTGAAAATCAATAATTAGTTACACATAATTATTCACATTTGAATATATATATATATATATATTCAGAGAAGATTTTTTTTTGGAATTTGGTATCCTTTGGTGTTTTGTCCTCTCCATATTTAATTTTTTTAAATGAGTGTTCTACCTACAATGACTAAAAAGAAGCGCTTCTCCATCCATTCTTTGGAATCCTAAGTCTATTTTAATTTTATGGTAGGGGTTTATTTTTCAAAATTTATATATATATTTAGAATTATAATATTTTAAGTGAGTAATTTATTTTTGAATTCATATATAATTTATTTTAAATATTCCAAGAAAATAATTCATTTCAAAAAAAAATTATTATTATTATTATTATTATATTTTTTAAAATATAGTTCAAGGTTTTTATGGGGTGTTATATATTTTTTATATTTATGTTATCAAGGAATTAATTTATTTTTAAAAACCCCTTTTCTTGGTAAGGTAAATTATCTATTTATGTTAAGATTTTATTTTATTTAAATTCAATTTTTATTTCACTATTTAGAATCAATAACAAAACATTGTTTTATTATTGTTTAAAAACCTTTTTTATTTTTAAAAGTATTTAATTATAGTAAAAATCACTTTGAAAATTTTAATATATCATTTTATCTCAATGATTATTTTTAATTTTTGTAAATACCATACATGTTGTTCAACATGACCATCATCTAGAATTAAATACATTTCATTCATTTTTAATACAAGATTTTGTTTAATTTTAATAAGATTATTTTTATTCCCTTAAAATGTAATTATTTATTTTAAAAATGTGGATTTCTCATAAACATCCATGTATTTCCGAAAAAATGAGATTCTTTTAAGATTAGAATTTAGTAAATTATTTTCTCCCTTGTGAATAATTCATGTTTTTTTGAAATAGTTTTAATGTGTTATTTATAAGAAAGATGGATCTTCATAAAAATGTTTTCTTAAAATAAAATTTAGAGTCTGCATATCAAATGAGATAATGAGGAATAAGGAGTGAACCCACAACATCAACGGGATGTTGTCCTACCAGTGATATAGATAAGTGTCCACAAGGGTTTTATAATATCCGCCAAGTATTATTTTAGTCCATAAAAGTATTATTATTTTCAAACGATTTTAAAGAGAAATTCAATTGTTTTTGAAAGAATATTTTTTAAATGGATTTTAAAAATGATAAGTATTTTTAAAAGTATATTATATATCAAATATAAATATTTAATGAGAAATTTTTTAAAATAATTTTAAAATATGTATGTTTAAAATTATTTTTCACTTGTTTTAAAACCCATAACTCGGAAATTTTATGTTCATCCCATGTTTTAATTTTTTTTATCATATGTAATTTAGAAGTTATAAGATGGATAAATTCATTTTAGGAGTTAGTGTTCGTGTAGATAATAAGTTATTTTATATTTATTTATTTAAAATTTGTTTTTATGAATGTTATTTTCCTAATTATCTAGATCTTAGACTGTAAAATGCCCTTGGATATATGATGTACTGTGTATCTTTTAGTTATCTTTTATGAAAAATATTACACTGGTTGTTGTTTGCACTAAATATAGATGTGTGGGTTCAGTTTTTCACAGTGGTATCAGATTAACGGTCTAGAAAACTTTAGATATTTAGTATTATCATTTAGGGAAAACAAAATGTAAGCGATATAATTTTATTTTTACGTTTTAGGTAATTATTTAGATTTAAGAATATACCAGAAATGCTCAGATAGAGACAAATATTTTGACCATTTATTCTAAGAAAAGTAGAGCAAGCGAGTACCACAAGCCAAGAAACACAACAACAAATCATAACAACCATACCCGTCACCATACCCATGATCAATTGCCTCGTCCTCATTAGCCGACTCCCATTATGAAATTTCATAATGCTTCAAAGTATTCACATACTTCTTTATGAGATTTAGATTTTACAAATATAGAAACTCCTCAGAAGGTTGCTTACCTTTTACCTTGCTGACAGAAGACCTGGTCGGCATCCAGTTCGGCATATAAGAATAGTTTTTCCTCTACCTTCTTTTTGGTGGAGCGGTCATCACTTCCTCATTCACTAGCACAATCTTCTTTCCACCTTGAACAATGTCAATGTAAGTGATTCTATCCCTTTCATCAAAATTATCCTTTTCACTCTCAGAGATGTCTCCCCAATTTCCAAAGATACGTACCTCTTGATGACCATCCTTCACTCTCCATTCCTGCGCAGAGTGGATATTAGTATCAATCATTGATAAACAATATTGATGTTCCACACACCCATGGTCATCATGAATCCCCTAATGTATTGTTCCTTCTACATTGAATACATCATATGAATAAAGTACAACCTGCATGTTTTCACCTTCATTCTTTGGACTTTCCTCCACAACAGGAGGGATCATCCCATGCTTTAAATCCTAGAAACAGTTTTCAGAGGCCTGCTCCTACAATTTCCCATTGCCACTGCCACTTTTTATGCTCTTCTCCTTCAGGCTCAGTATCCTGCTGTCATCAAGAACTTTATCCTATATAAAGGTCTGAACCTGGTCCAATTCCATATCAACATTTACCAGTCCCGGAAAGAAATTACTAGTTTCAATATCAACTGCTTTCTTTTCTAATTGAGGCTACAGCCCAGCAGAAACCCTCACCCACCCACCATTTTCCTCCAAAGAACCACCCAACTGCAAATAAAAAATGAGACTTTCCCTCTTGGCCTCAATACTCTCAGAAGACTCAGCTTCTTGGTTGGAAGAGGTCACCATTCCTCCATCAGAATCATTGATCACAACAGATTGAACTACATGCTTCACATTGGCCTCCATACCTCCTGTGTTGAGCATCCTAATACCCGGTTTCAGTCTTCCAAACACCTCCTCCACCCTCACATTCATAGGATCCTCCACTGCTCTCACTTGTGAATCATTTATTGCAGTGACTCTATCCGGACAAGGCAATGTCAACCTTCCAAAACCCAAGCCTTATGTGCCATGCTGAACCTTCGAGGCCACCACGACCTGTTCAACCGAGGCCACCAGCAGAGCCACACTTCTACCTCTCCTACCTATCTACTGATGCCCAACCTGCTTCTTCAAGTTATCTACCACCACATGCGCCTTCTGTTCCTTGCCTCTATCCTTGCTCCCCCTCCAAATATACCGAGACCCCTTGTGACATAAATCCAGCGAATGACCCAACCTCTTGCATTCCAAACAGAAGTTCATCCAATTTTCATAGAAAACCCGTTATGTTCATCAATATTCCTCACCCAAAGTAATCCCCACATATTCAAATGGGTCTCTTGACATATCCATTTCAACACATACTCGAGGGTTAATAGGATGGAAAATAGCTTCAGTTATACACTATGAGCACATGTATCTACCTATTAGGTTTCCTAGCAAGCAAATTACAACGGTATTTTGAAAGGGGAGGGAAAGATTTGGGAAGCTGACCCATGTCGCCATCATTGGAGGATCCCACTTCATATGAAGAACAGAGGACCACTGAAGTAGGATGAATCTAAACCCATTAAAACTACGAGGTGCACCTGCCCTGGACTTGATGAGGGCTACCTCTGAAGAAAAATGGATCATAATTTTTCGATTATCTAGAAGACAAATAGTTGCCCTGCCCTTTAATTTCCAAGATTCAAAGATGTATCAATCAAACGAATCGATTGAGGGATGTCGTTGATAAAATCATGCAACTAAGGTATGCATCAAGAGATTTGACGATTCCAAGAACTCCACAGACGAAAAATAAAGGTTAGGGCACCCATCAAGAAAATACACGACTCTCGGTCCGAGCATAACGTGAGGGAAGGATGGGAGAAGGTCAGGGTTTGAAAAGAGAACAAAGGGAGTGGCTGCTCCTTGAAGGACACTGATGGTCCCTCCCCAATCGGTGGGGGAAGGACTAGAACCGAGGACAACGTCGTCACGTCAAAGAGATAGGGTTCATCAGGAAGAGAACTACACTCTGCTAAATCATAAAAATATTTTCAAATAACATTTAATAATATAAAATTTATAGTTTTTATTAATTCTGAAGATAAAAATTCAGAATTTTCTTAAGTCCAAAGAATGAATTCTGAGGGAACAATTCCTTTAATGGGGGAAGAATGTAAAATAACAAGTTTTAACATAAGAAATATTTCTTTTTTATATGTTTTTTGATTTAAGTATTAAATACATAATAGTAATTATAATATTAATAAAAAATAATATGTAAATAATATTTTTTTAATTAATAAAGTAAATAAATAAATAAAAAATTACAATTTAACTCTTAAAAGAAAATTTCTTTATAGAACTTACAATTATAGTTGATTTTTATTAGAAATTATTACCATAGAAACAAAAATCTAATTAAAGTACAAAACCATGTAAATAAATGATTATTTTTGTAATATTAAATAAAATAATAATAAACTAATTTTTTAAAAAATATAGTATATATATGTATATATATATTCCATAAATTAAATAAGAATATATATATATATATATATATGAAGTATATTTTTTGAAATTAAAGGTAATTTTTAATATATATATATATATGAATGAATTTAAAAGAAATCAGACATATTATTATAATTAATATGATTTTATGAAATAAATAAAATTTTCACATTTTATAAAAAATAAAGGAAATAATTTTTATAAATTTATGAAATTATCACTATTATAAATTGTACCAGATTGGTTTTCATGTCAAAACCCTCAGATATTTTAATATCCATGAGTGATGGAGACTCAGAAGATGAAGAAGGTCAGAGGGCTGAAGAGAAATTTCATTTCCATGTCATTAAAGGCCAGATTAAGGTTTCCCATTTAGAGGATCTGTCGTTTTCTGAAGAAATGGATTTACTTTCATCGTGTCGGTAGTGGTGCTATAATTTACTTCTCCACTGAGCTAGAATATCACGAAACAAAGGTTCTTGAGTTGGCTGTGAGTGTGTATCAGTACAATAAGAGGAACATGATCAACCCAAGGAATTTTATTCTGACTGTGGGGAAAGATAAGGAGGTTGAAAATTTCCTTGTAGGAGTGACTATTTCTCATGGAGGTGTTCTTCCCCAAATCAACCTGTTTTTGTTGCCCAAGACAACTGATTAGGGGAAGGAAAAAATTTCTCCCAATAATGTTTCCAAATATCCCAATAAAGTCATGAAGGCATGATTTAGTTGTTGTGGTAATTGTTGATTCAAATCTAGTTCTATTCAATTGGTCTGACTGGACTGAAAGTGTTTGAATCAGAAGAAAAAAATTTCACATTTAAAATCATAGTGAAAATACCCTCTAATTATAATCATGATACTTTGATGTTTCATTGAGAGAGAAAATAAAGAACTATTATAATTTTTTTTTATAAAATTTTGAAAGTATAAAATATATGAATAAAAAAATAATGATTTTTATAAAATCTAAATTATATGAGATATGATAATAAACTAAATTTGATAAATATATGATGATGATGATGATGATTATTATTATTCTTATTAAATCTTAATTACAATAATGATATAAAATATATTATTTGGATAAGATGTGGTAGTAGGTTCGATCGAAGAAATGTGGATCGATTCATTTTGGGTGAAATCAAATTCCTAGGGATCATATTTCGAGAGATCAAGTGCAGATGGGTTGCATCATTGGTAGACCGAGTGAGGTCTAAGGTTTGAGAAGAAAAATGGGTTTGAATTTAGTTAGGTTTAGAGTGTGGATGAAGGGATTGAGCGCATATCCAACGCGAGGCCAAACACTAAAGGAGGTTTGATCGTGGATGAGGCTCTGACTGCAAGGAGGAGGATGCATATTCTTTGGTACTTAAATCTTATGAATGGATATTAATACCTTGTGACCAAGTGTATCTAGCTAAAATTATTGAGGCTAAGGAAGAGTTGATCCTTGAAGACGTGCCTATTTTGAGGGATTGTGCTGATTCTTTTCCAAATGAATTTCCTGGTGTTCCTCAAATATAGGAGGTAAAGTTATCAATTAAGCTTATACCCAAAGATTCTAAAATATCCAAGACTCTATATAGAATGGATATTTTTGAACATGAGGAGATAAAGAAAAAATTAAAGAAGAATTTGGATAAAGGGTTTATACACACAAGTGCATCACCGTCAGGTGAACCGATCCTTTTTGTCAAGAATAAGGACGGGTTAATTCACATCTATATTTATTATGATGAGATCAACATGATCACAATAAAGAAAAAGTATCCTATTCCATGGATTGATGAATTTTTTGACCAGCTATGTGGATCCCAGTACTTCTATTAGGTAGATCTTCAATTAGGATATTATGATGAAAAATTGAAGAAGGGGGATATCCCAAAGACTAGTTTTCATATAAGGTACATGTACTATGAGTTTATAGTGATTACATTTGGTCTTAATAATTTTCTATCAATCTTCATGAACTTGATAAAGAGAGCCTTTAGGGATTTCTATGATAACTTTTTTGTGCTCTTTATATACAATAGTATAATCTACTCCAAAATAATGGAGTTACATGAGGAGAATTTAAATTCTAAGGTAAATACTTTGTCAATGGAAAAGTTATTTTCAAATTATAATAATTGTAAGTTCTGGATGGGGAAAATAAATTTACTAGGAAATTTCATCACCAGTAATGAGATATGGATCCTTCAAAAATTGAGGCAATTATAGAATTTAAAATACTAACATTTGTGATGGAAATAATTAGTTTCATAGGAATGGTTGTCTACTATCATCGACCTATGATAAACTCCTCATGATTTTCAAGCCCACTAACCAAGATAACTCAGAAGGGATTTTATTTTTCCTAGATTATTGAATGCGAAGAAGGCTTTAAGAAGTTGAATAAGAGGCTAACCCCTGCACCTATACCCACATTACCCACCAGTGGGGAAAGATTTATGATATACAATGATTTTTCCAAAAAGGGATTGGGTTTTTTTCTCATTCAATATGAAAAATTGATAGTTTATGACTCCTATAATTTAGTGATCCATGAGAATCGATACACAGCACATGATATAGAATTGCCTTTAATGATCTTCACACTAAAGATTTGGTGACATTATATCTATGGGGGGAAGTGTGAACTATATACAGATCATAAAATAATCAAGTATATATTCACAAAAAGGAGTTCAATATGAACCAAAATAGGTGGTTAGATATCATCAAGGATTATGATTGATAAATCCATTACCATCCTATGAAAGTAATCAAAGTGGAAGATTCTTTGAGTTGAAAGTATTCTATAACTCTATCCATGATGAATATTTCAAGGGATATAATATTCTTGGACATGAAAAGGATTGATATAGTAATAATAAATTGATCTCCATACCACCTTTCCCAAATGACTACTCAACAATCCATTATCTAGAGGATCCAGGAGGCCCTGAAAGATGATGAGATTATATAGAAATAAGTGGTGAATATTATAAAGTTAATCTTTAATAAAGATAGATTCATAAGGTTTGGAACTTATATATCTATACCATTTAAACCATAACTGATGAGGGACTTTCTTGATAATGCACATAGCTCATACTTATCTATTAATATAAAAATAATGAAGATGTATAGTGATCTACAACAAGAATTATGGTGCGATAACATGAAGAGGAAGATCATAGAATTTTTATCAGGATGCTTGGTAGGAAAAAAGCCTAAAAAATGTGAAACATATAAGGGTACGATGAAAATATTTCCCATACCAGTATGGAAATTGGAAAAAATATCCATGGATTTCATAGAAGGAATCCGCAAGACACCCAAGGGAAGTAATTCTATTTTGATGGTATTCAATCACCTTACCAATCTAGTGTATTTTATTTATAACATGGAAGATTTATCTCCAGATGAAATATCCAAGATAAAAATAAGGTAAGTTGTAATACTGCATGGAGTTCCACTCTCTGTTGTATCTGATTGTGATCCAAGGTTTTCCTTGAGGTTATAAAGAGGTCTTCAATAAGTGTTGGATACAAAACTAAGACTCAGATATGATTATCAACTTCAAATGGATGGAAAATCTGAAAGTAAAACTCAAACTCTGAAGGATATATATATATATATCATGTTAAAAGGATTTACATGGATGTTGTAACCAACACCTTCTCTTAGTATAATTCTCATATAACAATTTTTTCCATTATAACATTAAAATGTCACCTTATGAGGCTCTATATGGGAAGAGGTGTCATACCATGACATGTTGGAATGAAGTTTAAGAGTGGGAGTTGATGGGAAAAGATCTCATCTAAGAGATGATATAAAAGGTTCGAACCATTCAGTATCATATGAAATCAAGAAAAATTCAAAAAAAAAAGGTTTTTAAAACAATCATAAATGAGACCTCGAGTTTTTGGTTAGATATAAATTGTTCTTTTGTATATCATCATGGATGAAATTCTTGAGGTCTGGGAAGAAAGTAAATCATAGTACTAGATACATCGGCCCCTTATAGATCCTTGATCGCATCAGAGTGGTGGGCTATCGACAAGAACTACCACCCAATCTATGTGAAGTATATGATGTGTTCTATGTATCTCTCTTGAAGAAGTACATGCCAAAACCATCACATGTATGAAATAAAGAAGTGGTATCATTGGATAATGATATTTTATATGTAGAGAAGCTAGTGAATATCATAGATCATAGGGACAATTTTATAAGAAATAAGACAACTCACCTGGTCAAAGTGTTATGGTGGAACCGCAAGTTTGAGGAAGTGAAATGGGAACCAGAAGAGGTGATGAAATAGAAGTTACCTCATATGTTTTAGTGTATGAAATGAATATTTTTTGGGTGAAATTTATGAAAGGGGGAATAATATAATGACCTAATTTTTTATAAATTAAATTCCATTTTTGAATGAATAATTACATTTTTATGTAATGTAGTTTTAGAAAACACATGCACTTCTTTGGTTATTTTGGACTATTTCCAGTTTTATCCTAATGGATTTAAAATCACATTAAGTATTACAACTGTTTATATTATAGAAATTATATAATGGTCATATGATAATAATATATTAAGTGTTATGATAAATTCTAATTGACAAAGAAAAATGAAGTGATGGCTTTGACCAATAGGATGATACTATATAAATCCCATTTATTAGAGCTTCCATGGGAGATAAAATCAAAAGGATTTTACCTTGACCAATACCAATTTGATATTCAATAAATAATGTATGATCAAAACCATTTACGAGATAATTTTAAGCTCATCGAGATAACAACCCAAACCATGTTCTCTGAACCACCAAAATAAAATCTCACCATCACACACCTTAGTCTTAAAGAATACACCGGTGTAATAAGGTGTTATGTATCTAGAAATTAACAGTAAGATTTTATAAATTTTATTTTTAATAAAAAATGATTTTCTTTATCCCTTTTTATTATTACTTTATATATTATTAGATAACAAGTTTGATAAAAATTAGATTTTAATACAAAAAAATTCGAATTGTATTTTCTCAAAATATATATTTTTAACCAACACAATCATTTTTATGAATTCAAGAATTCTTTTAATAAATTGTATTTTAATATTATTAATAAATAAATTTTAATAAATATAAATATAAATATAATTTTATGAATTCAAATGTAATTTTAATAAGGGTCATAAAAATATTTTATGGAAAGACCTATATTTTTAAACAAATAGTAATTTTTATTCAAAATATTTAATTATAATATTTAGAAAATTATTTTGACAAAATAAATATTAATTTTGAAATCATTACATTGAAATTATCCAATGGTGAATTTTTCATAATTTTCTAAGACAGTTGAATCTTTGGGTAAAAATTAAATATGGTATAATTATAGGGTGTGTAATATGAAATCACAACGACCAAAAAGTTTTGTAATATAGGCCATAAAATTCATTCAATACCAAATATATATTTCCACTTTAGAATATTTTTTGATGTTATTTTATTAATTTTATAACCCCTTAATGAATCCTCCAAAACCTATATTATATTTTAATGTTTTGAAATCAATTATTTATATACATGACTCAATTCCACATCACCAAGAGAATTATTTTAATGTGTTAGGTTATTATACTTATAAAATAATTAAAACCAATTCCCTTTTAAAAAAACCATGGTCAAAAACCATTTAAATGTTTTTGGTTTTTATTACATTATCATATTGAGTCCAAAACCAATGTTTGTAAACTAATAAATAGTTATCCTCTCTTTTTCTATCTAAACCCACCCAAAAACCTATTACTATTCACTAAAAACCCCTTGGATCATTAATTTACTATACCATTCCCTCTATATATCCCTCTATGGTTCCCCCAAGATATTAAGAAGCTCCTCTCAATCTTTAAGAAGTCCCTATCAAGGTAAGGGATCCTCTTATTTTCCTTTTTATTCAAGAACATTTTTTAAATTGTTCTATTTAATTTATAATTTTTTATCTTTGAATATGTTTTTATATATCCATTTTATTATCATTATTATTTACATGTGATGATATACCCCTTTCACACTCACTCATCCATCCCATGAACCATTATGTACCCCTGTTATGTTGTCGAACATATCTTCAATTTCCCATGCCAAACATTTGTGTAGTTAATACCCATACTCATTTACAGTCAAGGGTATTAAACTAGATGTAACTATCCTTAATTTATTGGTTAATTTAAATTGTATAACCCAAAATCCTTAATCATTGTATTAACAGTGATAAAATACATCCTTATGTTTTTTGATCCATGTGGCACACTTATGCATGTACTTGATATAAATGTGTTAGGTGGGCCCAAAATTATATAGTCCCCCAATGTGATGAGTAATATTTTCATCTCATGAGATTCCATGTATTGTGCATGGGAGGTGATACTAGGAACACTATGTTATATTGTGTTGGAATTTTTCCTTGACTCATTCTTATGATGTAATATTTTATGTTATTTTCACATTCCTAAGCTGCCTTTATGATATCGTGTTATATCATTCCTCATTGTTCAAGATTATGATTCTCACCCCTATTATATTTCCTTGATATGATTATTGGATTTAATATACATATTTACCTTATGTTATGATTTTTTATTCCCTTATCAAGCTTTATAGATCACCCATTTCTTATGTACATCCCCTGGTAATCATGTGCTATTTTAGAATATCCAAGGAATACAAGGGCATGTTTCAGTGTTATTAAAATAGTGATGTTGAACCCATGTTTTGTGTTATTATTTCATTTACCTAATTTACCAAATAAATTATTCCTCATGAACTTCAAGGATTATATTATTTGTACCTTTATGTAATAAATCATAAGTTAAGGAGTATAAAAGTTTTGAGATTTCATAGTTAATGATTACATCATGGATTGATATATTTAAATATGGTCATAAGTTTAATAGAAAATATATAATTTTGGGGATTTATGTTATGGGGTTTTATGGTGATTTATTACATTTTGTGGAATTTTTATAGGGTTTTAATATATATATATTTGAGGTATATGTAACCCTTAGGTTTAACATGTTCTTTATTGTGATGTTATCCAGGAAGAATGATATTGGGTACATAAGTTGAAAGAAACACATACCCTTTAATGTTAATACATTATTTGTAATGACCCAACCCCAATTTTCTGAAGCCAGTTCCTTATTTTATTATATTGTCATATAAACAAATAATATTCATCCCTAAGGTCCGATTAGTTTAGTATATTTATAAACAAGATACATATATGAGTTCAACACTACAACTTGAAATGAAATAAAACATAGAAATTACTTTGAAAATATCCATATCTCCTAGGTTATCCCTGTAGTTTATTCATAAAATAGTTCTTTACATCCTAGAAAAAAAACATAAGAAAATGGTGAGCTCAAATGCTCATTAAGGGTAAGAAAAACAACAGAAGATATCATAAACATAAACATTAGGCATAGTGAATAACCAAAAACACATGCCCTTAAAAAACAATCTTGAACATAATATGAAAGGAAAAAGAGGTGAATAAATAATTCCATAAAAAACATAATCATGGGTATTCTACTAGTCATATAACCACATGAATAGTAAATTACTAGTTTCATAATTATGGATTTCATAATGCGAGATATCACAACGATACCGTCAAGGCCTCATGCTAAGACAATAAATAACCATTTTATCAAGGCCTCATGACAAGACCTAGTTTTTCTAATGAGCCCTACCAATGATCCAAGGGGCTATAGTGGGCCCCAACTAACACATAATAAGTAAAATTAATTATTCATATGAATGAGGATAAATATAAATAACATATACATTCATATTGAAACTAACATATGAAATGTAAATAACTTTCTCCAAACATTAAACATAAACACTAACCATCTAGAAAAATATGGTTAATGGTATCAAGATAACACATGAACAGTACAAATAATAATAAACCATTAAATTAAATATGGTTGATGTCATCATAAAATACCAATCCCAATAATACATAATAATCAACAAGTGTTTTGAAACAAATGAAGACACTCTTATAAAATCAGCGAGTAATTCTTGAGATAAATACTCTTTTACCTTGAAAAGAAGAGTTTTTTTGGAAAAGTATTCATATAAAACTATAAGTTAAGTAAGATAATATTTTCATAATAAAATTATTGATTTTTTAAAGATATTTTTTTTAAAAATAGATTATATAGTGACCTTGAAAATAGGTAAGAACTTGAGAAATTCCCTTGAATCGGGCTTGTATTTCAGGAAGAATTTTTGAAATATCCTTTTAAAACATAAAACTAACCATAACTAAAAGTAGGATTATGATTGGTAAAAATATATATAACATTAAAACATAATTTATGAGGTGTAAATATGAAAAAATAATAATTTAATTGAGTTAAGTGGATAATAAGAGTAACCCCGAATAAAAATGGAAGTTTGGGTAGAAAACCCTTACCTTAAGTCTAAAGGTGTTCCTCACATGATCTTAATGTTATGAATAATAAAATTTAGGTTCATAAATTAATAATTACATAACATAACCTACATTTAATTTATTTATTATAACCTTATTAGGTCCATTAATGGCCTTTTTATTGGTTAAGAGATTCAATTTCATTGTTTGGCACTGGTTTCTTCCATGGTTTTTATGATAAGTTTACTTATATTCATGTACGAATAAACATGTAGAATGAGAATAATTGTCCAGAATAAATTTTGTATGTTATTAGTTAAAAAATTTAAGATTACATGGTCATGAATTGTTTTGGTTATTTTGAGTGAATATGAGTTATTATATAAAACTTTAATGACAATTGTTTGGGTTAATTGGCTGTTTTTGATCACAACGAACTCATTTTGATTTATAAATTAATATCATTTGTAAAAAAGGATTCCATAATTATAAATAAATTTTTTAACATATATTATAATATTTCTAAACCATCAAAATGGTTTCATGACCATAATTGAATACAGTAATAGAAATTGAAAACTCATCGTCCTTGAATGTGATAAATTAACACATCTCGGATGCTGTTTTCATTTCTAGTATAAAAGAATGGGAAATGAGATATGATGAAGAATTATTCATTTATCATAAAAAATTCTAGTAAATATAAGGTAATGGATTCATCACATCATTTTTAAGAAGTTTTTTTAGGAAAGAAAAAGAAAATAAAGGAACTTCAAATTAAAGATATGAAAAGAGGAATTTACCTCTTGGAGTAATCTTCCTTGAGAGCCTCTTTAAGGGATAAGTTTTGGTATTTTTATGAGACCAAGGGCTTCTATATATAAGGAAGGATATTGGGAGGAGATTTGGGAATAATTTAGACAAGGCACAAGGCCTGTGAGGAGTGAAGATAAGAGGGATTGGGGGCGTTATAGTGGAAGAGAGAGGTGATTTGTGAATATATTATTCATTATTTTATTATTTACCTCAAGGAAACCAGTAGTGTTAATTCATGTGACCCATAATAGTAATAAGTTCATGTGAGTTCAAACAAATTGTTCTTATGTCATCCATGATGCTAGGAATAGTTAATATAACTGATAATGTATATTTATAAGGTAAATTACCATATTTTACTATTCATAAAAATTCAATTATTTTTGAAAAATAAGAAAAGTTCACCATAACCATTTTTCAATGTGTAAAATTCAAAAAAGAACTCCATTTTTTGAAAATAATTTTCTAAATATGATTAATTTAATTTTCAAATAAAATCATAATTTATTCAAAAAATAACAATTTTAAAACTATAATTCATTTTATATCACATTAAAAAATTGATCAAGATCATAACCTTAATAAAATAAAATATTAATATGACTTACTACTCATAATGGTCATATTACTATTCATATTATTATTCTTCAGGGTATGTTACAACTCAACCAAAATTAAGTTTATCATATTAGGCTCTAAATATATTACTAAACACAACCATGTATTTCGGTTTTTTGAAATTTAAATCACATAGGTGGTAAAATTATTTTTTCTACCTAGGTTATAAAAAATCGGTGTTTTATAGATACTTAGTGTTTCATGCATTCAAAATTATATTTATTTGAAAAATCTTGGGGTTTTACATTCTCCCCTCATAAAAATTTCATCCTCGAAATTTATAGAATGTTAGCTCATAAAAAGATTTGGCTAGGTCTTCATCCTAAGCTCCTCAGGCTCTGTTGTTTCCTCTTCAATTTCATGAATTTTCCAATGTATATTTACCATTATAGTAGTTTGTTTCCTAAACACATTTTCTTTAGTGTCCAGAATCTGGAGAGGCTCTTTATAGTACGATAGGTCAAGTTACAATTCTATTCCTTCAGATGTTAGGACATGCATTATGTCTAGAATGTACTTTTTCAATAATGAGACATGGAACACATTATGTACTTTAGACATACTCGGAGGCATAGCCAATTGATATGCAGTAGCTCCAATTATCTCTAGGATTTCAAAAGGTCCAATGTACCTAGGGATTAGTTTATCTTTCTTCCCAAATCTTAAAACTCCCTTCCATGGATATACATTCAAGAAAATGTGATCTCCCACATGAAATTCCAAATCCTTCCTTTGATTATCTACATAGATATTTTTTCTACTATGAGTTTCTTTGATATGGGTTTGAATAGTCTTTAACTTTTCTGTTGTTTCCTTCATAATCTCTAGGCCCAAAAGCTTCCTTTCTCTAACTAAATCCCAACAAGTTGGTGTACAACATCTCTTTCCGTACAATGATTCATATGGTGCCATTTGAATACTCGAATGGAAACTATTATAGTAGGAAAACTATTATAGAGGTAAATATTGATCCCAAATACCTTGAAAGTCAGGTGAACATGATTTCAACATGTCCTCTAAGGTTTGTATCGTCCTTTCTTATTTCCTGTCAGTTTGTGGGTGGTAAGAAGTACTCAAACGAAGCTAAATATCCAAATATTTCTGAATAATTTTCATGAATTTCAATGTAAATCTTGGATCATGATAAAAAAAATTGATATAGGTTATCCATGAAGTCTCACAAATTCATTGATATAGAGTCATGCTGGGCATTCTAGTGGTAAATCCTCCCTTATAGCGAGGAAATGTGCATATTTTGTAATTTGATCAATAATTATCCATATCACATCATTCTTACTTAGAGTTTTGGGTAATCCAGTGACAAAATCCAGGGTGATGTCATCCCATTTCCATGTAGAAATAGGTAGAGGTTGCATGAATCATCTTGGATGTTGTCTTTCAACCATTACTTACTAACATACTACACATCTTGAAACATAATCATCAATTTCCCACTTCATGTTGTCCCACCAAAAATGTTCCTTCAAATATCTATACATCTTAGTGACACTAGGATGTATAGATAAATTCAAAATATGGGCATCATCCATTAACACCCTTTTTAGCTTGGGTATAGCCAGAACACAAAGCCTCTTCCCAAATTTCAAAATTCCATCTTTACACACGAAGTCAGAAAACTTTCCATCATTCACACCTTTAATTTTCTTTTGAATATTCTCATCATCAGACTGTGAAGTTCTAATTATTTCCAATAAAGATGGTTGGGAAATCATTTGAAAAATTAGTGATGTTTCACCTTCTTTGATAATTCACATATCCATCCTCACTAGATCCATGTATTAAGGATCCTTAACAATCCACATTTTTTGAGATCTCTATCATCCTTATTATTCAACTCATTTTCTACCTTATTTTCCATTCCTCGGGGGTAGTGTATGGAACAATTTTAGTACTTGAGTAGTTCGAACCATCTCTTTTTCCTCATGTTGAGTTATTTCAGTGAGAATATATATTTCAAACTCTTATGATCGGTATACATCTCAAATTTTTACCATAGATATAATGTATCCATATCATCAGAGAAAAAATTACAGCTTCTAACTCAATATAATGAGTATGATAGTTTTGTTCATGAATTTTTAGCCTCCTTGATGAATAGGCAATAACTCTATCATTCTCTATAAGAACACAACCAAGTCCTTTCGTTGATGAATCACTATAGATCACAAACCCTTCATTCTCCGATGGTAGAGTCTGGATCAGATAATTCACTAATAGCCTCTTCAATTCCTCAAAACATTCCTCACATTCTTTTGTATATACAAACTTAACCCCTTTATGTGTAAACTTGGTCATTGGGTTGGCTAAATGGGAAAAGTTCTGAATGAAAAACTGATAATAACCTGCTAAACTAATAAAACTACATTCCTCGATTATGTTCATTGGAGTATGTCATTCTTTCATAGATTTTTTCATCATAAGATCAACAAATATTCCATCCTTAGAGACAATGTGGCCAAGAAAGGAAACTCATTGATTCCAAAATTCACACATCCTAAACTTCCTATAAAATTTATTTCTTCTAAGAGTCATCAGAATAGTGTGAAAGTGATTGTCATGATCTTCTTAGATTTTAGAGTATACCAGGATGTTATCAATAAATACCACCAAAAAGTCATCAATATTTCCCTGAAAAATATATAAATTATATCATTGAAAATATAGGGTTCTTTAGTCAGTCCAAAAGGCATTATTGTATACTCACAATTCACATACCTGGTTCAAAATGCTATTTTTTTGGAATGTCTTCCTTCCTCACTCACAACTGATGATATCAAGATCGATGGTAAATATTTGAAAAATATTGATCTCCATGAAGTTGATCATATAAATCATCAATGAGAGGTAGGGGATACTTGTTCTTTATTTTTATAACATTTATCTCTCTATATTCAATGCACAACCTCATTGATCCATCTTTCTTCTTAATGAAAAAGAACAAGGGCTCCCATGGGGAAACACTAGGAAGAATAAATAATTTATCATTAAATTCATAAAGTAGTTTCTTTAGTTATACTAATTTCAATGTGTCTATTCTACAAGGATTATTTGATATAGGCCTTGAACCATGAATTAAATCAATAGAGAACTCAACTTCCCACTCTAGAGGATGTCCAGGTGAATCCTCTGGAAGCACATCAACATATTCTTGTACAATAGGTATGCCCTCTATTTGAACATTCTGTTACTCACCCATAGATATTGAATTCTATTCCTCCCCAATAATTCAATTCATTTGATCTAATGGTGGTGGATCTAGATGATAATCGGATGGAGAGTTTTCTACTCTAAAGATATAGGATTCAAAACCATTCCCAAAAATTATAACATACCTCTTCTTACAATAAATTGTCACATTATAATGAAAAATCCAAATCATACCTAGGATTATATCAATATAAATAATGGGAATGATGATAAGGTTAGAAACTAAATAATGTTTATGTGTCATAAGGGGGATTGATCGATGAAACTTTATTTCAATGATACATCCCCTATATGTTTTGACTGAAAACTCCTTTATGAAATCAAATTGGACATGTCTAATTTTCTTGGAAAATAGTGAAGATAAAAAATAATGTGATGATACAGAATCAAATAAATATTTGGATAAGTTCATGGAAATTATTAAAGTACTTACCCCCACATTTTTAGGAACATCAACCTCAGTAGTTGTAAATTCATATTTTCGGACTTTCTCCCTAGGCCTTCTTTAGGGAACATTTCCCGAACACTTATGACATTCATGTGCATAATGTCACATATATTTAAACTATAGCATAGAAATTTTTTTGTTTCTTTCTTCCCCTTTAAATCATGATATTGGTGTCCTTTTTACCTACACTTGTAATAGACTCCCATTCCCTTCAGGAAAGTGCTAGGGTGTTTTTACCACAATTGCTATAGGTGAAAGGTTAACTCTTTCTTTATTCCCCATTTCATTATTTCCCTTTCCATAGTTTTCAGTAGCCCTATTATTCTATTTCTTTCCTTTAAATTCATAATACTTAGAAAAATCTTTTTCTATCTTGATAGCACATGAGAATATATCTTCATATGATGAGAAATTTTGGGAGACAGGTGACGTTCGGAGAAATGGTTTTAAACCATAAACAAATTCATCAATATTGATCCTTGGATTATGTATGTTGTCTGTATAATTCCTTACTAAGATTTTTAAGTTAGCGTCATACTTTTCATCATTTTCATTCTCTTTTTACTTCAGATTTCGAAACTGCCTTTCCATATATGCTCACTGTTAATATGGGAGATATTTTTCTAAAAAAAATTCCTTAAAATTCCTCCATTCCATCTCTTATATTTCTTAACCCTCTTTTGTGTTTTGGATTTATTACCTCCACTAATTTAAATCTCCCGATAGATGATAAATTCACATAACAACCTTCTCTCTTTTGTTTCATCCCAAAGCGATAAATATATTATCTAGGGAACTTATTCGCTGCTCAGCTACAAATGGATTCTAGTCCCATTGAATTATAGAGGTTATTTTCACATAAAGAGGTCTAACATAGATCCTCCACATTGTGGATATGTATGATACATATTGGTAATGTTATTCTTTACAAGCCGAGTCAACTATCCCACTATAGTTATAAGCTTCTCAGCCCCAGTCGAAACACCAGATCCAACATCATTATCTTGCATCGAAGGGAAATACCTACATGGGATACATGAATTCATGTGGTTTCCATTCCTTCCACAAGGTTCCATATGTAAATAATGGAATACACAATATTAGGTTATGAATCATAATGTATAATCTCAACTTAGATAAATACATAGCATAAATTTAAATCTTATCCATAGCTAATCTCTTAATCATAAACATTTTTTATTTGAGAAAAAATATACACTAATTCCTTCATAATAGTTTATAAAGAAAATGTGAACGATCCTAAGAATATAACCCAAGAGTTTCAAACCAGGAATGCATTAAGGCCCATTGTCGTGTACTATGATACCCTGGGTCAAGCTCAAAAATCCTTGTTGGAGTTTTCTCTCCTATGTAAATTTGTGCCAGAAACACATCTAATTATAGTATCCAGACATAGATTTATTAGTTAGAAAGATCCAAATAATCTAGTCCTTAAAAAAATTCTAAGTTGTTCTTGTATACTTATCCTCAAAGACTATATTAGAGTTTTTTTCTCTAATCTACATTTTCTAAATATAGTTTCCATGTTTTCTACGAAACTTTCTTTGATACCAACTATAAAATCCTGACCCCAGTTTCCAGGAGATAGTGCCTTATTTTATTACATTGGCATATAAATAAAGAATATGTATCGCCAAAGGGCTGAGTATTTTAGTATCTTTGTAAACAATATATATACATAAGTTTAACATCATATCATAAAACGAAATATAACATAGAAATTCCTCTGAAAACATCCACATCTCCTAGTTTATCCCTATAGTTCATTCATAAATTATTTCTTCACATCATGGTAAAAATAAAAAATAATAAAGGGGTGAGCTCAAATGCTCAGTAAGGGTAATCAATAAAATATAAGATATCATAAATATAAACATTAGGCATGGTGAATAAGAAAAAACACATGCCTTTAAAAAACTGAATTTGAATATAATATGGAAGGAATACGAGCTGAATAAATAATTCCATAATAAAACATAATCAGGAGTATTATAAAAGTAAAATAACCACATGAAATACCAATTAATAATTTTGTAATGAGGTAAGGCATAATGTGGGAAATCATAACTATACCATCAAGGCCTCATGCCAAGACCATAAATAACCATTTTGTCAAGGCCTCATACCAAGACCTAGTTTGTCTCATGAGATCTACCGATGCACTAAGGGGATATAGAGGGACCCACCCAACACTTTCTAAGTAAAATTAATTCCACATATGAATGGGTATAATCATAAATAACATATAAATTAATCTTGAAACTAATATATGAAATGTAAATAACTTTCCCTAAACATTATACATAAACACTAACCATTATGAATAATATGGTGAATGGTATCAAGATAGTATATCCAAAGTCAAACTAAACCTAAACCATTAAATTAAATATTCTAGATGTTATTATAAAATACTAATCCCATTAATACATAAAAATTTACATGTGTTTTTAAATAGATGAAGATACTCTTATAAAATCATTGAGTAATTCTTGAGATAAATACACTTTTACTTTGAAAAGAAGAGTTATTTTGGAATAGTATTTGTATAAAACCATAAGTTAAATAATATAGTATTTTCACAATAAAATGAGTTATTTTGGAAATATAATGGTTTCTAAAACAAATTATAGAGTTCCCTTAAAAATAGGTAAGAATTTAAAAAATTCCCTTGATTTGGGCTTGTATTTCGGGAAAGATTTGTTGAAAGATCCTTTTAAAACATATATATCCCCATAAATTAAAGTAGGATTCTGGTTGGTACACATATAAATAACATTAAAAAATATTTTATTAGGAGAAAATATGAAATGAATAAGAATTTAATTGAGTTAAGTGGAGAATAATAATAACCTGAATGAAAATGGAGGTGTGGGTAGAAAAGCCTTACCTTAAATCCGAAGGTGTTCCTCACATGATCTTAATGACCTGAATAATAAAATTTATGTTCATAAATTAATAATTCTATAAAAAAACCTACATTTAATTTATTTATTATAACCTTATTAGGTTCATTATTGGCCTTTTTATGGGTTAAGAGATTCAATTTCATTGTTTGGGTGTGTTTTCTTCCTTGGGTTTCATGATCGATTTACTTATATTCATGTACGGAAAAACATATAGAATGAGAATGATTGTACAGAATAGTAGTTTTATGTTATTATAGAACATCCAGAATATTACAAGGTTATTAAATTCTTTTTGTTATTGGGAGTGAAGATGAATCATTATATAAAACTTTAAGGACAATTGGTTGGGTTAATTTGCGGTTTTTGATCACAATGAACTCATTCTGATTTCTAAATTAATATCATTTGTAAAAAAGGATTAAATATATTTAAATAAGTTATAATAAATATATTATAGTCGATTTAAACTATAAAAATGGTTTAATGTCCATAATTTAAGAAGGAAATAGAAATTAAAAACCCGCCGTCCATGAATGTGATAAATTAACACATCTCGGATGGTGTTTTCATTTATAGTATAGAAGAAGGGGATATGAGAGATGATGAAGAATTATTACTCTATAATAATAATATTCTAGAATATGTAAGTTTCTGAAGTCATCACAACATTTTTATAAAGGTATGTGATGAAAGAAAAATAAAATTAAGTAACTTGAAATAAAAGAAATGAAAAGAGGAATTTACCTCTTCAAGTTATCTTCCTTGAGAGCCTCTTTAAGGGAGAGGTTTTGGTATTTTTTTGAGAACAAGGGCTGATGGACGTGGGGTAGAAGATTGGGAGTATATTTGGTCAGAATTTTGACAATTCACAAGGCTTGATATATGTGAAGAGAGAAGGGAATGAGGGGGGGGGGGTCTAGTGGAGAAGAGGGGTGATTTGTTAATATCTTATTTATTATTTTATTATTTCCCTCAAGAAAAAAATAATGTTGATTCATGTGACCAATAATATTAATAAGTTCATGTGAGTTTGATATATGTGTTCTTACATCATACATGATTCTAGGAATAGTGAATTTAACATATAATGTATGCATACGGTAAATTACCATATTTTACTATTCATCCAAAATTCGAGTATTTCAGAAAAATCCCAAAAATTCTCCCAAACCATTTTTTGAAATGTAAAATTCAAAAATTAACTCTATTTTTTGAAAATAAGTTTATAAATATGGTTAATTTAATTTTTAAATAAAATTATAATTTATTCGAAAAATAAGAATTTTAGAACTATAATTCGTTTTATATCACATTGAAAAATTATTCAAGATCACAACCTGATAGAAATAAAATAATAACATTTTTTAATAATAATAAGGGTCATATTACTATTGAAATTATTATTCATAAGGGTATGTTACTATTCACTCAAAATTAATTTTTTCTCATCAGACCTTAAATATCTTACTAAACACAACCGTGCATGTCAGGTTTTCAAAATTCAAATCACAGAGGTGGTAAAATTATTTTTGTTGTCTAGGTTATAAAAAATTGGGGTGTTTTAGAGACATAATATTTAAATAATTTAATATTAAATTTATTTGAAAAATCTTTGGGGGTTACATTCTTTTATGATGATGTAATTATGGTTAATAGGAATAAAGATGTTATCATATTCTGAGAATATATGAGATTGAAAAGTAATTTAATGACTAAATAATTAATTTTATTTTTGATGAAATTAAATATATTGTGAAAATTATATGATTATGGTAAACATAATATTTTTTCGGATGTAATTTCATTTTAGGAATAAATATTGAGTTATCCTGTAGAAAAATATATGTTTTTTTCATGGTGATTTAGGTTATTTTTGTAAGATTTTTCATTATTTTAGATAATATAATATTAAGGAATATATTTTTGTTAGAATGAGTATTTTTTAGGGATAAATGTTATTTTAGTATAAATGTTATGTTTATATTAGGATAATATCTGGTCAAATATGTTTTATTTTTGGGATTTCAAATTGGTCAGACATATTTTGAATAATAATAAGGGTTTTTAATTTTGGAATGTTTTATGTTAAACTTATAGATTTATTATTGAATCTTTAGTGATTAATGTAATAATTATTAATATGAAGGTTTATTCATATTGAATATTATCTGAACATTTTATAACCAATTTTGTTTCAATTAATGGATATAAATAAGAGATATATTTTTTTCATTTTATGTATCTTTTTATCAAAGAAAATATAAATTTAGAGCTTTAATCATGAAAAATCCATAATGGTTATCTTATCTCATGAAGTAGAGGTGGAGAAATACACAATAGAAAACTAAGGGGTGTATTTTTTTTTAAAGAAATAAGTTAGGTATATTCTCTCACATTCTCTATCTCACTAGTAAAAAAACTCCTCAGTCTCAAGGAAGAGGAATATACATCAATTGAGTTTTATGTGAATAATATTTATTATATGTGAAGGTGCGCTTTATGAAACATGTTCAGAAGTACGTGTTTCACAATATTAAATAAACGGTTTAAGAAATGTTTAGAAAATAATATTTTAAAGTCTTAATATAGAAATTAAATCACTTTAAAAAAGGAAATATAAATATTTATAAAATGGTATTTCTTTCCACTTATATATATATATATATATATATTCCACTCTTTTTAATTGTTTTTTAAAAAATATTTTCAAACCCTTTTTATCAGAAATGAGATAAAATTTCCATTATATAAACTATATAAGGGGGTATAATGTAACCCCAAAACATTTTAGAATTTATTTTATTTTAAATGATCACTATTTTTGATATAATTTAGCACACACAACACTGAGGTTAAATTAATCATGGTATACTATGAAAATATTATTATTTAAATATGACTGCTATAACTTAGTCATTGGTTTTGTGGGTACGAATAGGATTAGAAAATTATGATATATATTTTGAAAATTTTTCATTGTTAATTTTTATTTACTAGTTAATATGAAATAAGTACTCAAATGTTATGATAAGTATTAAATCATATAATTTTAAGAACAATTAATGTTTAAAAGTTTCATTTTTCTATAAAAGAGGGGCTTCCTTATATTTTTTATTTTTCATTTAAAGGATAAATTTATGGATTTTAGGATATTAATTTTATTAAAGACACCTTTTTTTGGATTCATCACATCAAAATTATCTTATTGTGAATTTTTTCTAATATTTCATAAATAGTTATTTTTTTATATAAATTGTGAAAAATACTGATTTTTTAAATAATGTAAAATTTATGAAATTATCATGATATAAGAATGAATTGAAACATTATGAAACATTTTTTATAAATAAAATATATATTTAATAATTAATATATTTATTTATAAACATAATTTTGAACATAGAAATCTATGTTTGACATTTTGGAAATATATATAATGTTTTTATTTAAATAAAAACAATTTTCGGTACATCTCTTTTAATTTATTATAATAAGGATATTTTTGGTTTTGAGTTGGTTTGGAAGAAAAATAGGTTTCCTTTTTTGGAAAATAAACTAATTTATTTCAAGGTAATCAATATTATACATGATTTTGGTATAAAATCATTTTTATGCCTAAAAGTGAATTTTTTTAAAAATGGTTTTTCATTTCTTTTTGAATACTTATATTAAAAGTAATTTTTACCACTTATATAAATTTAATATTACTAACTGGATTCCATATTTTTTATCACAATTTCCTAATTTTGAAATGAATTCTATTTCATTTTTATTAATAATGAAAAGTTACCATGATAAAAGTTTAACACAACGATAAAGGTTAAATGGGTTTATTGAGGTTAAAACTATGAGATAAGGTTAAAAAATATATCAAAAACATATATTTATTTTATTTTATAAGTCTATTTCAACCATTACCATCATATATTTGAAAATATGTCATTTTTTATCCACTTTACCTTTATCATTACCATAGTATTATTTTAAGTTAAGAGTAATTAAAAAATGTTTCTCTCTCTCCTTCTCTCACTTATTATGTTGTCATGATATGGATATAGATAAAAGAGATATATGTATGAATATATATGATAAAATTAATTTATAATAAACTATATATATTATATTAATTTATTTTTAATTTCTTGTAATGGTATAACTACCTATAATGTTTATGCAACACTAATGTAGTGCTTGTGCAAGTAGTGAAAAAACCAAGTAAATTATTTTAAAAACATTAAAAGTATTATATTTTGGATGAATTATGGTGTTACATGAATCTAATTTAAAATTATATGGTATTAGTGGTGGTGTATGTATTTATATTTTAATTATATATTTATCTTGATTCCTTTAAAGAAAACATAAATGAATAGTCCTTAAAATGAAATGAAATTAATTTAATGTTTCAAAATAATTTTAAAATATTTATAAAATAATAAAAATACAATACTTACTCAAGTGGATGGAAAATTTTTGATAATATCATTCATGGTTCATGTATGTGCAACTTATAATTTTTAAAATTATTTTCATGAACCTTAATGATTGGAAAATTTGTTATAGTGGTTAAGGTTATATTAGGTTAACGGGGGGTTTAAACCCAAATATAATGTTTATAATTACCACTAAGCCTGTATAAATTTTATTTTTAGTCATACTTATACCTTAGCCTCTAATTTGTAAAGATAAATAAGTCTGGAACCATTTTATATTGGTAAGACATGTATTATTTATTAATTTTTCAAATATTTACATGTTTTCCACCCACCTCACTTATAAAAGGGGACATCCTCTCCTCTCTTCCTCACACCATTTGAGAAACATATATTGGCCAATAACTACCCAAGTATATTATTATATTCCATACCCATTCCCTATATGTGTTTTTATGTAATTAACCAAACTTTTATAAATGAAATTACCTTCTAAATAAATAAATTCCCCATATAAAACACATGTATTATATTTGATTTGTAATTTTGGACTTTTATAAAATAGATCCATAATTTTCTTGATATAATTAAAATACCATTAAGAATCATAAACACTGATAATATACCCATTCTATAATGATCATTATGATTAATATATATTAAGGGTTATAATAATATATAATTGACGCAGAAGGAATAATTGATGGCCTCAACCCATAGGATTGTACCCCATGAAACCAATTTATTAGGTTATAAAAAGGAGATTGAATCACTAGTATTTCCCATTGATAGGACCGATCTATGATCCAATAACTAAAACTTGAGTGAAACCATTTATGGGTGAAGTTCAATTTTATTAAGATCACAACCTAAACCATGTTCAATGAACCACCCCAAGAAAGTACCACCATCACACACCTTACCCTTAGGGTGTATGATAGTGTAATAAGGGTTTATATATATATATAGTAACCCAATACTTTTACACATATTATTTCATGATTTTTAATATAAATATCCATCGAATAAAACCAAATGATATAAAATCATAGAATTTTTGGAAGACTTGGTTCATAATACATCAAAGTGAAACTAAAATAAAATGAATTTACTTTAATATCTATAATGAGATACTAAATCCAATTTATATACTCAAACAATATATGACAACATAGGGAATATTTTAACAAAAGGGGTGATCAAAAAATCCAAGTAAGGGGATAAACATGATAATAAATCATAACATATGAGTCAAATGACATACAATGATATCATGAAAGATATTGCTCATGAATAATCTCATGGAAGAATAACATAAATAAAATGCTGTCATAAGGTAATGGAAACATAGGAAATTTTTAGATAAATATAAGATGAAATAATAATTATTCAAGTGTAACTTCTAAGACAACGTCATATGGTGGAAAAATTCCCCTCAAGAATTAAGTTTACTTCCTAATCCTATACATAATGTATCATGAGACCAAACTTTTACCGAAGGAATTAGATAAATATTTGGGAATTCTAATCATAACTTATACATGATTATTCTTTAAAAAAAAGAAATCAGAAATTAGGCATAAAAATTAGAATTACTCGTGGAAAGAAATCAGTTTCATAATCTTGCCTAAGATCATAATCAAGGATATTTAATAAAGTATGTGTTTTAGAAATAAACATAAGGAATGTATTAGCTTATAAAACAAAGGCATAATAATATAGGTATATATTTAAGATACAAATATGCATAACGTAGAATCATTTCACCACAAAGAGAGAGAGAGTGATAAATTGAGTTAGGGATAGACAATCCATAACCCAAAGACAAAGGGTGGTTCAAAGAGATACCTTATCTTATTTCTGGATCTATTGTGCACTTACAATTAACACCATGTATACCTAATTAATAAAATTTTACATATATATGATGTATTTTAATTTTATTATGTTCATTTATAGTCATATCAATGAAATATAATGTTTAATTTTACTTTTCTGAGGGTGTTCATTCCATCGTTCCATAGTCGGATCACTTGGGGATCATTATTGATGTTATTGTAAAATTTAGAATAAAAATAGAGAAGTAAAATTAAATTTTTTTCATTAAATTTTATACATTTAAATGGTCTTAAATACCCATATTTTTTTTCCAACATAGGGATGATTCTTCTAATAAAAAATTTAGTGTTATACAATTAGTTAATTTGGGTGGTTTTATCAACTATCAAGAACTATTTGTTTAATATTATGGAAATATGTTCATTAAAGAATGTTAAAAAATATATAATATACATAATTATTTCATTTTAAACCATTATAATTTAATTTAAACCTTCCATAAATGCGATAGTGGAAAATGAGAACTCTTCATCCACGAAGGTGATGAACCGAAAAAATATGGACAATGAATTTGTTTTTTAGATTAAAAGGATATATAAAAGGTATGGATGGTAGATATTACATTATAAATATAAAATTACAATATTAATATTATTTTTTATTTATTATTCATTGTTGGATGAGGGAGTCGAGGAGAAGGTAGAAGAAGAAATGAATTTAGAAGAGGTAAATTGAGAATATTACCTCTTAAATGTTGCAACCTTGAAATACTACTTAAGGGAATTGGAATTGGTGTAATGGTGAGACCAGTAGAGATAGGATGTGGGTGAGAGTTTTTATAAGATATTTTGGTAGAAATTTGGAAATATCCAGGTCATATAAGGAGTGCGGAGAAGGGGTGGTGAGTGGTGGTATTTAAAAGGGGAGGAGAGGGGTGTTTTAAAAGGGGAGGAGAGGGGTGTTTTAGTTTTTTGAATCTTGTGACTTTATATAGAATATGGTGCATGTAATTTCGAACTAATGGGTTTTGAATCTGGTGACTTTAGTGTATTTCACTATTCATAAAAACTCAACTATTTTAGAAAATTAAAAAAAATCACCTTAATAATTTTTAGAAAAGTAGATTCAAAAAATTAAATCAATTTTAATAAAATAATTTTATAAATATGAAAATTTTAATTTTTAATTCAAATCCTCATTTATTTGAAAAATATCAATTTAATATTATAATCGATTTTCCGAACCATTGAAAAATTACTTAGGGTATCATAAAATTATCTTATCATTACAATAAAAATTAATATTTATTTATAAAATAATTTTATATAAATAATATTTATTTTAAATCAGTATATTTATTAAATAATTAAAACAAAAACATTTATGTTTTATAAATATAAAAACACTGAATTTATCATTTTTAAAACATTTATTTACTTTCAACATGGTATAAATACATCATATTTTATTTTTATAAGATACCTCAATATTATTTTACATTTTTTTAGTTGAGGTTACTACGCTAAAATTTAGGTTACTATTTATAATGGTCAGATTACTATTCCAATGGTCATGTTACTATTCCAATGATCAGATTACTATTCCAACGGTCAGATTTGTAGTGGTCATATGGGTTCCATGTTTCCTATACGTAACTCAATTTTCATTAATTATTTATTCAAATTTATTTTATTCCCAAGTTTATATATACTTTAATTTTTAAAATTCATATTGGATTTATAACATTCTACTTTATTTCTACAATTTTTTCGTGAGTGTGATTATTATTGGGGAACAAACATATCAAAATTTTCTTATTATTATTACCTTATTTTCTATTTTTTTATCCCACAACAATACTTTCTATTATTACACCAATATTTATTATCTAAATTTAATTTTCAAATTTTTATAACTAAATATTTTTGGTTTCATCATTTGGTTCTTATGCTTTACACTACATTAATAAATATGAAATAATTATTAGAAGGGAAATTCTTTTGATAAAATTTTGGGTTGTTACATTCTTCACCTATTAAGAAATTTTTTCCTCAAAATTTCATTTTAAAATATATGTTAAAAACAATTGAGGTTAATTCTACTTCTTGTATTTCTCTAGTCCTCATTTCACCTCCTCATACTTATGATTTCTCTATATTACATTTACTAGGCGAGTTGTCTTGTTGCATAGAAATTTATCTATAAAATCCATGATTTTAACCGATTTATCCTCATAATAGAAATAATTTTCCATATCTACCACATTTGAATTAAACACATGCATGGGATCTAGTATGTACCTACTCAAGAGGTATATGATGAATACATCGTGTACTTGAGTCAGGTTCAGTGGGACTTCCAGTCGATAAGCTAAAGATCTGATGTGATCAAGAATCTCAAAGGGGTTGATGTACCTAGGACTTATCTTTCCATTCTTGCTAAATCACATGATTCTCTTATATGGATACATCTGGAGTAACACTTTATCTCTAACGTCAAACTCCATGTCTCATCAAAGATTGTTAATATCGATCTTCTGCCTACTCTGAGAAGCCCTGAAATGTTTCCAAATGGTCTTGGATGTTTATACCATTTCATCAACCATTTTAGATCCCAACAACTAATGTTCAATAACTTATCCATTCATATAGGTTATCTTCACATATTCCCATAAAGGGATTCATATAGATCAATTTTTATTCTTGAGTGAAATATATTACTGTACAAGAACACAAACAAATGAATATTTTTTATCTCAACCTATATTATTGTCAATAGAGCATATTCCCAACATGTACTCATGTTTTGGGATAATCTACTCATATTGAACATCAGTTTTGTGGTGATAAGACATACTAAAATTTAACTTAGTTTTTATAGGATGTTGGAGAATCTTCCATAAATTAGTGGTAAATATGAAATCTCAGTCATATATGATCCATCACATTTTTCTATACAACCTAACTACTTCTCAAATATATTTCCTTGCAATTTTATTCGGTGATAAGTCCTCTGTAATTTCAATGAATTGATTAGTAATATAGTACTATTTTATTTTTTTTCATTATAAGAACCATGATAAAGTACACTGTTATGCTTTCCTATATCCATGTTGGTATGGGTAATGATTTCATCATCCCCTTAGAATTTTTTCCTTTAAAACCTCACTTAAAAACATACAAGGCACTTTGATGTATATTCCATGATCTCTTTCTTCATATTGATCCACCAATAGTGCTATCAAATATATTGATACATATTTCCCCCCTAGGTAGATAGATAATATAGATCTATGTGCATCATTCAACAACTACTTTATCCCAGGATTTGATAGTAAACATATTCATAAACTAAATATACCTCATCATTTATTAATTTTAAACTCCAAGTATTTCCCTTTTCTTATATATTCTAACATATTTTATATTTACATATTTTCTCTTTAATAATTCTTTATCTTCTAAAAAACGGATGGTTGGGAAATCATTTGAGAAATTAATGTTGATGTTCCTTTATTTATTATTCACTTACCCATCCTCTATAAGTCTAAAAAGTTTGGATCCTTTTTAATTCGAATTATTGGAATGGTTTCTAGATCCTTGAGCATCTTCCACTTTATTTTCATTCCCAAGATTTTAGTGATCAAGAAGTAATAGTCCTTCATCATCTTTATCCATCATATTTGGTGCTTATTTAGCTCATTATATGTTACTACATATTTGAGTCTCATATGATATGTATATATTTCGTACTTCTATCCATAGAGATAATGCTACAAGATTTTAAATTTAATGACCACTACAAGCAAATCTAGATCATGCAGTTGGTAGTTCTTCTCATTAAATTCCATCCTCCTTGAGGTGATGGAAATCACTTTGTCATTATACATTAGTTTACATCCCAATATATTTTTTGAAGTATCAATATATACCATGAAAAGTTCCTCACATGTGGGTAAAAAATGGACTAGTGTAGTGATAATCCTTTTTTCAATTCATTGAATATATCTTCAAATTAATCATTTCAAAAAAACATTACCAACATTTGTGTTGTCTTTGTTATTGGGTTTGAAATTCATGAGAAGTTCCTCACACTTCATTGATAATACCCAACTTGACCAAGGGAACTACAAATATATGTTACCTATGTTCGTCAGGGATACTCCTCAATTTCCTTTCTCTTAGAAGGGTCCATATATATCACTTTGTTGGTGATAAAATGCCCCAATAATTACAATTCCTCCTTTGAAAGCTCATATTTACTATACTTGTCAAAAATATCATCCCTTCCTAAATTCATTATCATTGTATTAAAATAATCCTTATGATCCTATTTTCTTTTGGATTATATCAAAATATCTTCTATAAAGACCAACACAAATTTATCAAGGTAATCCCTAAAGAATATATTCATTATGTTCATAAATATTGTTGGAGCATTAGTGAGTTCAAAAGGCATCACTATGGTCTTATAGTTTCCATACCTGGTTCGAAAGGAATTCTTGATAATATATTCTTTCTTTACTTTTAATTGGTGATATCCCGATAGAAGGTCTTCGTTAAAGAAATAATATCCCCCATATAGTTGATCGAACAAGTCATCTTTCCCTAGATGTGGATAATTTTTCTTTATCATGATTCTGTTTGAGTTCAAGATAATTAATGAAGAGGTACATTAACCAATCCTTCTTCTTGATAAAGAGGACCAGTGCACCCCACATTGGAGCACACAGGTGTATAAAACCCTTGTCTATATTTCCTTTTAGTTACTTATTTAGTTATTCTAAATCTATAGGATTCATTCAATAGGTAATCTTGTATATGGGTAGAGACCAAGATATATATTTATTGAGAACACAACCTCTTAATTAGAAGGGAGACCTGGTGACTTTTCAGGGAATACCCCATTATAACCCCTCATAATGGGAATGTATTCAAGAATGATTCCATATTTTTTCTCAATCATTCAAGTTAGATATACTTTCTCATAACGTAATAATATCCACAATTGAGAATAATATTACAAATGATATTTATCCTCTTCCTTATACATGTACAAAATCAGAGGATGAATTCAGATATAAAGAGTGATGTCCCTCTCTTGAAAGTTGATGTTGGATTTATATAAGTACAAAAAATCCATTACCAATAGAACAAAAAAATCTATTAAATTATATAATAAAATATTTTCTATAAGTTTCATTCCATAAACATTGACTGAGGAGGAGTTATATAATTTGAATGAAATAGTTTCTCCACTTTCTGTTCTCACAGATAGCTCAACCCCTATGTTTTGATGTGGGTTTTTAATAGTTATACAAAATTTTAAAGATATGAAGGAATGTGTAGAACCATAACAAAAAATAATTTTTAATATTAATTAATAAATACTATTATTCCTGTCACCACATCATATTTAGGATCCACATTATGATTAGTGATATTACATTCTCTTCCTTGCTCTCAAGTCCTTGGAGTTCATTATCATTTATTGTCTCTGAAAAACTTTATATTAGGGAATTGTCTTGCATAATTTCAATGTTATTTATAGTTGAAACACTCTACCATATATTGAGTTTTGATATGATCCTTATTTTTGTTATTCTATATTAGTGGGATTATTTATTTTCATTTGCAACTGATTTACACGATTCACCCATTTTCCCGATTTTAAACATCTCATGGTTCCCTTCAAACAGTTTCTGGGATGCTTCTTCCAACACTTTTGACATGTGGGATACTAGTTTTTATTACCTCCTTGGGTTTCATCCCTTGATCCTCCAAAAGGTAACTCTATAATAATTTCTTTATCTCTAAGCCCATGATATAACTGATATCATTAATCTATATCTAGAACTTTAGGGAACAAAAAAATTTCTTCATAGCTATCAAATTATCGAACCACTAAATATTATTATAATATCAAATTTTACCCAATAAATAAGTGGTCAAAATTTATTTTAGTATTTATGAAGAATATAAAGGTGTATCATCCAATTGTTATTATGTTTTTCCTAAACTCCTTGATGGAATCATCTTCCTTTTACTTTAGTCTGAGGAAGTCACTCTTCATTTTAAGATGGAGAGTTTAGGGAAAATATTTATTGAAAAATATTTTCATAAATCCATCATATTCCATGGAATCAATTTCCTCTTTATTCTTTGTGTTCTTGATCAGTGTCTACCACTGATCAGATTCTCCTTATAAATGATAGACAACAAACAAAAATATCTATTATTTTGAGTATTAGAGGATATAGAATATATTCTCAATGGAGTTAATACATTGTTTCATGATGGGGGGATATGAAGATTAACTAAAGGAAGGGGAAATTTGTTGCATAAAGTAATTGACCACAATTTTATCTTTATTAAGATATGGAGTGAATTCAACATGATTCAAGTTATTATTTATATCTTGAATTAGCTGAGTCAGTACTTCCATAAAGTTCTAATATCCCAATCTTACATGATTAGGCATATCATTAGGGAAATAACCACACTTCCTATAATGCAGGTTGTTGGAAATATTCCACCAAATTACCACTATTAACTAAGATAAAGGAAATGAAAGATGAGAATAATTTTACTAGTAAACATATAAAAAGGGAAACTATGAACTTAGAAAAAAAATATTAGAAATTAAATATATATCCTAAATAATGAGTCTCTAAGTTTTAATATAGGTTATTCATGGAAATTTCCCTATTAAATTTTCTAACTAAACAATTTTTTCAAGTCCTTAATAATTTTTTGTAAAGAGTTATTGAATTTGGAAAAGAAGATCCTTTGAGAGTGTCAAACCATGTGTGTAACAGGGACACTTCTTCATGAACAAGTTGATGATCGAGTCAATTCCCAATGATCTATTTTCATGGTTACTACCTCTAGGTATAATGTTTCTAGAGTCATATCCACTTTTAGTATACAGATAGGGATTCATTTCATGGAAAACACTCACAATATACTTCACCAAAACTGTAGGATATTTTCATATACTTAGACTTATCCCTAGTATTCCCACAAAATTATTCTAGTCTTAATCCCCCAAAAAATAAATACCTTCTTATAATAGAAAATAAAGGGACCCAATCAATTTACATATATTATTACATAAATATTAATATAAATATCCAGTAATACAACCAAAGGATAAAAAATAATAGTGTATTTAGATGACTAGGTTAATAATATATCAAAGTGAAGCTAAATTTAAATGAATTTATTTTAATCTCTATAATGAGATACTAAATACCTTTCATCTCATAAAATTACATAGGATAAACTAGGGAATACATAAACAAAATGATTGAGATAAAAATCCAAGTAACGAAATATACGTGATAATGAATCATAACCTATGAGTCTTACAATATGAAATGATATCATAAAAGAGAAGGATCATGAATAATCAAAAGGGATAATAATATAAAAAACATGGAATCATAAGGTCCTTGAGATGTAGGAAAGTTGGCAAAACATATAACATTACATAAAATATATCAAGGAAAACTACCAATAAAACATCACATTATGGATAAAGTCCCATCATAGATTAGGTTTACTTCCTAATCTAATTCAAAATTTAATATACCCTTACCATCTCTAAGTTAATTCCTTTCTATTTACTTGTTTTTCTCTTTAATTGGGTGAATCTTTTTACTGTCAATGTTGGATAACATTTTTTGAGAAAAATGTCATAAATTTCAGGGATGTATGTTTGATTGAATTAATGGAGTCTTGGTATAAATGTGTTAATACAATTGGGTTTATTTCTATTCTCTTAGAATCCATGAGGTGGTTAGGGTTTTCATATAATAATCTAATCTTTTTATAGTATGCAATAGAAATACACATCATGTAATGGGAGCCCACAATGTCTAAATTCTGTAGTGAAGATTTCGTGAACCTGGTGCACAACGTGAAGGGAGTACACACTGTGTAATGTTAAAGATTGATTTTTTTAATAAAAAGGTGACATGTTTTTCAATTTATTCAGATATAATGGTTTACATGATGTGTAAAGTGGTTACACACCATTTAAATGTTATAGACATGGATTTTAGGGTACTTCATGGATGAAATTTTATTCATTCTTCTGCAACTCTCTTCCATTTCATCCTAGAGATCTCCTCAGGTGATTTTAGGATCCTATGTTAATTCCAAATCACTTCATTTATCAATTGATCTCCATTTCAATTGGGTTTCATATCTCCAGATCCATTGTGAGATCTTTTTTTGGGGGTCATTTCCTTATTAGTTGTGCTATAATGGGTGTGATTTTTTTATTTCCTCCATTGTGGTTGTGTTTTCTTCATTATTGGTGGATCCCATTATGGGTGTGTATGACTAGAGTTTTGAGGTTGGTGGTTCCATATCTATCCTTTGTTGGTGAACTGAATTTCTTCTTTTTTGATAAATTGTTTTATAAATGAAATGGCATGATATGACCAATTGGATTTATCTATGTGGAAATGGGTATTAATAAAATATGGTTTTCCCCTATGTTTTGTAAATTAAAAGGGGTTTAAAGAATTGTGAAAAGGTTTTGTTAAATGGTTTTCAAATAATGGTTTTATGATATTTTTTAATGTAATGGTTTAAAAATATAATACATGGAATTCCTTGTGTACTTAGGTGGAGGGTGTAGTAATAGGCCTCATCCACTATCAGGGGGTTTTCTCATGGGTATTTCCTCTGATCCCTAGGCCTATTATTCTTGGGACTTGTTAGAACTATTTGGGGGTTCACTTTTTGTGTTTTTACTATACTCTCCAAACATGATACATATTTCTAGAGGCTTGATGTGCATATGATTGTCTATGTTTGTCACAACCCGTCCTTTGGGCCCGTGCCGTGACTACCCCAAGCCCGCCTTCCATAGGCCAGGGGCTGGCGACTAGCACCAAAGCCGAAAATCCTGATAACTGGGAAGGAATTGCCTTTATAAATGTAAACAAAACACCACAGAGTACAAGCGGAGGTAAAACACTAAGTACAAAGAGAAGTGTTGAAAGGTAAATGGGCCAGAATACAAACCCAAATGAAAGTACAACTACAACTGAACAAAGTACAACAGAAAAAGACAACAGCTGGAAGAACGGAAGCGGCTCCTGGGTCGTCCTCCTCGGATCCTACCTGAAGGGTAGGTACAGATGGCGCAACTCCTGGATCGTCCACCACAGATCCTACCTGAAGGGTAGGTACAGATAGCCTCCACAATGCTCTCGCCCGTCAACCTCCTCCGAGTGTCGTCTCGCCGTGAAGTCCACCTCCGGATACTGACTCGTCGTGTAGTCCACCTCCAGGTATCGTCTAGTCCTCGAACACTCGGCCTCCGTTAGCACTGCCCGTCGTCTGCAACCAACACAATGAGGTGCGGGCATAGCACGTGCAGGGGTGAGTATAACGATACTCAGTAGGGACCCCGAGACCCTCAAGGTCTCACTAAAACCAACATGGATAACCACAAAGAAGATCTAAAAAGATAACCTCTACTTAGGTATATGCCCATGCATATACCTAAGTTATCAAGTAACCCATCTCAATCATGAGGAAAACACCAATATCATGAAATCAACTGATAACCACTACCCAGGTATATGCCCATACATATACCTAAGTTATCAAGTGACCCATCTCAATCATGAGGAAAACACAAAGGTCAAAAGTCTTAGCTCAAACCAGGATTTTAATTATCGAAGCCGTAACTGATGAAGAGCTCCGTCTCTGGAGTGTACAATGGTCCTGTCACGACTTCGAGGTACTGCTCACTAACCTAAGACTGCTGAGGTACTCCTCCTATCGAGTACCGCGGGTTAGCCACCCAAACATAGTAGTGCTTCCCGCCGAGGTATGTCACCCAAACACAGTAGTGCCCACCCCCTAGTAGCCTGCGGAGGTACTCTCTGGACGAGTACCGCGGGTCTGCACTGTCACATAGGTAGTTCTCCGTCCGCCATGGGTCTGCACCTCACAAAGTAGTGCTCCGTCCACTGGGCTAGTCGACTCACTCCAAGTCGAGTCGGTCAAGCAGTCGTCAGGTCTCAGTCGGCTACACGGTCTCCGTACTCCGCACGCTCGTCTCTGGGAGGGTCCTCTCCACGAGCTACAGGTCGATACTCCAAGTATCTCAAAGTCCCACGAAGAAGTATCTCAAAGGACCGCCTCTTCATAGGGGTCTCAACGCAATAGACGACGCGTCAATCAGACGCCCGGTCTGTGAGTTATTAGCATTTTCGTCCCAAGGGCCCGGTTGGTTTCGTGAGCGAACCAAACCGGCCGTATCTCAAATGTACCCTGAAATCTCATAGGGTATACTCATAGGGACCGTTTCTCAATGTGATCACCAACGCCGTTGATGGTTCGTCAAACGGATGTCCAGTCTGAATGATATCAGCTTTTCCGTTCCAAGGGTCCAGTTGGATTTCAGGTACAATCCAACCCGGCCAATATCCAACAGCAACCGAAACTCGGGAAAAGAATACCAAAAGTTCCATCTCATCATGAGGAATTCAACGAGACAGATGGCGCGTCTATCGGACACCCGATCTGTGAGTTATTGGTTTTTTCGTTCCAGGGGCCCAGTTGGTTTCGTGAGCGAACCAACCTGACCGCACTCTGACGACATCCAAACCTCGAGCGGAGTAAGCCAAAAGATCCATATCACTTAGAGGAATAAATAAAAGTCGACGACACGTCAATCAGACGTCCAGAGCTCAAGATATAAGCGTTTCCGGTCCGAGGGCCCGGTTGGTTTCGTATCCGAACCAACCTGTCCGAACCCAAAGTATTCTGAAACCTTGAGTGCGATATACCAAAACGACTGCCTCGTTCCAAGGATCGCTACACAACTGACGGTGCGTCAATCAGAGGTCCGTATCCCAAGATATGGGCAAAAGACCAAAGAGGGTCCGAAAACGGGGGTTTCGGGCCCGGACCGACCCGGCCGGCCAGCCACGGCTCGGCCGGTGCGGCCGAGCGGAAGCCACGGGTGGGGTGCGCGACTCCCCCCCTCGCCTCTAATTGAAGCCGACAGCGAACCACCGTCGCCAACCTTCCAGCGGCGCGCCGCCACCGCCTTCCGCGGACCACCGGACGTGCTCCGGTGGTCCGTTTCTCCTGCCGTCTTCGCCAACGGTCCCCCCGGGACCCGGCCTTCACTGCGAAGGGATTCAAACTCCAAATAGGTCTGCTTCGTCGTCTTCTATTGATCCGCACATCGATTAACAAGCTTCGGAGGGTTGTCGGGCTGTGTTTGTTCGGCCCGCGTCCTCCGCGTTAGGTGTTATCAATTGGCAAATAATAAACACATGATTTTAATCATTGACGAGGGTATAATTTATCCAAAATAAATTATACGAACACCTTGCAATCAAAAACCCACGCACGAGAGTTTAAAATTTGAATGTGCGGCGTGACGACGTCGCGCATTCTTGTCGCTCGATCCCGCGCAACGTGACAATGTCGCGCATCCTTGCCGCTCGATCCCGCGCGGTGCGACGGCACCGCGTCAATTTCATTCGACCCGAAACAACAAGAAAATCAATAAGGGAGGGGGACGGCTGTGTTTGTGCGGTCCGGCCTCCTCCCGTTAACTGATATCATGCGTTCCAAATATCGCGGATAAAAGACGGAAGAGAATCACGTAAGGAAAAATCACGTAAACCCCCTACCTCGAGTGCATCTTGAACGAGGTTTTCGTCGTGGAGAAATTCGTTTCGGAAAGAGGATTTGAAGACGACGTCGGGGTGCATCTGAGGAGGAAGCGGGGTCTCCTCACGTGTTGCGGTGAAGAGGAAGGAAGGCACGTCGTCGTTCTTCGTGGAAGGATGGTGTTCTTCATCGAAGATGAAGAAGATGATCTCTAAGATCTTTTCCTTCTTTTTCCCCCAAGTCCTCTCCAGCAACAAAGAAACTAACCCAAAATAAATTAAGCCACACTTAATTTATTAACTCAACATGGCTTTTGAAATTCAAGTGTTTGAATTTCAAAAACTCACATTAAACTCACTACATTAATGTCATAAGTTATTAACTTAAGTTAATAATATTAATGGTGAGTTGAGGGGGTTAGAGGATATGAAGGGGTGGGGTTCGTGTGGGCCCCACCACCCTCATAACCACCCAAGGGAGGTTGGGTAGTTACCCAACTTCCATCCAAAGGATTTTAACACTTAGAGTAAAATAAAAGTTGTTGTTAAATTTTTATTTTTAACTTCCACAATTTTTATCAACTTCTCTCGAGTAAAATCAACTCCAGAATAGGGGTTCATAAGCAAATACCGGCGCTGCGGTTCCATCGGTGCCCTCAGAATTTGATTTCGAGCACCGGTTCAAAAGATAGAAAAACCCGCTCGTTCGTTCACTGAACGTACCCGAGCTAAACTTCAGAAATTGATTCTGGGCACCCCGGGCCTCGGAATCAGGTGCCGTCAGAATCTGCATTCTTGTAAAATTACAAAGAAAATTAATAAAAAATTTCCCTTGAATTTTACGGGTCTTTACAATGTTGGGTATGCGTGTCCTTGTAATCCAGACCTATTGTGATCCTTATCATGATGTTACATATGATTTTTGATAATTTGGGTTATTTTGTCTTGTACAATTTGGTTTTTACTTACATGTTTTTATTTGATATGTGATGCATGATTTGTTTTGACATGATATATATGTTTTGATATATTTATATAAAATACCATAAAACTAATTTACTTACTTATTTTGAAATGTGGAAAATGGGGAAATTAAAATGTTTTTTCATTGTTTTGATATAAAAATTCTAAAGTGTTTATCATGATTTTTTTATTTAAAGTTGGGAATTCTTGGATTATTATACAAAGAATTATTATAGAACACCTAGGTGAGAACCTACTAATCCTATTAGACCACACCCTGTCCCCCCTTCAGTGATGCATAATCAGTGTTATATTTTTTGATATAGGAAAAGATGAGGCATTGTAGTGAGATAGTAAGGTTTTCTGTCAGCTGGGTTTTGGGAAGCTGATGATGAGATGGTGGGAGTTTACCCATGCTATCACATGGAGTTGTTGGAGTCATTGTTTTAGTTTTGTATTCCCCTGAATTTGGACTTGTCTCTTAGAGACTATTTTTAAACTGTTTCAGTTCTATTACATCCATTGTTATCCTTATATTATGATATATATATATATATATCCATGTTTTCTTTCACTATTTACTTTTATATACATGTATATATGGCATTGTTTATACTTTAGTTTGGGATAAATCGTTCCCTCTATTTTTTGTTGATGCTTGGGTGTAAGAAACTATCCCATGGGAATCAAAAACCTCCTTTAGGTAGGTGGAATCTTTGTATGAGTACCAATTCGATAGGTTATTTGGGTTGGGCTTATCATAGTTTGGTATCAAAGGTGGTTTTTCTTCAGGTTTCCCTGTCTTGGGATGTTTTTTAGACTATTTAAAGGATTTTTTTGACATGAGAGATAGATTACGATAAGTTTTTATCTATCTATTATCGTAATGAGACTCAATTTACCAAGGGATGTTGGGATGTGTGTGTCTTGTTCTAAATTTACGACCTTAATATCTGTTTTTCCTTATGTTTTTTTCATTTAATGTATATTATTCTATTGTTTGATCATCTCTTCTATTTTAGTTTATAATATTATGCCTCCAAGATGCATTCTGTGAGTTCCACAGGAGGGTTTAATTGATACTCCTCAAGGGAATCTACACCTAGACCATAATTTTATCAAGGTTGTCATGCAGACAGTTCATTATATCATCCAAAATGAACCGAATGTCTAAAATACAGTTGTGATGTACAATAAGAAGTTACTAGAGAAAAGGATCGATCACGAGAGTTCTTCCATGACAAGACACCATCCATTAAGGTCACAAATAAACCACAATAGGTGAAGGAATAACTTGAAAATATTGATCATATCTTTCAATTCCTCGATACACCAAATAATATCAAGTTGAAGTATGTGGCTTTTAGATTTTTAGGGTCCCAATAAGCATTGGTGAGGTTCTACGGTGCAAGTAGATAGGAACATGGGATTGGACTAGAAGGGTTTTAAGAAACTCTCCTTCTAGTAGTTTTGTCCACATTTTCTTATAATGGACAATTCTCTAGTATTCCACTTTCATAAAATGGAGAGAATTCAATTTTGGTTCACACCAATCAGTTTATAGAGATGGTTCGTTTTCATCAGAGGTTGTAAATAATGACTAGCTTAAATATCAGAAGTACATGTAGGGGTTTCAACCAAATATTAGATCATTTGTATTTACGTTGAAGCTTTCAACCTATGTGGAGATGGATGATAGGGCTATTATGGATGGGATAAATATGGATGTTAAGGTGGAATATTATACATATTATCTTCCACTTAGTTCCAACTTCAGTAGAGTTCCATGGAAGAAGAAGAAGAAGTAAAAATATCATCACATGAGTGGCATAGTTTATTTTGGAAACATACATCTTCTGTACCACTAGTTGTAGCTATTAGTGTGCATATGAATTACTATTAGATTCTTAAGGTTGAAAATACTTGGAATTCATGTCCTGAACTAGCAGAGATATGCAATATTTATGGGCGTTATGGTTTTCTTTAGAGTTTCTATCAGGCTATGTATACACCTCGATATAGCTAGGGATCATCGGCTCCAAAGGCTACCACTGGGTAGTCATATGATTTAAAAAATATAGGGATCCAACCATAGGACCTAGGAGTGAATCAACTTAAAAAATTATATGATTTTTTCTGGAGGCAAATACAAGTACAGTGATAGTGAGGGGTACCATCTTTATTACATCTTTTGTAGTGGTTTCTTTATTTGATACTGGTGTTTCTCACTCATTTATAACTATCCATTTTTTATAGGGTTAAATTTCTAATGGGGATCATGTACTTTTTTATGGAGTTAGAGACACATCTTGGGAAGAGGAAAGAGTAGGGGTTTTATTATCCTTGTGCACTATCGTTAGATAATACTAAGTATGTATGGTATTTTATCATTCTTGATCTGGATCTATTTGATGTCATCTTAGGGATAGATTGGAATATTTCCCATACTGATGAGGTCGATTGTTATCATAGGTTTTTCTCATTTCTTGTATCTGGTGGAAGATCATGGGTGTTTCATGGAGAGTGGTATATGTGGTCTGGTCTTATAGGAGCTTACCACTCTAAGATCAAGATTTTGATGTCTACTACAATAGTTTGTCCTAATGATGTTTATTCTGTTTCGTATCATCCCTCTATTCTTCAGGACTTTCCTAATGTTTTCCTATATGATAACTTTGGGATTACTAAAAATAGGTAGGTAGATTTTATTATTAACCTATTTATAGGAACATATATGATCTTTCATGTTTCTTATCTCATTTCACTAGTAGAGATGAAAGATCTGAAGATTCAGTTGGACGATCTGATGGTGAAGGGTTTTTTCCCTAGTGTTTTTCCTTGGGAAACCTTAGTACTCTTTTCTAATAAGGTAGATGGTTCAATCTGATTATACACGGACTATGAAAAGATAAATAAATTAATAGTTATGAAAAAGTATCATTTTACTTATTTTGATGACTGATTTGATCAGCTATAGGAGGAAAGTGGTTTTATGATTGATATTTGGCCAGGTTATCTTCAGCTCAGAGTTTGGGAGTGTGATATATCAAAGATGTATTTTTGGAGAATTTATGGATATTATGAATACCTTTTAATGTTTTTTTGTCTAATTATCCTAAAGTTTTTATAAATTTGATGAATCATATATTCCATAAGTATATAGACACTTTTGTGGTAATGTTCACTGTTGATATTTTGGTTTATTCAATATCTGAGTACAAGCATGATAACTATTTGAATCTAGTTTTGGAGGTCTATAGGAGTCACCATTTGGATATAAAGCATTCCAAATTCACTTTCTAGATTAAATAAGTTATGTTATTTGGGAATGTGATTTTTGAGCATGTCTTAATAGTTGATCTTGAGATGGTGATGGTTGTTTTTTCATCAAAATAACCAGAAAATATCTTTGAGATTCAACGCTTACTTGGTCTTTCTTGATACTACTAATGGTTCATTAAGTATTTCTTAAATTTGGTCCCAAATTTTACTATTATTACCAGGAAATGGGGGAAATTCACACAGTATAGAAAGTGTAAGTATTCTTTTGATGAGTTAAAATGAATTCTGACATCAACTCCTATTTGGATCTTACATAAGCCTGGTAAAGGGTATTTGGTTTTTTGTTATGCTTCTAGTGCTATTTTGGGTTGTGTTCTCATGAAGCATGATCATGTGGAATCTTACTACTACCATAAGCTTCAAATATATGAGAATAATTACCCAACTCATGATTTATAGATTTCTGTTGTTAATAATTCTCTTAAGTGTTGGCGACATTATCTTTTTGGGGAATTGTTTAGAGTATTTTATAACCATTAAATATTCAGATATATATTTTATAAAAAATAATTAAATCTCGGATAGAGGTAGTGGGTTGAATACCATCATACGTTTGACATCAATATCTTCTACACCCTAGGGACGGGGAACGTTGTTGTGGACACTCATGGAAAGAATGTTTCATCACAAGATACTGTGGAATTGAAGGAAGAGTTAAAAATTATGGGGTTTTTTTCTTAGTTATAGTTGGATTATAAAGAGGATATTTTAGGTATGGTTTTGGATAGTGTTTAGTTATCTTCATCTTGCAGTAAGTCTATTCTGAATAGTCAGTAGCAGGATGAATATTTCCAAGGAATTCGAGAAGCACTATATGATGGGGAGACTGTTTATAGTTTGCCTCTCTATTTAGATTGTATACTCCATTTTGGGGATTGGGTTTTCATCCCAATATCAATGATAAGTTTGTTTTTTTTATTTTCATAGATATTCATGGCCCATTAATCTAGGAACTATGAAGATGTATTTCGACATGAGATGGAGGTTTTGGTATTCGGGTATAATTTAAGAAATTATTGAGTACGTGTGCTGCTATTACACTTACCAAAAGATAAAGTTAGAGAACCTAGAACCTTTTGGTTTATTTTAGTCTCTTCCAGTGTCGGTCTGGAAATGTTAATTGGTATCTATATATTTTTTTTATAGGAATACCTAGTACTCCCTAAGGTAGGAATTCTATCTGGGTGGTGGTTGATCGATTGAAAAGTGGTCTCATTTGATTACAATCATGGACACAACAAAAGCTCAATATCCAGGTAAATAATATATGTGTAGGATATTGTGAGGTTACATGGGGTTCCTTATTTCATTGTTTTAGATAGGTAAACTAGGTTTAGTTCATGGTTATGGAGAAATTTCATAAAGGAGATGAAGGCTTGGGTTGGGTTGAGTAGAGATTATCAACCATAGACAAACAATCAGACGAAGCATGTTATTCAAATTTTGGTGGATATTATCCATTCAAGTAATTCAATTCTATTTACCTGTTTTTCTATTTAACTGTGTGCATATTTGGAATCTCAAGGACAGAGAACATTTGATGGGAAAAATGACATAAAGTTCAGATATGTATTTTTTTTAATTAATGGAGTTCAGATATAAATGTGTTAAAATATTTGCAGGGTTCTTCCCGAGTTTAGAGAATAACCCAGGTGGTTGGGATTTTCCTATAGGAATATGGACTTTTTTCTATCTGTAAGAGAAATAAATAATTTTTAAAGGGAGTACACAAAATGTAAATTATTTAGAGAAGATGTTGTGAATTTGGTACACTATGTGAATGGATTACATGTCGTATAATTCATACATGTCATGTAATGTTAAATATCAGGTTTTTAATAAAAAGGTGATGAATGTTTTAGTGTATTCAGACACTATGGATTACATTATGTGTAAAAGGGTTACACACCATGTAAATGTCATAGACATGTATTTTAGGGAACTGCATTGATGAGATTTTATTAATTATCCCAAAACTCTCTTCCCTTTCGACCAAGATATCTCCTACACCAATTTTGGGATCCTCCGTTCATTCCAAATCACATCATTCAGTGATTGATCACTATTTTAGTTTGGTTGTACCTCTCAGGATCCATTTTGAGATATTTTTTTTGGGGTTGTTTACTTATTGGTTTTGGTTTGGTAGGTGTAAATTCTTGAGGGCCTCCATTCTGGTTGTGTGTTATTCCTTGTTGGTGGATCTCGTTGTAGGAATGTGCGACCCAAGTTTTGATGTAGGTGGTTTCGTCGCTATCCTGTGTTGGTGAACTACATTGATTATGTTTTTGATAATTTTTTTTATAAATGAAAATGAAATTATACTACTGATTGGATTTGTGTGTGTGAAAATGGGTTTTTATAAAATATGGGTTTCCCCTAGTTTTGGTAAATCAAAAGGGGTTTCAAAGCATTATGAAATGGTTTTTATTTTTCAATGAATGGTTTAATGAAATTGTTTGATGAAATGGTCTAATGAAATAGTTTGTAAAATAGAACATATGGTAATCCTTGGATAATTAGATAGAATGTGTAATAATAGTCCTTTTCCACTATCTAGGGGATTTATAAAGGGGATTTCCTCTACTTCGTAGGTCTGTTTTTCTAGGGAATTGTTAGACATATTGGGGGAGTATACATGCATGGTGAACCGAATAAACTACCCAAGTTTTCCAAGAAACTTAAAATGCATGGGTACATGCACGGTGAACCGCACAATAAACACATTTGGATTCTCTGGCGGCGCGGTGCTTCGGTTTCACTCTCCTAGGTTGGGGATCAGTGTATCACGGTGAAGGTTACCATCGAACCCCACTCATTCTTTATGTCCTTCATATATGGAAGCTATGACCCCCATCTTAGGGAGGTTTTGTGGAGTGATCTTAACTCCTTTGATCCTGGTACCCTCCCTTGGTTCGTGTTGGGGGATTTCAACGTAGTCATGGACCCCGAGGAACGTCGGGGCAGAGGCACTTTTAACAGGAAGGCATGCCTCGCTTTCTCCCATTTCACGGTGAGCAAGGGGCTCATGGACCTGGGCTTCTCAGGCGATCACTTCACGTGGTGCAACAACCAGCGGGGTCCCCAGAGATCTTGGAGTCGCCTGGACAGCTGCCTAGCCAACCTGTCTGCTATCTCAGCGTTTGCGAACACCTGGGTTACACACTTGATACGTGGACTGTTGGATCACTCCCCACTCATCATTTCGTTATCGCCTGATCCGGACCTCCTTAACAGCTTCAGGTTCTTTCATCACTGGACGAATAACGAAAGCTTCAATGATTTGGTTCGAGACTCTTGGGCACTCCCGGTCCAGGGTCACACATGGTTTGCGCTTCACAACAAACTGAGACGTCTTAAACAAAGTCTTCAATCCTGGTCTAGGGATTCTATAGTGTCTGACAGTACCCTTGAAGAGGCCATGAATGAGGTGGATCGTCTGGAAATATGCCTTGAGGGGGAATGGAATGGCCATGCTTTTGAGGAGCTTTCCAGCAAGAAGGAGCTTATTGTGGATCTTCTTTTAAGACAAGAACGTGAGGCCAGGGAGGAGGCCTGGATTCAGTGGCTCAAAGAGGGGGATAGGAACACTGCTTTTTTCCATGCTTGTATTAAGGAAAGGACAAGGAGGGTTAAGCCGAACATAGAGCTGGGAAATGGATCTTTCTCCGATGACAGGGAAACAGTTGGGGCTCTGGCATATTCCCACTTTCATAGCATGCTGGCCGGTACTGGTAATACTGGGCCATGCGGGTGTACAGGGGGAGTCTTGGGCCTCCTCGACTACATACACCCTTTCTTCTCGGAAGGTGACAATGAGTCTCTGAGGGCTATTCCCCAAGAGGGGGAAATTCGTGATGCCATGATGGCCCTGAACCCAGATAGTGCGGCTGGTCCCGATGGTTTCCCGGGAGCTTTCTATAGTGCAGCGTGGGACATTGTGAAAGGAGACGTTATTTGTGCCATTCAAGATTTCTTCAGGGGCGGTCCTCTTCCTAGAGTGGCCTGTGCTACTACAGTGGTCCTCATCCCGAAATCCAAGTCTCCCTCCTCCTTAGAGAAGTATCGCCCGATCAGCATGTGCAATGTGTCGTACAAAATTCTTGCAGGTATTATCAATAATTGGCTATCCATCTTCCTTCCCAAGTGCATCTCCATGGAACAACATGGCTTCATCAAAGGACGATCTATCCAGGGGGCGATCGGCTTGGAACAGGAAATGATAAGGGATCTCAACGTCAAAGCACGTGGTTCCAATATGGTGGTGAAGGTGGATATGAGTAAGGACTACGACCGGGTGGAGTGGAGTTTCTTGATCAAAGTTCTAAAAGGTATGGGTATCTCGCACTGGAATATTGATTTAATCTTTCGTTGTTGTAGTTCAGCATGGATGTTGATTTCCTTCATGGGGAAAAAGTTCGGTTTCTTTAAGGCGGTCCGTGGGCTTCGCCAAGGTGATCCCATCTCGCCAAGCCTATTCATCATCACCTAGGACATCCTTAGCCGCCTCATGCATAGGAACCTTGAAAGGAATATGATCATTCCCTTTAGACGAAGGATGCGATTTCCTCCAGTGTCCCATCTCATGTTTGCAGACGACTCCATCTTCTTCATCAACGCAGCCAATAGGTCAGTGGGAGGCCTAAACAGAGCATTAGAGGAGAATTTTCGTATGAGCGGACAGATCATTAACAGAAGTAATAGTCACTTTTATATCTCACATACCTGTCCCAAAAGGCGTATCGGCAAGGTGGGGAGCAACCTGGGCATGCAGAAAGGCAACCTTACCTTGCTTTATCTGGGAGCCCCAATCTCGTCTAAGCAACTGCGTATTCGGGACTTTGATTCCATCGTCTACAAAATCACGGAGAAAGTTCTCAACTGGAAGAACCATTTCCTGTCCTTCGGAGGAAGAATAGCCCTGGTTAACAGTGTCCTCACTGCCACCCCGATTCATTCCCTTTCCGCCATTAAGGTTCCCAAGGGTGTTATTCATTCCATGGACAAGATCTTTGCCGGATTCATTTGGGATCCTAAGAATGAGGGGAGACGGCACAGGGTTTCTTGGGGGAGCATGGCGCGGCCGGTCAAGGAGGGTGGCATCAGCGTCCGTAACATCGGGGATGCCCTCTCTTGCATGCAAGCTAAAATGGCATGGGAAGTCCTGGAAAAATGCACGTTATGGGGCTCAAACATGCATGAATGCTATATCAGTAATGGGGAGGGAGGAGCTGTGCAGGCATCCCCTTTATGGCGTGTGCTTCATCCCCTGGTGAATGTTCTCAGACCTCATTCCCGCTGGATCATCGGTACTGGTGACATATCCTTTTGGCATGACAACTGGTGTGGGGCGTCCCTTGGTTTCCCGGGATGCCCTGTTACCAATATATCCTTCCAGGAGGCCATAAACTTCCCTCCTTTCATCGGTGCTGTCCTTAACAAGAACCAGGAGGAGATGTTTAACCTCATTGATCTGTCCTCGGCCCCAGATCGATGTGTGTTCACCCCTTCGCCATCTGGTAACTTCACCTCCAAAGATTATCGTCGGGTTTCTGCCATGCAGACAGTGGAGGTCCCCTGGACTGACACACTATGGGATAACGCTATTCCCACTAAATTTAATTTCCTTTCTTGGAGAATCCGACACAGAGGACTTCCTACAAACGAGAATATGAGAAGATGCGGGGTGAGTATGGCTTCCAAGTGTGTTTGTTGTATGTGGCATAAGGAGGAGACCTCAGAGCACTTGTTTTTTGATAGCGACTAGGCGCGCGAGGTTTGGTCCTTCTTTGGTGCTTTCACGGGTTTGGATATTCCAGCCATGGCAGACCAACCCTTCCTTAATCGCTGGTTTCATGGTTCGGGTGATGCGGGCCCAGAGAGAAGAGCACGTACTCTGGTGTTTAACGCTGGTTGTTGGAGTTTGTGGCATGCTCGTAACACGTTTCTGCATGAAGGCGTATCCTCCTCAGCTCGCTCCATCATCTTCCGAATCAAGAACCTGCTTCTGGATATGGTTGTTGTGCTCAGTTCCTGGAGGGAGGCACCCACTCTGCGGCGCCTTCCTCCCTCGGTTCATCATCCTCCTCCGGCCTCTGCTCCGAGTACTGGTCACTAGGTCCGCTGGCTTCCCCCGAATCACGGATTCAAGCTTAACACTGATGGATCCTGTCATGCGGGTGACATCAGAGGAGGGGGACTCGTTCGTGATCATAATGGTTCAGTCCTGTTTGCTTTCTCCATTCGGTTGGGCTCGGGCACTCCGCTCCTTGCAGAGGCGAAGAGTATGATGGTTGGCCTCCAGGAATGCATCAAAAGGGGAGTGGTTCTAATGGAAGTGGAAACAGATTCCCTGATACTCTCAAATTCCATTCAGGGAATCGGGAGCGTTCCTTGGTCTATCGAGTACATTACCCGGAGGTGCCGGGGTCTCTTGGGTACTATAACTAGAGTTTCTCATACCTGGCGGGAGGTCAATAAAGCTGCGGACTACCTGACTTCTATAGTCTCACCAGGCCTGGAGGACATTTTCTTTCATACCTCTCTCAGTCTGAAAGCAATAGGGATTAACATCATCAGTGGGGATGCTCTCGACCTCCATTACTTCAGGCCCCCGTAGCCTCTGTTTTCTTTTATCCTTTTTCTTTTTCCTTTTATCTTGTCTGGTTCTTTTCTTTTTTTTCTTTTTTTTCCTCTTAGTGCGGATGCTTTGGTCCTCACCTCTTTGACAAAATTCTTAAAAAAATAGAATGGAATGGAATGGAATGGGGTAGTATACTTTCTATGGTGTTCATTTGTTCTCTAGAAACCATGAATATGTATGCATAGAGGCTCAATGTTCATGTGATTGTCTAGGTTATGTACACATTTCTTATCTATCATTACCTAGTGTGATCCTTGAAATGATGTTACCTATGCCTTTAGCAGATTTAGGTTATTTTGGCTTGTAATTTTTTTGGTAGTACTATCAAGGTTTTGATATGATATTTGATGAATTATTTTTATGACATGATATATCTATTTTGATATATGTATATGAAATAATTTGAAACTAATTTACCTGTTTATTTGAAAATGTTGGAAATGGTAAATTATAATGTTTTTCTTTGCTTTTGATATAAAACTACTAAACTATTTATTATACCTTGTTTTCTTTAAATTTGATCTTTCTTAGATTATTGTATAGAGACCTATTATAGAACAATAGGGTGAGGCCCTATTAATCCTACTATATCAAACACTATGCACCCCTTTGGTGGTGGATAGAACCTTTCATGGATTTCGATGTAGGGAAAGGAAAGGCACTGTAGTGAGATGGTGATTTTTTCTTTCAGGAGGGTTTTGTGTAGCTAGTGGTGAGTGTTGAGTCAATAAGGTTTTCCTTATGACATTTCCATTCCTTCTTGTTTGGAAAATCACAAACACCTTATACTTAAGAAAATATAAATTTTACCTCCATAAGGAAAATTTACTTCTTTAAAGAAATTTACCCTAACCTAGATATTCTTATACATAGCAATATTTTTCTTTATTACAAAAACTGGATTCATACCCAAAATCCTAGAAGTCTTATAATGTAATGATTTGGAGCATTCTGTTTTTAGGATCCGAATTCTGGATGTGAACTATAAAGGAGTTCCAATCCGAATTCTGGAATCCGAACTTTCATGAGTTCGACTCCGAACTCTTAAGTAGTTCGACTCCGAACTCATAAAAAGTTCGACTCCAAACTATTAAGAAGTTCAACTCCGAAATCTTAAGAAGTTAAACTCCGAACTCTTAAGTAGTTTGACTCCGATCTCTTAAGTAGTTTGACTCCGAACTCTTAAGAAGTTTGACTCCGAACTCTTAAGTAGTTCAACTCCGAACTCTGAAGTAGTTCGACTCCAAAATCTTATGAAATTCGACTCCGAACTCTTAAGTAGTTCAACTCTGAATTCCTAAGTAAGTTTGACTCCTAAATCTTAAGTAGTTCGACTCCGAACTCTTAAGTAGTTCGACTCCGAACTCTTAAGTAGTTCGACTCCGAACTTTTACTGGTTTGACTTCAAACTCTGCAAGTTTAGATTCCGATCTCTGGTGAAACCAGAATCCGAATTCCTATAAAATAGAATCTGAACATTTCTTAACATAGACTCCGAATTTTATTTTGGTTAGACTCCGAACTTTTTTTTTTCTTACACTACGAAATCTTGTATGGTTTTTACTTACATATGTATCATTTCAAAACGATGTCATGCATTCAGTTATACATGATTTATTATTAAACGATGTCGTTCATTCTATTTCTAATTAACCGTTGGTTGAGTTACACGTGTACAGGTCCCTCCGAATTTCATAAAAAATATGACCATTGGAGGAGGGAGACGACCGTTGGAAGTTTTCCTATAAATAGGAGCTCATTTGAAAGAGCTCAACAATAATTTGATCGATCTAGAGACCACATGTTGTTAAGGTTATTTGTAGAGAGAGAAGCTTTTCATGCCTTGTGCGTACTGAACTGCTCATTCAGATTGCTTCGTGTGATTCCGAATGTTGGTGATTACATTCGAGGACTTCTGGGAATAGGAAGACAGAGGTGCCGACTACCTTGAAGTTCGAGGGCTTCCTTGTTGAGGAAGACAGAGGTTCCAACTACCTTAAAGTTGAGGGCTTGCGGGGATAGCAAGACAGAGATTCCGATCTTCGTATCGAGGTCTTACCCTAGTGTGGGTATGAAAGACTTGCTTGAAAGTATAAATCAAGGGACCTTTATCCAAGGTTGTTGGATACCCTCCTCTTTGGGTTAAAAGAGTTATTGTTTGTTACTTGTAGTTGTTATACTTGTTTGTTTTCCGCTGCATATTGTATTGTAAGGAAAGTATAATCTTCTTATATTTCCTTACACTTGTACTCTGATTAGTTTTGATTCTATACACTTTAAGGTAGAATCTTATATTGTAAACTTTGATTCCAATTCTCCAGTTGGTGATTAGAGGTGTTGTGAATTTTCTTAGTTTAACTTTGTTAAACTTAGATGTTTCTTTGTCTAAGAAAATTTTTAAAGTGTACAATTCACCCCCCTCTTGTATATTGAGCATCTACATCATTATTTCGATCCTACAATTTGTATCAGAGGAGGTATCAGAAATACTTATATTCACATATAAGTTTTTCTTGCTCACTTTTTCATTGTTCTTCATATTTTCTTAGAAAGTTCTTTGTCATTCCGAACTTTGTCATTCCGTATTGTGGTTCCGAATTTTCATTCCGAACTTTGTGGTTACAAACTTTTTCTATTAACCAGTTGGGTTTCCCAAGTTTTTTTAAGAATGAAAGGAATCAATGTTGGTTCTATTGACAATATAAACCCTACAAGACCACCAATCTTTGATGTTAATGAATATGAGTATTGGAGAGATCGAATGAAGAATTTTTTTATCAATACTGGAGTGGATAATTTCGTTATGCTTACTGGTGATTATAAAATTCCTGATAAGGAAGTTATAACTTTCACTAACTAGGAAAAACAAGAGTATCAACTCAATTATAAGGTTCACAATACTTTACTATGTTCAATGACTAGAAATATATATAACCAAATTTCTTCTTGTGAAGCAGCTAATTGTATCTGGAAGAAGTTTGTAGTTACACACTTTGGTACTTCTAAAGAGATTGAAACTAGGAGAGATATGCTTAGAGGTGAATACCATGGATTAAATTTTCCGTATGGAGAACCAATCTGTAAGGTTCAACAGAGATTTATGACTATAGTCAACAACTTATAGTCTATGGGAGAAAAAGGGTTAGATGATGAAGCCCTTGTAGATAAGATAATTGATATTATGACCAATTAGTGGGAATCAAAGAGAACAACTATAGATGAGAACAAGAAGGTCACTCAAATTTCTCTTGATGATCTCTTTGGAACTCTTCTCCAACATGAAACAAGAATGAAGAGATATGCTGACAACATCAAAAAGAAGAATGGGAATGGTACTGTTGCTTTTACAACAACATCGAATCATATGAAAGCTAAGACTCCTGAGAGAGTAACCAGATCCAAGTCTAAGAAGGTTGTTATTCAATCAGAATCTAGTGAAAGTGAAGTCTCATAAAATGAGTTAGCAAATCTTGCTCGAAGGATGAACAAGATAACTGGCCAGAGAAGTGTCCAATCTAACTATAAGAAAAAGGAAAGGAAAGACAGGAAAGATGGAGATGTTACTTGTTATGAATGCAAGAGAGCTGGACATATTAGACCAGATTTCCCTTTTCTCAAAAAGAAATAAAGGAAAGAAAGGAATTCTGAAAGGAACAAGAAGAAGTATTACAAAACCAAAGCTAAGAAAGTTCTGAAAGCAAATGACACCTGGAGTGCCAGTGGTGGTGACTCTTCAGATGAATCTTATGATTATGAATCTTTAGGACAGAAGAATCTTGGCCTTATAGCCAGATTACCCATTAACAATCATTGTGTTATGTCTAAGGTACGAAATTCTGAATCATTGACCAATGTATCTTTAAATTCTAATGATAGTAAGTATTATAACTCTTCAGATGAATAATCCTCTTCTGATGAAGAAAATACTTCACCTACCTATGTATAAGTTTCTAGGTTTTCTGAACTTCTTGAGATTGAGAATTCTAAACTCAATAAGAAACTTGATAAGGTAAACTCTAGGAATTCTATTCTTACAAAATCGATATCAGATCTTTCTAAATATTTTGATAGGAAAATGCTGATTTTGTAAAGATTTCAAAAAATCCGGAGGAAGTAAACTCCGAGAGGAACAAACTTTCTAAAGAGTTAGAACAAGTGATTTCTAAGAAAAGTGTTTTCAAGCCTTTTTCTAGTTCTAAATCTAATTATTTTGGAGATAAAAACTTGGTTATCAAACTCAAGTCCGAAATTTTTTCCTTAAAGAAGTGTTTATCAAACTTTACCCAGGGTAAATAAAATGTTGATAAAATGTATTCTCAAATACGACCTTTATGAAACAAATCCGGATTTGGTTATACCCATGCAAAACCAATTTTTAGTAACAACTACTTTGTTCCACAAAGTGCCCCATTTGGTACCAAGTGTCAATGTGGTGGTCACTAGGAAAAGAATTGTTCTTTAAATAAAACCCAATCTCTAGGTTTTCATAAAGCCTATTTTTCTAAGAAAGTGTGGGTTCCTAAAATTTTATCGTCTGGAAATCTCGGATCCAAACAAGTTTGGATTCCGGAAGTATAATTCTTTTCTTGTTTTCAGGAAGATAGAGGAATTACCAATAACAATACATGGTACATGGATAGTGGATGTTCCCGACACATGACTGGTAACAAAATCTATTTTGAAATGATTATCAAAACGAAAGGAGGAAAGGTATCTTTCGGAGATAATGCTCAAGGAGAAATTGTTGGTATAGGTAATATTGTTCTTCTTGGTAAAACTTTGATTTCAAATGTTTTATTTGTTAAGGGTATTAAGCACAACCTCATTAGCATAAGTCAGTTATGTGATGAAGGATACCTTGTGAATTTTAGGAATGATAAGTGCTTAGTAAACAATTCCAAGGAAGAATTTATTCTCTCAGCCAATAGGCAAGAGAATGTTTACACTTTGAACTTAGAAGACCTCAGGAGTCAAGACCTACCTTGTCTAAGTGCAATGGAAGATCATTCTTGGTTATGTCATAGAATACTAGGTCACTGTAATCTTAGAAACTTATTTAAAATTTCTAAGAAGAAACTAGTTAAGGATCTACGAGAGCTTAGATTTGATTCTTCTAAAGTTTGTTATCCTTGTCAATATGACAAGCAATATAAATCTAGTTTTAAATCAATTGGTGAAGTATCAATAACTAATGCATTACAATTAGTGCACATGGATCTTTTTGGTCCAACACAAACTGGAAGTATTGGAGGCAAATACTATGTGTTTGTTCTAGTTGATGATTACACCAAATTTACTTGGGTCTATTTTCTAGCGAAAAAGTCTGAAGCTTTTTCTTATTTCAAAAGTTTTATAGATCAAGTTAAAAATGAGAAAAATCTTCTTCTAAAAACTGTTCATAGTGATCATGGAGGAGAATTTGAAAAATTCTGATTTTGAAACTTTTTGTAGTAGAAAAGGTATTACTCACAATTTTCTAGCACCTAGAACTCCTCAAAAAAATGGTGTGGTTGAAAGAAGAAATAGAAATCTTTAAAGGATAACTAGAACCATGTTTATTGAATATTCTATAGCTAGACATTTCTGGGCTGAAGCTGTAAGTACTGCTTGTTACACTATAAATCAAGTTTTGATTAAAAATTTTCTTAATAAAACTCATTATGAGTTATGGAACGATAGAAAACCAAGACTTTCCTACTTCAAGGTTTTTGGTTGCAAAGTATTCATTCTAAATACTAAATATAATCTACAAAATTCGCACCAAAATTTGATGAAGGAATTTTCTTAGGCTACTCCACAACTTCTAAGGCTATAGAGTTTTCAATAAAAATACTTGTACTGTTGAAGAAACAGTGCATGTAAAATTTGATGAGTCTGATCCTTTTGTTTTTAAACCATCCCAACCTACATCCTCGGATGTGTTTTCAAAAAATGATTGTCAACCTTTGATAGAAGATCCTTTTGATAAGGAAAATGTTTTGATCGTTCAAATTTATGTTGATGACATTATATTTGGTTCAAATCATCAATCTTTAACTGATTCTTTTGTAAGTCTAATGAAATCTGAGTTTGAAATGAGTATGATGGGTGAGTTAACCTTTTTCCTTGGTTTTCAAATTTCTCAAAAACTAGAAGGAACCTATATATCTCAACATAAGTATATTAAATATCTTCTCAAAAAGTATGGTTATGACAATACTAAGAGTATATGTACTCCCATCGGTACCTCAAACTCTTTAGATCTTGATGAAGCTGGGAAACCAGTAGATCAAACGTCTTTTAGAGGTATGATAGGAAGTTTACTTTACTTAAGAGCTAGTCGACCAGAATTGATGTTTTTAGTATGCTTATGTGAAAAATATCAATCCAATCCTAAGGAATCTCACTTAAAGGTGGTAAAAAGAATTTTTCGCTACCTAAAGGGAACCAAGGATCTAGGATTATTTTATACTTCTGGAAATGATTTTATTCTAAAAATATTTTCAGATGCTGACTTTTGTGGATGTAGAATGGATAGAAAGAGTACATCCGAAACTTGTCATTTCTTAGGAGATTCATTAGTTTTTTGGTCCTGCAAGAAGCAACATTCTGTAGCACTCTACACTGCTGAAGCTGAATATGTAGCAGTTGGAAGTTTTTGTGCTCAAGTGTTGTGGATGCAACACACACTCATAGATTATGGCCTGAGTTTTACTAAGACTCAAATTTTGTGTGATAACATAAGTGCCATTTCCCTAAGTAAGAACCCTGCACATCACTCTCGTGCAAAACACATAGATATTAGGGATCACTTTCTTAGGGATCACACACTTAAATAAGATATCATTCTTCAGTTTATCGGAATGAAAGATCAACTTGATGATATTTTCACAAAATCATTACCCTCTAATAGATTTGAATACATTAAAAAAATGTTAGGAATGATAAATACAAGGTAATCATTCTTTATTAACTTCTTGTTGAACAATTCTCCTAAAAATAATAATCTCCTTTTCATAGGGGGGTACATTTGATTGTTAGTGTAACTAAAATTTTGTAATCAGTTTTTTAAACTTAGTGTAACTAAAATTTCATAATATTTTTTTTTAAAAAACTTAGTGTAACTAAAATTTTCGTAGTTAGTTTTTCAAACTTTTCGGAACTGAATTTTCCAGAATGGAAATTTCTGAAACATAAATTTCCTGAATGGGAATTTCCGAAACTGAAATTTTCAGGATTGAAATTCTCAAAATGAAAACTTCCAGAATGGAGATTTTCGTACTAGAGTTTTCATAATGGGTCTTTCGTACTGAAAACTTCTGGAATGGAGAGTTCATAATGAGATTTTCGTACTGGAGTTTTCGTAATGAAATTTTCGTACTAGAACTTTCGTAATGAGTTTGGTTTTAAATTTATTTTTCAAGAAGAGTATTACCAATTACGAACAATGTTTCTAGCCAATCTGAAAGCTATGATTTTCTTACTTATAGTTTCGTAATCATATTTTTCTTACTGGTATTTTACTTGTTTTTTAAAAAAAATTCAGATTCTAGTTTTTCCTCAAATCCGGATGTTTCCCTTAAAACCTCAAAAGATCGGAGTTAAGTTTTCCTTGCGGGAGTGTTTTCAACTGTCAGATCAGGTCAAAGCTTTTTCAACCATTAGATGGATTATGGAAGACCAAAGGTCACATCCATCGCCTGTATAAAGGGGAAACCGATACTCGTCCCACATCATTTTTTCAATATTTTGCGTCTCGAAGACCTGGTGAACTTCTTAAGGCCGCTTCTGAACTTTGCAAAGCCGTTCTGAATCTTTCAGATTTCTTCACTCCGAATGTCTGTAGAAGCTACATCTCAAGATATGTCAACTATGAAACCAATTTCTAAGTGGTTAGTCTTCAGGGAAAGGTTATTTCATCCAGATTTCTAGAAGCTTGATTCCCTTATTTCAAAGAATATTAGACTAAATGGATGGGAATATGTCTGCGTAGCAAAGTCAGATAAACAAGATCCAGTTTATACTGATTTTCTGATCGAGTTCTACGAGTCTGTTTCCTTTCAGATGGAAGATGGAAGAGAGTGGTTTTCTTTCAAGTCTTATGGGAAGACTTATAAGCTATCTTACACCAAGGCCGCGAGCTTGGTTGGTTTATCCTATGAAGGAGAAGCTGAATTCTTCTTACACAAACTTCCCGATGTGCAAGGAAGTTTCAACATGGAGAAGGCACTAAAGTGACTCGGTCTTAAGGATGATTCAACTATTAAGATTGCTCGTCTCACTCCGAACAATAGAATCCTTCAGCTTTGTGTTCAAGGATTTCTAGTTCTAAGAAGAGGTGATAAAGACAATTTGATGAAAAGTGATATCTATGTCTTAGATTTCTTGGTAAATCTAAGAAAGATAAATATGATGAGACATGTCTTGGTTACGATCAAGAACATCAAGGAAGGGAATTTGAGAGCTCAGATAATTATGTACCCTACTTTACTATCGAGGTTGATAGTTCAGTGCTTAGAATCCTTCAAGGTTGCATGAAAATCAAAGGTTTGGAATTGAAATCTTATGCTGGTTAGTGATGATACCCTGAATAGGATGAAGATGGGTTTTTCTAGTGAATCCGAAGAATTTTACCCTCTGTCTATGGAAGAGGTTGAAGTAGCTCAGAAAGATACACAGAATCCATAACCATCCAAAAAGAAAAGGAGGATGAGAAAGGTTAAGGAAGTGGTTGCTGATGAAGAAAATCCTTAGGCTAAGGAAACTCAGTCTACCCCCCCCCCAAGCCGAAAAGGTGGAAAACATATACAGATGAAGTAGTAGCCAAGTGGAGGGAAGACAAAGAGAAGAGGAAAGAAGGGGATCCACAATTCAGATTGGACCCTGAAGAGGCTAAGGCCATAAAGGAAAAAGCTTTGGAGGAGCTAGAGAAACAGGCGAAGGAAAAGAAAATGAAAAATAATATGTCTGAAGCTGAAGTAGTGCAATCTTTGCAGAAAGCTACAGAGTTAGCTTCTGAAATGCTTTCCGTTTCGGAAACATTTGGTGATGAACCTTATTTACCAGAAACTCCAGCCAAGAACTACGTTACTCCGGATAAATCCAAGGGTAAATAAGTAGTTGAAGAAGCTGAGAAAGAATTTGCTGAAGTTGTAGAGGAAGAAATTGAGGAATAAGAAGAAGAAGAATAGGAAAGTGAAGATTTGGATACCCTGATCAAGCAAGTACAGGACTAAAAAGATAAGACTGAATCTGAAAAGTTAGTAACTCCAAGAAAGGAAGATAAGGAAGCTAGTAAGGATGATGATAAGCAACAACAAGAAGAATAAGAAGATAATGTCTTGTATGATGAGGAAGAATCTTATGAGAGGAATTTTCTTGAGGAAGGACAAGAAAAACAAAAACCAGATGAAGACCAGATCGTTCAAGTGTCTGAATCCAAGGAAGTATCCCTTAATAAGGAACCAGTTTCGAGAGCTGATAAGGGGAAACAAACTCTAATGGAGACACCTATAAAAGATGTCATCTGGAAGAAAGAGGTTGGTGGCACCTCTAGAAGAAAGTTGGTGCAAGCTGAAGAAGGTCAGTCTCCAAGAAAAGTTTCTGATTCGGAATGATAATCTCATGGGCATGATTTTGTTGTTCAATCTCTAAAGAAGTTGGTGGAAACCATTCCAATTTTTCCAACTATAGATTCCAGATTCCAGATGCTGCAACAAAGTATGAATCAGAAATCGTAATCTTTATCCATGGTCATGGATAAGTTTGTAAAGTTGGAAGCTGAACAGAAACGTTTTCTTATCGATTATGATGTGCATAGAAAGTCCTGCAGTAAGGTAACCAAGTGGTCTAAGAGAGTTTATGAAGATTTAGTTCAGTTTGAGAGTTTTTAGGCTGAATTTCAAAATTCTTTTGAAATGGAGGATAAAAAGGTTAACGAGATTTATGAAAAGCTGACCCAAGAGAAAAATTCTCAGAATCAATAGGTCAGGGACCTGAATGGGAAGCTTAACTCAGTTTCTAAGAATTGGAAAATTGAAAGAGATTACCGGATTGAGTTTCAGCAGAAGTTGAAAAAGCAAGATGAAATAATAAAGCTGCAGAAAGAAGCCATAGAGGCTCAGTCAAAAGCTAAGGAAGAAGCTTTAAAAGTCCAAGAGGAAAAGGTAAAAGCCTTAGAGAAGAAAGTTGAGGAAGACCAAAGGGACTTGAAGAAACTTAAAACCTTGTTAAATAATCTCATCCCGAAGGAGAAGGAAGAAAAATGAACTCACTTCAATATTTTGTTGTAATTGTCTTTATTTGTAAAATTTTCCAACTCTAATGAAATGATTATTTGGTTGGTTGTATCTTGTCATGTACTAATGTTTCAGGTAACATACATTATTTTCTATTCCCTTCAATTCGTTTTGAAAATCACAAAGGGGGAGAAGGAAAAAGAACTACTCCTAAGGAGGAGAAAAGAAAATTTTCTAAGAGAAATATCCTTAAAGAAAGGGGGAGTTTTCCACTACGAAGTTTTTTATTCTTACAATAATGAAAACTCCACTTCGGAAACTCAGAATACAATCCTTAGAGTTTCAATGCCTAAGGAGAAGTTAGTTTTATTCACTTTCATCCATGAACAAAGGGAGATAAGTGCTTAATTTCAAAGTCTAAATGAAAATTTTCAAAATCCTTATATGCTTTTTCGAAAGGATGTTTGTTCTTTCCAAAAAGGGGGAGATTATTGAGTCAATAAGGCTTTCCTTATGACTTTTCCATTCCTTCTTGTTATGAAAATCACAAACACCTTATACTTAAGCAAATATAAATTTTACCTCCATAAGGAAAATTTACTTATTTAAGGAAATTTACCATAACCTAGATATTCTTATACATAGCAATATTTTTCATTAGTACAAAAACCGGATTCATACCCAAAATCCCAAAAGTCTTATAATGTAAAGATTTAGAGAATTCTGTTTTTAGGATCCGAATTCTGGATGTGAACTGTAATGGAGTTCCAATCCGAATTCTTGACTCCAAACTTTCATGAGTTTGACTCCGAACTCTTAAGTAGTTCGACTCTTAACTCTTAATAATTTCGACTCCGAACTCTTAAGAAGTTCGAATCCGAACTCCTAAGAAGTTCAACTCTGAACTCTTAAGTAGTTCGACTCCAAACTCTTAAGAAGTTCTACTCCGAACTCTTAAGTAGTTCGACTCTGAACTCTTAAGTAGTTCGACTCAGAACTCTTAAGAAATTTGACTCTGAACTCTTAAGTAGTTCGACTCCGAATTCTTAAGTAAGTTTGACTCTGAACTCTTAAGTAGTTCGACTCCAAACTCTTAAGTAGTTTGACTCCAAACTTTTACTGGTTCGACTTCGAACTCTGCAAGTTCATATTATGATCTCTGGTGAAACCATACTCCAAATTCCTATAAAACAGAATCCGAACATTTCTTAACATAGTCTCCGAATTTTATTTTGGTTAGACTCTGAACATTTTTTTGGCTTACACACCGAAATCTTGTATGGTTTTTACTTACATATGTCTCATTTCAAAACAATGCCGTGCATTTAGTTATACATGATTTATTATTAAACGATGTCGTTCATTCTATTTCTAATTAACCGTTGGTTGAGTTACATGTGTACAGGTCCCTCTGAATTTCATGGAAAATATGACCGTTGGAGGAGGGAGCCGACTGTTGGAAGTTTGCCTATAAATATGAGATCATTTGAAAGAGCTCAACAATAAGTTGATCAATCTAGTGACCACACACTATTAAGGTGATTTATAGAGAGATAATCTTTTCATGCCTTGTGCGTACTGAACTGCTCATTCAGATTTCTTCGTGTGATTCCGAATGTTGGTGATTACATTCGAGGACTTCTGGGAATAGGAAGACAGAGGTGCCGACTACCTTGAAGTTTGAGGGCTTCCTTGTTGAGGAAGACAGAGGTTCCAACTACCTTAAAGTTGAGGGCTTGCGGGGATAGCAAGACAGAGATTCCGATCTTCGTATCGAGGTCTTACCCTAGTGTGGGTATGAAAGACTTGCTTGAAAGTATAAATCAAGGGACCTTTATCCAAGGTTGTTGGATACCCTCCTCTTTGGGTTAAAAGAGTTATTGTTTGTTATTTGTAGTTGTTCTACTTGTTTGTTTTCCGCTGCATATTGTATTTTAAGGACATTATAATCTTCTTAAATTTCCTTACACTTGTACTCTAATTAGTTTAGATTCTATACGATTTAAGGTAGAATCTTATATTGTAAACTTTGGTTCCAATTCTCCAGTTGGTGATTAGAGGTGTTGTGAATCTTCTTTGTTTAACTTTGTTAAACTTAGATGTTTCCCTATCTAAGGAAATTTTTAAAGTGTACAATTCAGCCCCCTCTTGTATATTGAGCATCTACATCATTATTTCGATCCTACAGTGAGATGGTGGGTTTTTTCATATTATATCACATATAGCTATTGGAGTTATTGTTTTATTTTTGTACTAATTTTTAGTTGTACTTGTATCTTTGATATTGTTTTACAACCATTTCAGTTGTATCTCTTCCATTGTTCTCTTTCTGTTGTGACACACACACACACATCCATATTTTCTTCCGCGGTTTCTTTTTGTACATGTGTATATATGTCATGTTTATAATTTTATGTTCGGTGAAATCATTACCTATGTTGTTTTTGATTCTCGGGTGCTAGAAACTATCCTTTTGGGATCGAGATCACCCTTTCGGTATGTGAAAATTTGGGTCTAGTGCCCGTTTGAGAGGGTATTCAGGTTGGGTTCATCAAACATAATGTCTCATGATACAAAAACATTACCCAATACATTAGAGTATTATATTGGCGCACCAATAATAACATGTACATTCTTATGTTTTCCACAAAATTAAATCAACCATTAGGTATAAATAAAAGAATTACCCATGGAAATAAATGGGTTTCATAATTTTACCTTATAACATAATCAAGAAGATTTCACAAAGAATTATTTTTGATAAATAAACTTAAGATATGTATTACCCCATAAAAGTAAGGTAACAAATCTAGGTATATATGTAATAGACATATATATAGAATTTAGAAGAATTTCACAACATAAAAAAAAATAAAGTGAGTTAGAGAGAGAAAGTCCATAACCTAAAGAAAAAGGGTAGTTCAGAGAGATATGTTACCTTATGTATGAATCTATTAACACATGCACCTAACATCCTTGATAATAAAATTATATTCATTAATTACTAAATTAAAAACCATTTAAATTGATATTTTATTTATTATAATTTTTTAGGTCTATGTATAATTATTACAATGATATATAATGTTTTATTTTTCTTTTTCTAAGGGAGTTCGTTTCATGGTTCTATGCTCAGATCACTTTTGGACAATTATTGATGTTTTTATAAAATGGGACTATAACTCAATAATTAAAATGAAATTGAATTCATGTACCACTAGAAAATTAAATGGTCTGAAATACCAATATTTTTACTAAAATAGGGATGATTATTTTTGTAAAAAATTTGAGTTATACAATTAGTTTATTTAGGAAGTTTCTCTTTCCATCGAGAACTAGTTTCATTTTATTTAATGCAATGGAAAAAATATTTAATATTCATAATTAGTTCATTTTAAACCATTATAAGTGAATTTAGACATTCCATGAAGGCGATAGAGGAAAATTAAAACTCATCTTCCATGAAGGTGGTGATCCGAAATAATGTGGACAATGGTTTCACTTTTTATAATAAGAGGAGATAAGAAAGGGGTGGATGGTAGATATTATAATATAAATATAAAATTATAGCATATATTTTATTCTTTAGTTATTATTCCATGTTTTATGAGGGAGGAGAAGATAATGTAGAAGAATAAATGAATTTAGAATAGGTAAATCAAGAATATTATATCTTAAATATCACATGCTAGAAATATTCTTTATGGAACACTGAATTTAACTCTTGGTTATACAGAAAGGAAAAAGATGTAGGGGAGGTTTGGGAAAACATTTGGGTAGAACATATTTCAATATCCAAGGTTTATAAGGTGTGAGTATAAGGGGTGATGAGGGGTGATATTTATTAGTGTATGAGAGGGATGTTTTTGAATATTATATTCATTAGTTTATTATTTTGGTACTAGAATATCAACAATATTTATTAATGTGACTATATAAATTATATTATATAAGTGAGTTATAAATAATTTTTTATTACATTATCTATGACTCAAAAATTCATATATTTTTCTTGTAATGTTAAAAACTTTTTTTTATAGTATTTCTCTTTTCACAAAAAATTTAACTACTTTAGAAAAATACCAAAAATTCATTCAAACTACTTTTTTATGTTTAGATTTAATAAATGAAATCTATTTTATGGAAATAATTTTATAAATATCAATAACATAATTTTTAAAAAATTCTCATTTATTTGAAAAATATCAAGTTTAATATTATAATCGATTATCTAACCCTTTGAAAAATTACTTATGGGCTCATAAAATTTTCTAATAATTATAATTCAAATTAATATTGATTTATAAATAAATTGTATGAAAATAAAGTTTATTTAAAATCATTATATTTATTATAAAAGTAAAATTAAAATTGTTGTGTTTTATGTATATATATACACTTAATTTGTCATTTTTAAAACATTTATTTATTAATACCATGGTATAAATATATCATATGTTAATTTTATAAGATACCTAAATATTATATTAGATCTCATTAGGTTATTATACTATTCTAACAATCATCTTACTATTCTTAATGGTCAGATTACTATTTCAATGGCCATGTTTCTATTCCAATGGTCAAATTTGTAATGGTCATATTGGTTCCCTACTTCCTATAAATACATCATATTTCATTAATTATTAATTTAATTATAATTTTTTCAAAAGGTTAAATATATTTTCATTTTAAAAATTAATATTGTGTTGATAAAATTCCACATCATTTCTACAGTTTTGTTTATGAGTGTGATTATTATAGGGGATTGTGCATATAAAAATTTTCATATTAGTTTTATTATTTTTATTATTATTATATTATTTTATATTTTTTCCCATTGTAATACTTCAATTATTATGGATATTTTTATTTTCTAAATGCAGTGTTCAAATTATTAAAATAAAATGTTATTGGTTTTATCATGTGGTGCATGTGAATTATATGATATTATTAAATATGACTCAATTATTAGAATAGAAATTACATTGATAAAATTTTGGGTCATTGCATTCTTGAACCTAGTAGTTTGATTTTGTATATTTTATTTTAAATAAAATGATTATTATATTTATCCATTTTCATTATTAGTTCATATATATATATATGATAAAATAATGAGTTTGATAAAAATTACATTTTTCTATGTAGAAAATAAAATTGTGTTTTTGTGAAATATAAATTTCAATTAAAAAACACTTTTTAATAAATTCATGAATTATGGAAATGAGTGATATATTAATGAAATAATCTTATTAAATAATATTAATTCTAATATAATTTAATTATTTGAAATTTTATTTTTGTAATGGTAAGAAAGTTGTTAGTGTCATAAAAACTAGTATTTCCCAATAAATAAGGATATTAATTTAAAAGTGCAGATTCTCATATTTATAAAATTATTTTTTTGAAATAAATATTATTTTTGAAATTTTATTGTTGAAATTATCCAATGATTAATTTTTTATAATTTCCAAGACAACCAATTTTTTGGGTAAAAATAAAATTTGTTATAAATATACGACATATATTATGGAATCATAACCTAGTGGCCCATGTATAATGGTATTATGACATCATAATAGCCCAAAAGTGATGCAATAAATTCTATAGAGTGAAACCATTACAAAAAATATACTTCCAATTAAAAATAATGTGTTTTGGAAGTTATTTGATTAAATTTTACAAACCTTTAATAAATCCTCCAAAATATATATTATATATTAATGTTCTAAAATAAATTCATTATGATCATGACACACTTCCAAATAATGAATGGTATTAATTTAATTATTTCAGTTCTTATCGTTTTTATATATATAAAACCAATCCCCTTTACTAGAAACCTTAGTAAAAAACCCTAGGAAGGTTTGTGTTTTTTATTATTTCATCACTTAGAGTCCAAACCCTATATTTAGAAATTAATAAAGAATTATCCACCCTTTTCAATAAATACCCTCCCAAAATCCCATTACTCTTCTATAAAAAAAATATTTAGCACAATTTTCCTCTCCATATTACTCTCTAAATACTTCCCAAGGTGTTCCCAAGAACTTAAGAAGATCCACCCAAGCTTTTAGAAGCACCCTCTCAAGGTACGAGATTCCATCCTTTTCATATTTATTCAAGTTTGTTTTTGAATTTAGAATTTTTGTATCCAATTTTTCATGTTGTAATGAGATTTTACACATCCTCTTACTATCATTATAATTTAAAAGTAATCATAGACCACCTTTAACTCTCATTAAACCCTTACATGAACCTTTATGTACACCCGTTATGTTATCGAAATTATCATGTGATTTTCCATGCCAAGATTTTTTGTTGTGAATACCCATCCCTATTTCCACCCATGTGTATTCACCTAGATTCATTGAACGTGTAATTATAATAATTTACCTCATACACCTTAATCTTGGGATTAAAAGTGATGAAATATGTTCTTATTTTGTATGATCTATGTGGAACAAAAAGGCATGTATAAAAGATGAATGTGATGGGTGGACCCATAATTATATAGCCCTCTAATACAGTGAGTAATGTTTTAATCTCCCAAGATACCATGTTATTTGCATGAGATTCTGTCCCAAGAACACTATGTTATGATTTCTCAACATTTATCCTTGACCTATTCATATAAGGTCTGGTTTTATGTTGTTGCCACATTCTTATGTTGCGTCGATGTTATCATATTATATCATTCTTATATGTTATTGTTTATGATTATAAACCTTTTATGTCACCTTGATATTCCTTTATAATCACATATATTACTTATATAATGTTGTTCTTTGATTATGTCCTTACTAGGATTTATATCTCACCCATTTCTTTTGTACGTCTCATGGTTATCCCATGCCATTTTAGAATACTAATGGAATAATAAGGGTATGTTAAAAGGTTTTAATTAATTCTTTTATATCCATATTGAAATTTATTATGCTATGTATCTAATTACACAAATACACTATAACTCTCGATCTTTTGAGATTGGGTTATGTGTATGTATATATAAAAAATCATGAAATTAGGTGTATAAAAGTTATGGGTTGTTATAGTTGGTACCCAAGACAGGTTTAGTTATTTTTGGGGATTATGATTATAAAACCTTGGTAAAAACCATAGGGATAAGACTAAACATAATAAAATATCCCTAATCATTAGTAAAGTATAGAGTAAGTACATTCTATGAAATGAAATCTATATTTGGATACTACAAGTAGATGTAGATATGAAATTGGTGTACCTAGGGGTAATAACCCCAAAAATATATATTGGCACTATAAAAAATTGGAATTTAGTGATATTTAAAAACAAATATAATATTAAACTTAACCATGTTTTAAAGAAAACAACACAAATTTAGCAGTATTTTTAAAAAATGTGGCTAAATTGAAAAATAGGAATGTTTTCCAAAAAATGTGGTTAATTAAGTGATGCTTTTAAGAAATCATCACTAATTTAGTGACATTTTTATGAAAACATGGATAATATTAAATTTAGAAAAGTTTTTAAGAAAACATAGATATTTTAGTTATATTTTTTACCACTTTATTAAAACATGGCTAATTATATATAAGTATAATTCTATTAATTTTAATATATATATATATATAGACTTTTATAATTATATTTATGTACCTTTATATATATAAATTTATATTTATATACAAATACATTAACATATATTTAAATATCACAATATTTATATATTTTTATATAAACACACACACACACAAATATATATATATCCCTCGGGGTGCAGCTTAGTGGTATTCACCCCTGTGGGTTTTGGTGAAGTGTCGAGTCGGAGCCTCACTGAGTTCTTCTCTGAAATTATGTGTTATATGTTTTTTTTTGTAAAATATCCCCTTTCCCCTCATCTTTTTATATATATATATATATAAACACACAAAAATATATAAACATAATAATATATATATATAACAAGTGTATATATATATGTACAAATATATACATATATATATATATATATATTGCATATAAATTTTAAAATTTTCCACGGTTTTAAGAAATCTTGGCTATTTTAGTGACATTTTTTAAAATGTTTAATATGTGACTAATTATATTGATATAAAATTATAATTATATAAATTTATATATATGTAAATAAAAAATTTATAACTATAATTATATATGTGTATATAAATAAATTTATATTTATATAAAAATACATTAACAATTATTTAAGTCTCATAATATATATATATGATTTGTATATATAAAAACATACACAGACACATGCATATATATATATATATATATATATTTATATGTGTGTGTTTTTAAATGCACACACAAATATATATAAACACGTATATAAATATACACACACACATATATATAAAAACACACACACAAATATATATATATATATATAAATATAAACACACAAACAGATATATATATATATATATATATACAAACATGTTAATTAATTATTAACACGGCATGTAGCTCGTCTTAGATCAGAAAAACGAAATGGGTGAGGTATCACCCAATCATAACAGATCTTCATTTTTGTAATACCCAATACAATTAATAAATAATATATATTTACACACACACACACACACATATATATATATATATAATATTAATTTTTTAATAATAAAATATATTAATATATGAATAAATATAGGATAATATATTTTTATATGAAAGAATCCTTTAGGTGAGTTGGTCCAGTTGTGGTCTATGAGAAGGCATGTGATGCATTCGAGTCCTAGGGGTGCAATATCATGAATGTAGAGAATTGAGGGTACATTCATGGTTGGAAGGTGGTGCGGCATTTTGTGGGAGGGGTGGGTGATGTAGTGCCAAGTAAGTATGGGAACATGTTGGACCAGTCCTAAAAAATATGATTTAAATTTTTTTTTTTATATCATGAATTTCAAAAAATAATAATCCATGTTTAAATAAAATGTGGCTACTTAATATCTAGTTTACCTATGTTTAAATAAAACATTGGTAAATGATGTTTCTATAATTATCGATGTTTATAAATGTCATTAATTAGGGACACACTATTTTTATACTTTTTAAAACATTGATAAAGAAAAAACAAACATCTCTAAATTATAGTTTTTATAGTATGGGGATTAAACTGATCAGTATCTGGTTTATGATAATGAGGCATTTCTATACACCTTGTTTAATATTCCTGAGGGTTATACTTTGGTAAATTTACAATTTCTCCATGAACCATTATGAAGGGAACATAAATTATTATGAAATCTAATGTTGGGAAATAAAACATGGATATCAAATAATTAAACCTTAAAATTCATAGGTTAAGGAATATATTTCATTTATGAGTTATCCCTTCAATGTTTGTAGTTTTTTTGTGTTTAATAGTTGAAAAATTATCATCCCTAAATTTATTTTGGACAAAGTAAATGATTAAAACCAGAATAAAATAGTGAAAGTCTATCTTATCATCCATAGTTCTACACATTATTTCATATCACACTAGATTAGTAGAAATACTCAAACACCACATAAAAATATGGAATTTGAGATATTATTAAAAATGGGAAATAGGGAAACTATTGTATCCTAAGAATATAACATCTACACTATGAATATTTGATAGATTGCATTCTTAGAATACCATTTGACATTCCATTTAGTTTAATTACACACTATTCTTGGTATGGACTGACTTTCCTTGCATAGTGACAACATAACTTACCAGGGAAATAAAATTACCATTCGTATAGTGAATCTCCCTCCAACTCTACACAAGTGTAAGGTGGAAGATGATTTTTTTTGTAATAATCATCTCAAGATTAGATATTATTTCATTATGAGAAAGTGTATCTAGAATAAATTACTCTGACTATGGAAACAATAATCCTTGATGACATGACCATCAAAATAAAATACACCGATGTGTTTCCCAAATATTTACCTGGTCTTACTCTTAGCTCAGAGGTTGAGTTCTTGATCAAACTTATACCCAGAAAGTTTTCAATATCGAAGACTCCATATATAATGGAATTTTTGAACTTGATGATATGAAAAATAAACTATATGAAAATCAAAATAAAGGGTTTATACAACAAAGTACTTTAACTTAGGGTGTGCTCATCCTCTTGATCAAGAAGAAGGATGGGTCATTGTGTTTGTGAATTGATTATCAGGAGCCCAAAAAGTTATGACAAATAACAAGTATCCTCCACTATAGATTGATGACTTGATCGATTAGATATGTGGATCCTAGTACTTCTATAAAATAGATATTTGGTTGGGATATACCAACAGAATGTGAAAAAAGAAGGATATCCCCAAGACTACATTTCATAAAAGGTACGAGCACTAATATTTCATAGTTATTCAATTTGGACTCACTAATTCTATAGCTATATTTATGGAATTAATTAATAAAGTATTTAGAGAACCCCTCAATAAAGTTTTGGTAGTATTTATAGTGGATATTCTTATCTACTCCAAATTTAATGAGGAACTTTAGGATCATCTTAATGATGTACTAAAGACCTTATGAAAGGAAAATTTGTATGAAAAGCATAGAAAATATGAGTATTGGATGGGGAATTTATCATTCTCATGGAATGTTATCCCCAAGAAAGAGATATCTGTAGATCCTTCAAAGATAGAGTCAATTAAATAGTGATTTATATCAACACTTATGATGGAGATCCATAGTTTCCTTAGCTTATTTGGGAAATATCTTCTATTTATGAGGAACGTATCATGATTTTGAAGCCCACTAGAAAAGATAACATGGAATGGAGTAAATGTTTTCTTGACTAATGAATGTGAGGATATATTTAAAAAGTTAAATAACTACACACTGAACCTATTCTCACATTACCCACAAGTTGGGAAGGATATTTTATTTACACAAATGCATCCAAAAATGTGTTGAGTTGTGTACTCTTGAAAGATGATAAAGTTATGAACTATTCCTCATTCCAATTAATGATATATGAGAAAAACTACCCAAACCATGACATGGAATTAATAACAGTGATCTTGACAATGATGATTTGGTGACAGTATATATATACGAAGAAGTGTTAGAAACAGACGGATCATAAAAGACTCATGTGTATATTCACATAAAGGAGATCAATATACATTGAAAAATTTGGTTAGAGTTGATCAATGATTTTGACTATTCAATCTATTACCATCCTGGTAAGGTGAACAAAGTGGAAGATTCTCTGAGTAAAAATGATCTCATAACCCTATACATGGGAACGATTTAAAGGATCCAATTTTCTTAGACATGAAAAGGATGTATATGGTAATCATAAAAGGAATGTTATCCAACATTTATCAAATAACTTATCAACCATACATTTCATAGAGGATCAAGGAGGCTTAAAAATATTACAAGGAGATACAAAAAATGGTAGTGAATATTTTGGAGTAAAAATTTTATAAATATGGATTCATAAGGTTTTGAAACAGGATATATGTCCCATAGAAACTAGAACTGAAGAGGGAACTTTTGGATGATGCAAATATATTATCCATATCTATTCATCTATGAAATAATCAGATCTATAAAGATACAAAGAAAATATTATTGTGAGATAACATGAAAAAGATGATTATATAATTTACATCATGATCCTTGATATTACCATAAGAAAAGGTTGAACAAAATAAGTCTAAGGGTACGATACAAACATTTCCTATACTAGTATGGAAATGGGAAAAACGTAATAATGGATTTCATTATATGACACCCCATCACATATAAAAGAAAATTATTTTTTAGGTGGTTGTTGATATCCTTAAAAATGCATCACATTTTATTACTATTAAGGAATATTTCTCTCTTGAATAGCTTTCTAATGTATATAAATATATAATAGAAGTGGTAATACTAAATAGAGTACCAATATCTATTTTATGTGATGAATATATGACGTTCACCTTGATGTTCTAGAGAAAAGTTTAGAAAGAGTTTGATATAGAGTTGAGTTTCAGTACTACTTAATATCATATGATGGATTTTCATTCTAATAGAACAATTAATACTCTATAGGATATGCCGATATCTTATTCAATGTATTTCCAAGGATTCCGAAATCAATACCATCACCTTGTGGAGTTATTATATAACAACAATTTCCATTGAAGAATTCAAATGTAACATTATGATGATATCTATGGGAAGAGGTGTTAGACTCCAACATGATTGGATGAGGTTGGAGGAGGAAAGATGATTGGGTATGATATTATCCAAGAGATAATAGATAAGTTTCTAATTATTATGCTTCTTATGATATTTAAACCATGTTGATAGAAACATTATGAAGATAATTATCAATGAGACCTAGAGTTTGAGGTCTGAGATATGGTGTTTCTTTACATATCGCCATGGAATAAATTCATGAGGTTTTGAAAGAAGGGAAATCTTAGTCATTGATACATTGATACATTGACCACTTTGAGATCCTTGATCACATCAGAGCTTTATCCTATTTACTAGAAATCCCACCCAACCTATCTCATGTAAATGATGTATTCCATGTATCTCTCTTAATAATGTACATACCAAACCCATCAGATGTACTAAATTTTAGAGCTGGTACCAATAGATAAATATATTTCATACGAGGATCAACTGATGAATATCTTAGATCATAGAGGAAATGTTATATGAAATAAGACAAATCTGTAGAGACCCGTATCTTGATGTACATGGACATTACATTACATTTGCAGAATACTTAGTACATAACAAAAAACACACACACAAGGATCGTAATAGTTTAGTGTCTTTGGAAACTTGGAATATAATCTTCTAATCGTGGTGAAAGATCTTAAAAATCTCCCATAAGGATCTTCCTTTTTTTTACCTAAAACCTTTCTTTATATCCTGGGGAAAAGAAAACATAAAAGGGTGAGCTCAAATGATCAGTAAGGGTAAACAAAAGAAATATCAATCACATCATATACATAAGCACATAACTTTTGGAAATCTTAACCTGCAAAAGAGATCATAATTTCGTAACATGGGGTAAATCATGGCAGTAAAATGTAATCACAATAATCATAACTTAAAACATGAAACTTTGTGGCATTCACACATAATCATAGAGAATCATTTCTTGTTAGTCAAGACTCATTGCCAAGACTATCTTAGTGGACAAAGTCCCTTTCTGAATCGAGTAACCCTCGTTTCAGTCCTGTTTCACTGAACCGGTATAACCTACCGTTCCAGCCCTGTCTATCTCATGAGATATAAAATCTTTACCCAATGCATTGGAGGGAGATATAGGTCCCACCCATCTTATAATGAATCCTTTCTTATGTGTTCCACATAATCATAAACCATACATCACAGCGTAACCCATGTAATAAAAATGGGATTCTTAAACAACATGACATCATAAAACAATTCATATACGATAAAGGAATTCATAAACATAATTCCATCACAACATAGTCAAATGAATGTAAAAATATGGATATAAACAGAACCCTTTATTATCTTAGATGGAAAATAATTTTGATAAAACACTTGAAATGAATTCTTGAGGAAAATATCCTTTCTTCTTCAAAATCAATTTCTTTTCACAAAACATCATGAAATTTCAAAAGAAAGAGATTTTATTGAAAATAGTCATGAAATATTTTGGAGGAAGCTTCATTAAAATAAGGATTTATAAAACCATAAAAATCCGTTCGGGCCATTTAATTTAAAAAAAACATTCTTCGTACTTTTGTCGGAAAAGTCAAAAAGTACCTCGTACGAAAAACGACAAAAGATTCCTTTAATTTCTTTTACTAAAAACTCACTGAAGGGTAAAAATGGATTTTAAAAATTGTAGGTGGATGGAAATAATATTACATATTGATGAAACATGGATGTGGATGATAAAATACACCCCAGTAAATACTTACAAATAAACAATCTCGGATAAAAATGAGATTGTGATATTTCCCTTACCTTAGGTCCAATTTTATTTGTACGTGTCCGAAGCTCCTGTATAATGGTTTAAATAATGTTATTGACTTATTAAAGAATCATACATATTGATATGATATCATATATGGTCATATTCTTAGCTTCTTGTTAGTAATATTTCATTGTTACTTGTTACTCGGGTCTTTATTGCCTTTAGTTCTTATGCGTGTTTTGCCGAATAAATTCTTATTCTTCTTTTAAGGTTATAGATACCTTATATCCAGAATGGTATTAGTGTAAAATATATCATATTTATTCATTCAATTCATTTATATAATTACTATGTAATGATGATCATGTAGAACGAGTCACATCACATCGTGGAGACGGTATTCCGTACGTACGCACGAGTGATGATATCGTTCCTATGATCGGGGAACTGTATTGGAGTATATATATATTATTTCAGTATCAATATTACTTTATAATAATAATAAATAGTTACTCATTACACCATTATACCCATCCTTGTAAAGTGATGGTGGAAAATAGATTACACCACGGCGTGGAGACGGTATTCCGTACGTACGCACGCGCGGTGATTTCATTTTTCCATAGGATGGATAGAAGGTGAATTAGGGTTGTTTCATATTTATAATAACATATCAGTATGTAAGTAATACTGATGTTATTACTTTACCATGAAACAACTAAAGAAGAAGAAGTTGAAGTAGAAGGAAATTGAAAAGATCGGTAATGGATATTACCTCTTCTTTGGAACGCTTCTTTGAATCCTCCACTTAGGGAACTAAGATTGGTCTTTGAAGAAGACCAGGACCTCTAGGATTATTCTAGGAAAGTGGAGAGGAGAAAATGGCAGGAGTTGGCCGAGCTTGAGTGCTCAATTTGGTGTGAGGAGGAGGGGGAGGAGGTGCCCTTTTATAAGGGAGGAGAGGGGCACCTTAGGAATATCTCAAAATATTATTTTATATTAAAGTCAAAATCGGTTTATAATGGTTCAAAAGGGTATTATTTCGAAGCTAAAGTAGGTATGGGTCGAAATCCTATCAACCAATAGGATTTAGACAAGTTTAGGGTATTATTTTAACCTTATCAAACAGATTTAACTCTAAGTTAAATAATTTAACTTTTACCGTGTCTTTTTGTTTTCTTTCACTATATGGTTAAAACACTTATTATAACATGCCAAACGAACCCAAATTGTTTATTATTAATATATATATCCTTATCTAAGTCATTTGGCCAAACCTTATATTTTTAGGAATAAAATAACAATTAGTAATATAATATTTTATTTAAAAACTATTTTCTGTCAATTTTGACACTATTTGATATATGATTTTTTTCGAAAGTCATAACAGAATTATATGTTCGAAAAAGTTGATTAAATCAACACTAATATATCATAGTAACCTATAAAATTAGTGGAATTCATAAAAAGTCTCAAATTACATTTATTTTGGTGTTTATAACATCAATTATGTCAATATTTTATAAATAAGATAATTACTGCATCATCTTTGTGTCATAAATAAATTAAATTATTTGACGTCTAAAAATTACAAATAAAATACCATTATGTAGGAAATATTTTTATCTTTCTAATGAATATTTACAGTCGAATTTATCTTATGTACAACCCTATATTAAAAATGTTTTAGTAAATAAACTTTTATTTTAACTCTTTTAACTCTTCTTTGATTTAAATAATAATAAATGTCCTAATCTAATCCAAGTGGGACTAAATGATAATATTTTACACTTAAGGTTGTTTTTGGTCGAGATACACTTGTCCAATAGAATTAAGACATGTGTTAGGGTAATATTAATATCATTCTTACCCTTAATTACCCTATTTACTTTTAACCGTGGTAAATAAAAGTAAAAAGTTACTATTCACCAAAAATTATTTTCATCTCATTGAACCACATTTTACATACTGACATCAACCGTGTCTCTCAGATTTTTTAAATTCCATTCACAAAAGCGGTAAAATTAAGTTTTATGAAAAATTCAGATTTTTAACTACCACTTAGTAGTTTCACTATTTATCAAAAATTGATGTTTTTCAGAATAATGCCAAAATTTCATCCTAAGCTATATTTCATATTCTGAATTCAAAAATGAAGTCTATTTTACCAAATTCATAACATAGAAGTTGCATTAATTAATTTTATAATTAAATCCCGCTGTTAAAACAAATAGCGTGTTTTTAAGAAACAATATCTATCAAAAGATTGACACTTGTTTATGTCTGGTTTAAATGTGAAATTACATCCAATGACCAACATTGTATTAAATTGTAAAAATATATTCTAAATATACTTTAAAACCACTCAAATTAATAATTTATCACTATAAATTAATTCGATTGAAAAAGTTGTTTTTAATTAAAATTTAGTAATTTTCACTATTCATCAAAATATGAAAGTTTTCTGAAAATCACCAAAATTTCACCTTAGGCTAAATTCGATACTCCGAATCCAAAAATGAAGTCCATTTTGAGAGCTAAAATTTCTAAAATTTTAAAAGGTGGTTATTACTATTCATAATGGCTAGTTATAATAATATTTTAATAGCATGTCGTTGTTTAGTGAAACTCAGTATTGCGTACTACACACGCTATCGAGGAAGGTTGCGATTGCGTGTAATGAAAGGAAAGTCAAGGATGCGTGTTGTGCAAGCTCCTTTTGGTGTAGCGTACAACACAAGACATTAGTGAAATAAAAAAGAATATTTTTCATAAAATCTCGGGCTGTTACATTATACCCCCCTTAAAATGAATTTCGCCCTCGAAATTCGTCGGGGTTATAAATGGTTTACTATTCGAAAGTTTCTTTAATAGAAACCCACATCGTAAAAAGAAATACCAAAACTTGGCTTTAAAAACTAAAGTATGAAATGTAACAATTACCCAAATAAACTAATCACTGAGTTTCCACATAGGTGAAAATATGGATATGGAAGAGAAATCTAACCATCATGTTCTAATGGAGAGTGGTAGAGAACATGGCTATGGAAAATCCAACAATCACAAATCCATAAATTTGTGACGATCTAAGGTACCATCTGATTAATCATATATAAGAGCACTTGGACAACATTTTTGGTTTTCAAGATCGTTTCCCTAAAGTTAATGAATTTGAATTAGAATAAATACTTACTTTATTTTGGTACAATCTCACTGTTGTTCGTGCCTTTAACAATTTACACTTCATCTCTTAAATAAATGAAGTTGAATTTGTTATTCGTGAAGTGTTAGCAGATCATGTGATAGAATGACGGGTCATTCTATCTGTCTCAAACAAAAGGTTAGCAAAAATTATATACATAAGTCGATCTATAGTGAGATTAATCATATATGGTTCCTAAAATGGACTTTATACTTCATATATCATACTGATTAATATAATAAAACTAGTTTCTAATAAACAGGGACTTCCTGTAGGCCAGTGGTAGGCGATAAAGGCCAGTCGCACTTCGGTTGTGGGTTCGATTCCCACATCCTTGTCCGACGCGATGGGCTGTCGCCTGTCCTGCAGGTTGTCCTTTTTCTAAAACTATATTACTATAACATCCCATCAATAATATCGAGAAAACTTCTATCCTTAAACAATACTAACTTATGTCCAACATAATCCATTCCAATCTTTAGGCTTATCCATAATACTGCAGTCCACTCTCATAACATAGTGAAAACAATTACCAGAGATTTAACACCATCGTCGATCCCCATATATCATAAGATATGTTTTGTTGGTCACATTCCAAACATTCAAAGGCTTTAATCATGTATTCTCTTGAATACCCATTGAACCATAGTGAAAACTTGAATGCAGTTAAAAGTTAACACTTTTCACATACCAAAATCCTCAAAATTCTATATACTCAAACCATGATATCACTTAGTCCTTATATCAATCATGAGCTCATGAATACTATTAAAAATTCCATTTTCTCGTTTTCCATTCATTATGCGCATATCATCTTATTTCCAAAAATATCTCAATCACTTTGAATACCACATTAGACCAATACATAAATATTCCAATACTCCATGATACAATATTATTTTGGAATCCCATTACATAAACACTTAATCATTCCACCACATCATTGTCATATTCAACATCTCCAATAGTGATCGCATGTGACTTCCCTTTGTCCTTTTCCTTCAGTGGTTGCTCATGTTGATCATCACTAACCCTTGGATTAGGGAATTTATTAGCATAATGCCCCATTTCCTTGCACTTGAAGCATTGAAGTGTTGGTGGTGTGTTCTATGCAGTGTTTGCTTTATTCACATCATTAGAAACCCTTTTTCTATTACTTCGACACTCAGCTGCTCGATGACCTTCTTTTCCACACTTAAAACATTTTCTAGTACCTTTAAGACAATCTCCACCATGTTTCTTTCCACACAATGTGCATAAGGAAACATTCAACTTCTTTTCACCATTATTCTGAGATTTCTCCTTGAACTCCATCTTTCGTTTTTTGTCAAAACCATGAGATGGATATGTAACACCAACTTCCATTTCTACCTTGATAGCACAACGCACAATTTCTTCATAGCTACTGAAGTCTCTTATAGCTAATGCCCTTCGAAGACTTGTTTTTAAGCCGCTGAAAAATTGATCAACTTTACTTTCAGGTTGGATGATAATGCCAGATGCATACCTTGCATGTCTTGTAAAATTCGCTTCGTATATACCAACAGATTAATCATCCTTTTTCTTTAGTTCAAGAAAATCCTTCTCCATCTTTGTTCGAAGAATACGAGGGAAGTACTTACTGAAAAACAAGTTCTTGAACTCGTCCCATTCCATGGAATCAATTTCATCTCTTGGCCTCGTATTCTTGATAAGATTCCACCATTGATTAGCATCACCTTCCAAACGATATCCTGCTAAGATGACTTTATCATGTTCAGAACATTGAAGAACTGAAAATATCTTTTCAGTGGTACTGATCCATTGTTCAACAACAAGTGGATCAGAAGTCCCACTGAAAGAAGGTGGACGTTGCCTCATGAAGGACTCAATAGAATACTGTTCCTTTCTCTGCTCATTTGGAGGTCCAGAATGATTCATATCTTGTGTAAGGATAGTAATAAGATTTTGCACTCCATCTCCCATAACATTTGTTTGTTCAGGAGGACAATCATTGCATTGTCCATTGCATTGATCAACATGGTTCCTTTGGGTTCCAGCCATCGTCTAAAACCCAAAAAGAATAATGTGAGAGGCAAAAATCATGCTTAGGGAAAACAACATAATAAAGGGAGAGTACCTTCAATATCTAACATCTTAGGTTTAATTCTATGATCGTTAGCGTAATTCTAGTACTATAACCTATACGTATACTTAGCCTTAGGGACATCCCTAGACATACCTTAGAAATATCTCTAGGGATCTCACTAACGTTTTCGCATCCTAGTTTCCAAAGGTTGACTAAACCTTTCCTCTGATACCAACTGTAGAGACCCGTATCTTGACGTACATGGACATTACATTACATTTGTGGAATACTTAGTACATAACAAAAAACACACACACAAGGATCGTAATAGTTTAGTGTCTTTGGAAACTCGGAATATAATCTTCTAATCGTGGTGAAAGATCTTCAAAATCTCCCATAAAGATCTTCCTTTTTTTATACCTAAAACCTTTCCATATATCCTGGGGAAAAGAAAACATAAAAGGGTGAGCTCAAATGCTCAGTAAGGGTAAAAAAAAGAAATATCAATCATATCATATACATAAGCACATAACTTTTGGAAATCTTAACCTGCAAAAGAGATCATAATTTTGTAACATGGGGTAAATCATGGCAGTAAAATGTAATCACAATAATCATAAATTAAAACATGAAACTTTGTGGCATTCACACATAATCATAGAGAATCATTTCTTGTTAGTCAAGACTCATTTCCAAGACTATCTTAGTGGACAAAGTCCCTTTCTGAATCGAGTAACCCTCGTTTCAGTCCTATTTCACTGAACCTGTATAACCTACCGTTCCAGCCCTGTCTATCTCATGAGATATAAAATCTTTACCCAATGCATTGGAGGGAGATATAGGTCCCACCCATCTTATAATGAATCCTTTCTTATGTGTGCCACATAATCATAAACCATACATCACAGCGTAACCCATGTAATAAAAATGAGATTCTTAAACAACATGACATCATAAAACAATTCATATAAGATAAAGGAATTCATAAACATAATTCCATCACAACATAGTCAAATGAATGTAAAAATATGGATATAAACAGAACCATTTATTAGCTTATATGGAAAATAATTTTGATAAAACACTTGAAATGAATTCTTGAGGAAAATATCCTTTCTTCTTCAAAATCAATTTCTTTTCACAAAACATCATGAAATTTTAAAAGAAAGAGATTCTATTGAAAATAGTTATGAAATATTTTGGAGGAAGCTTCATTAAAATAAGGCTTTATAAAACCGTAAAAATCCGTTCGGGCCGTTTAATTTAAAAAAAAACATTCTTCGTACTTTTGTCGGAAAAGTCAAAAAGCACCTTGTACGAAAAACGACAAAAGATTCCTTTCATTTCTTTTACTAAAAACTCACCGAAGGGTAAAAATGGATTTAAAAAATTGTAGGTGGATGGAAATAATATTACATATTGATGAAACATGGATGTGGATGATAAAATACACCCCAGTAAATACTTACGAATAAACAATCTCGGATAAAAATGAGATTGTGATATTTCCCTTACCTTAGGTCCGATTTGATTTGTACGTGTCCGAAGCTCCTGTATAATGGTTTAAATAATGTTATTGACTTATTCCAGAATCATACATATTGATATGATATCATATATGGTCATATTCTTAGCTTCTTGTTAGTAATATTTCATTGTTACTTGTTACTCGGGTCTTTATTTCCTTTTGTTCTTATGCGTGTTTTGCCGAATAAATTCTTATTCTTCTTTTAAGGTTATAGATAACTTATATCCAGAATGGTATTAGTGTAACATATATCATATTTATTCATTCAATTCATTTATATAATTACTATGTAATGATGATCATGTAGAACGAGTCACATCACATCGTGGAGACGGTATTCCGTACGTACGCACGAGTGATGATATCGTTCCTATGATCGTGGAACTGTATTGGAGTATATATATATTATTTTAGTATCAATATTACTTTATAATAATCATAAATAGTTACTCATTACACCATTATACCCATCCTTGTAAAGTGATGGTGGAAAATAGATTACACCACGGCGTGGAGACGGTATTCCGTACGTACGCACGCGCGGTGATTTCATTTTTCCGTAGGATGGATAGAAGGTGAATTAGGGTTGTTTTATATTTATAATAACATATCAGTATGTAAGTAATACTGATGTTATTACTTTATCATGAAACAACTAAAGAAGAAGAAGTTGAAGAAGAAAGAAATTGAAAAGATCGGTAATGGATATTACCTCTTCTTTGGAACGCTTCTTTGAATCCTCCACTTAGGGAACTAAGATTGGTCTTTGAAGAAGATCAGGACCTCTAGGATTATTCTAGCGAAGTGGAGAGGAGAAAATGGAAGGGTTTGGACGAGCTTGAGTGCTCAATTTGGTGTGAGGAGGAGGGGGAGGAGGTGCCCTTTTATAAGGGAGGAGAGGGGCACCTTAGGAATATCTCAAAATATTATTTTATATTAAAGTCAAAATCGGTTTATAATGGTTCCAAAGGGTCTTATTTCGAAGCTAAAGTAGGGATGGGTCGAAATCCTATCAACCAATAGGATTTAGACAAGTTTAGGGTATTATTTTAACCTTATCAATTAGATTTAACTCTAAGTTAAATAATTTAACTTTTACCGTGTCTTTTTGTTTTCTTTCACTATATGGTTAAAACACTTACTATAACATGCCAAACGAACCCCAATTGTTTATTAGTAATATATATATCATTATCTAAGTCATTTGGCCGAACTTTATATTTTTAGGAATAAAATAACAATTAGTAATATAATATTTGATTTAAAAACTATTTTGTGTCAATTTTGACACTATTTGATATATGATTTTTTGTGAAAGTCATAACAGAATTATATGTTCTAAAAAGTTGATTAAATCAACACTAATATATCATAGTAACCTAGAAAATTAGTGGAATTCATAAAAAGTCTCAAATTACATTTATTTTGGTGTTTATAACATCAATTATGTCAATATTTCATAAATAAGATAATTACTGCATCATCATTGTGTCATAAATAAATTAAATTATTTGATGTCTAAAAATTACAAATAAAATACCATTATGTAGGAAATCGTTTTAGCTTTCTAATTAATATTTAAAATCGAATTTATCTTATGTAAAACCCTATATTAAAAATGTTTTAGTAAATAAACATTGATTTTAACTCTTTTAACTCTTCTTTGAATTAAATACTAATAAATGTCCTAATCTAATCCAAGTGGGACTAAATGATAATATTTTACACTTAAGGTTGTTTTTGGTCGAGATAAACTTGTCCAATAGAATTAAGACATGTGTTAGGGTAATATTAATATCATTCTTACCCTTAATTACCCTATTTACTTTTAACCGTGGTAAATAAAAGTAAAAAGTTACTATTCACCAAAAATTATTTTCATCTCATTGAACCACATTTTACTTACTGACATCAACCGTGTCTCTTGGATTTTTTAAATTCCATTCACAGAAGCAGTAAAATTATGTTTTATAAAAAATTCAGATTTTTAACTACCACTTAGTAGTTTCACTATTTATCAAAAATTGATGTTTTTCAGAACAATGCCAAAATTTCATCCTAAGCTATATTTCATATTCCGAATTCAAAAATGAAGTCTATTTTAAAAAATTCATAACATATAAGTTTCATTAATTAATTTTATAATTAAATCCCGCTGTTAAAACAAGTGGCGTGTTTTTAAGAAACAATATCTATCAAAAGATTGACACTTGTTTATGTCTGGTTTAAATGTGAAATTACATCCAATGACCAACATTGTATTAAATTGTAAAAATATATTCTAAATATACTTTAAAACCACTCAAATTAATAATTTATCACTATAAATTATTTCGATTGAAAAAGTTGTTTTTAATTAAAATCTAGTAATTTTCACTATTCATCAAAATATGAAAGTTATCCGAAAATCACCAAAATTTCACCTTAGGCTAAATTCGATACTCCGAATCCAAAAATGAAGTCCATTTTGAGAGCTAAAATTTCTAAAATTTTAAAAGGTGGTTATTACTATTCATAACGGCTAGTTATAATAATATTTTAATAGCATGTCGTTGTTTAGTGAAACTCAGTATTGCGTACTACACATGCTATCGAGGAAGGTTGCGATTGCGTGTAATGCAAGGCAAGTCAGGGATGCATGTTGTGGAAGCTCCTTTTGGTGTAGCGTACAACACAAGACATTAGTGAAATAAAAAAGAATATTTTTCATAAAATCTCAGGCTGTTACAAAATCACCTTGTCAAAGTATAATGGAAGAACCACAAGTTTAAGGAGGGGACAAGGGAACTAATAGAGGTGATGAGAAAATAGTACCCTCATCTATTTTAGTGTTCAAAATGAAATTTATAGAGTGAAATTTATAAAGGGGAGATAAATATAACAACCTAAACTTTTATAAATAAAATAAAATTCTGAATGAATAAATTTATTATAAAAAACACATGCACTATATTTCAATTTTTATTTTGAATCATTATAAAATATAGCCATAATTAGCATATCATACTTAAAGGGCCATTAAGAATCATAAACATTGATAATATACCCATTATTTATTGACCATTATGATTATTATATATTAAGAGTTACAATAATATCTAATTGAAATAGAAGGAAGAAGTGATGGCATATACGAATAGGATCATACCCTATGAAACCCATTTATTAGAGCTTCAAAAGGATGTGGAATCACTAGGATTTTCTCTTGACCAATACCAAAACAAGATAATACAAATGAAACTTATGTGAAACCATTTATGGGAAATGTTCAAGTTTTTTGAGATGATGACCCAAACCTTGTTCACCGAACCACCCCAATAAAGTACAATCATCACACACCTTATCTTTAGGGTGTACACAAGTGTAATAAGGGGTTATGTATGTATACCATAGTAGAATGAATTATTATATTATATTTTTAATAAATTAATTATTATGTTTATACCTTTTCTTTATTACTTTATATATATAAATATTATGAAATAATTTATTTGATACAAATTATATTTTGAAACAAAGAAACTAGAATTTTATTTATTGTAAATATACTATTTAGATTAAAACACCCTTTTAAATAAATACAAAAAAATGTAAATGAATTTTATTTTAATGAAACATTATTATTAAAAAATATTTATTCAAATAGAAATTATAATAGAATTTAATTAATTCTAATGTAATTTTTATAAGGGTTAAAAAGCGGTTAGTGCCTCAAATACTAGTTTTTTTATAGTAAATAATAATTTTTATTTAAAAGTGTAAATTATGAAATTTTTAAAATTAGTTTTTTTAAAAAAATATTATTTTTGAAATCATTACATTAAAATTAGACAATGATGATTTTTTATAATTTTCTAAGAAAATCTAATATCTAGGTAAAAATAAAATATTTTATAAATATACGGTATGTATTATAACATCATAATAGCCCAAAAGTGTTGTAAAAAATTCTATAAAGTTCATCCATGAAAAAAAATTACCCTTTAAAATAATGTATTTATGATGTTATTTTATTTATTTTAAAAACCTTTAATGAATCCTCCAAAACATATATTATATTTTATGGTTTTAAAACCATTTATTTATAAAAAAACTCACTTCCACATCCTGAGTTGTATTATTTTAATTATTTTGGTGTATATCCAAAATTTTTTTTGAAAAAAAACTATTTGAAAAACACCATATTCAAAAAACATGGTAGGGCTTGTGGTTTGAATTATTTTATCACATATATTCCAAAGCCAATATTTAGAAATTAAGAAATAATTACCCTCCCTTTTGTTGTAAATACCCACCCAAACTCATATTTTTATTCCCTCAAAAACCCATTGAGAAAAGAGTTCGTCTCCTTTTTCCACTCTCTATCCCATCCCAAGTGTTCCAAGGATCTAAATAAGATCCTCATAAGATTTTAGATTTACTTCTCATTATAAGTTATTCTCTCCACTTCCTTTTTATTCAAGTAATTTCTTTGTACTAATCATTTTGTTTTTAGTTTTTTTGTTTTTATGTGTTTTACACATGCCTTTACTAACCTTATGATTTTAATGTAATTAGAGACCACTTTTTTACTCTCACTAAAACCTTCCATGAATTTTTATGTACATTCATTATGTTGTAGAAATCATCTCATGATTTTCCATACCAAGCTTTTGTATTGTGAATACACATCCCCATTTCCACTCAAGGGTATTATACTAGATGTAAATTTCTTCAATTTTTTAGAAGTTTCATTTTTTAACCTAACATCCATAATATTGGGATTAAAATTTTGAAATATTTCCCTATATTTTATGGTCTATGTGGTACACAAATTAATGTACATAATATGAATGTGATGGGTGGCCCCATAATTATATAGTATTTTAATGCATTGGGTAATGTTTTTATCTCATGAGATACCATATATGGTGCATTAGAATATATCCTAAAAAAAATATTATATGATGACTTATTGGTTATCATTAACCTATTATTATGATTTTATGTTTTATTTTGTTGCCACGTTTTTATGTTTCTTTGATGTTATCATCTTATATCGTGCTTTAATGTTTATGTTTATGAATCTCACCATTTTATATCACCTTGATATTACTATTGATTCACATGTATTACTTTCTTCATGATATACTTTGATTATTCACTTAAAATTAATTATAGATCACCCATTTCTTATGTATGTCCCCAAGTTAGCCTGTGAAATTTTTCAATATCAATGGAATTCTACGGTCATGTTATGGAGTTTTAATTAATGTCGTTGTATCACTATTTAAATTACTGTGTTATGTATTAACATTACCTAAATACACTAGGAATATTGATATTTTAAGATAGTGTTAGGTGCATATTTATTTAATAAATAATGAAATAAAGTGTATAAAAGATATGGTCTGTCATATGGTATCCCCGAAAGACCATCTTTTAAAGCATAAGGTGTAATCCAAAGGAGGTTTTATAAATACAAGGTTTAACTATTAACAAACAATTTCTATATTTATTTCTTATTCCACATAATTTAAATATTTTATAACCATGATAATATTATAACATAAGCATCATTTAAATACTATTATGCTATTATGTTTAGGGAATAACCCTTTTCATCTCCTTTCCATTAAATGGGAAATGAAAACATCGCTCTTTCTTACATGTAGACTATTGCCTCCGTGAAGAGACATAGTTTTTTTTCCATCACCAAAATTAATGGTTAAATATTTTGATGGATTTAATGTTTAGATATTATATTTATCATATAAACATGATTTTTTAATTATATGATATTATTTACCACTTTTTCTTCTTTTCATTAAAAAATGAAAACAAGGTTCATGTGTATATATAGATTACCATCATCATAAATGGTGTATTTAATTTTTCTATAACCTCTTTTCAAAGATGGTTATAAAAACATATATAATAAATATGTATTATATTTATAAAATGACTAATAATATAGAGATAATTAAATCATTACCAAGATTCAAATACTGAAACGGATGAACTGAAACATACAGAAAAAACAAAAAAGTTAACACCAGAGATGATGATGTTAATGAATAATGGTTTGTAAATGGGTGATAAAATTATATAGGTTAATCATATATGGCATAAAAATTATAAATAATATTTTTATAAAAATTTATAATAAATATTATTTTTTATATAGGATGTTATGTGCACGTACGAAGCATGTCAGACTTGAGGTAAGGGTTCTTCGTCTCAATATTGTTTCATTGATATATGGTTCATATTATTCACATATTTTTGTTTATATAGTGTATAAAATACCCCTTTGATATATTATATTATTACTCTTTTTCTATTAATTTTATTTAAAGTTCCATTTTATGTGATTTATTTCATGGTGTTTAGGATTCAAAAGTTACAAAATTGGTAAGGCTTTATGTTGGAGTCTCATTTTTAATTGGGATTTTTTATGATTGAATATAATTAAGGGGTATTATATGATTTTTATCTCTTAAAACATATATATTTTATTCATTTTTTTCTTTATGGTTTATTCATGTTTTAATTTCATTATCAGCTCTTTGGTACTGAAAACGATCGAGAAAATGTTGTTTTAAGAAAACTCAATATTATTTCCTCTTTGGTTGGAAATGTTTTTCTCCTATGTACATGTTGTTTAATTTTTTTTTCAATAATTAATAATTTTTATGATAAAATGATAATTTAAGTTTATTTAAAACCATATTTTATTTTCTATTCAAATTTTTAAAAGGAATATTCTTTTCATTTCCCAAATGAGGTATATTTTACTTTTTACCAAAAGTGTAAAAGAAATCTTTTTTTAAAATTTACCGAATGAATACAATTTACCATAATCATAACGAATATTTTATTTGGAGCTTAATTTAAAATTTCTATGGTTATTTTCAAATAAAATAATTTAATCCATATTCTAGATAATTTTTTTAAAAATTCTACCAGAAGAAATGGATATTTATCTCATGATTTCAAAAAAAGGTTGACATGTTCTTATAAAGGTATTTTTCATCAATTTAAAAATACTTTGATGATTGTTGTGCTCCTCTTGGGACATGATTGAATAAAATCATTCAATTTATTTATATATATGGATTATTATTATGTGGTGTGGAAAACTTTTTGACACCCATTTTCTTCCATGGATGTGATATCATTAATTAATGAATGTTTTTATGATATTTTGAGACACATATGTATGATTTTTATTCTGTAAAGGTTGAAACCAAATTTATATATCTCTATAATGAATTTGGTAATGATTTTTGTCTCATTAAATAATAGGAACTTGAGGAGTGAACCCAGTACAGTAAAGGATTACATGAACTGAAAAGATAAATAAACCCTATATAGTAATGGATAACATGAACTAGAATGAGAAATGAAACCAGCCTAGTAAGGGACTCCATCCACTATTTAATGATAGTATTTTAAATGATATTGGGATAATGAAATTATTTTATCTTCATATGATTATTCCACAAACTTATAATACATGTTCTTATGCTTATGATATGATCTTGTGGCTCATAATTTATTATAGTTGATTCCACACTCTTATGAATCATTCCTCATGTTATGAAATATTTTATTCCATGAATTAGGGTTTATAATCTATGATTGAGTGGGTATTAATTTTTTATGTTATAATCATGTTCTCATACCCTTACTTGTATCGTTTGATTACACATGATAATTGGTCGATATCTCCCATGATTACCCTTATTGAGAATCTTAGATAACTCTTTCTTATGTTTCAATTCACTCAGGGTATGAAGAATGACATTGTATAAGATATTACTATGGGGTAACATGTATAGATAATTTTTTTAGATATTTTTAAGTATTCTTATGGACTTAAAAATATGGGTACAATAGGAAAATATCAATTTAATGGGAATGAAAAGGGTTTTGTTACGTAAGGGGTTTTTACTAATTCTATAAAACACTAAACTTAAAAATTTCTTAGGTAATAGTGAATAAATATTGTATATCAATATTATGTTATGGTTGGTTTAAATTTGTTTACTTTAGTTAGTGTTAAGGACAATACAAATGGAATATGCTTTAACACCATATTCGGGTTTACAGGTCGCTACCTATTTTATGGTTGGTTTAGATGAGTCATAGAGTACCCAAATAATTATTAATTGATAAATGTGATTAATAAAAGAATGAGGTAAATTATTGATTTTAATGGATGATGATGACATATATGAGTGTAATAAAGGAACTATGGTGTCAAAGGAACTTGTATTTGAAGATTTAATTATTAATCAATGAAATGAATATAGAATAATATTAATTAATGGATATTGAATTAATTAATATTTATTATAATACATTTTTGTGCTATAATCACTAATGTTGTTCAAATATATCTTAGTATTTCATATGGTTTTATTCCCACAAAATCCTTAATTTTTTACTGATGAATTTATCTTCATTGTTGCAAGATCATATTACATTCTTAAATATTTTGAATTCCTCAAGTTTCCATCAAGAAGTTTTCCTAAGGAATTTATTTTAATCATTTATTATTTATTTTACACAACATAGAATTATCTTACGGATAGTCTATATTTCAGTTTTCACAAAATTATTTTATGTCACAGAATATCAGGGTAAAAGGATAATCTTATGATATAATATAAGACTAGTAAAAAAATCTAAATTATATGTATGAATAGACAAGTCTTTTATCTTAAAAATATTAAAATTTATTTTATAAAATGGAAATTCATAAATGAATTATTTTACATGATGAAGAATCTTCGATCTAATTATGTATTTTATCTTGTGAAAGTTTTTTATCTTACAAAAGTAGAATTATTTTATAGTAACATTTATTTCAGAAAATTATCTTACATTGACCGAGTTATCTTATAAAGAATCGATATTTCATTCTTAGATCGAGAATATCATTCTGAATTTTTATTTACCACTACAATATATTTTGGAAAGTAAAAATTTTCATTTTTTTTGATCATAAAAGAATTTTTCTAAATGTGTAACAGAAAATTTAGATAAAGTATTATTTCCCATGAATATAAAAATTTGATAAAGAAAAAATACACTACACCCTACAATCTATATTTGTTACTTATTTGGAAAATAATATCATATAAAAATTCAGATAATATCAATTTATATTTCAAAATAATTGTTTTCTAGGCTATTAGGAATATAAAAAATTCTTATTTCAAATTCAAAAGAAGAGATATTAAATAAAATCTCATAGATTCATGAAAAAAATGAGTGGGTGAAAAATAGAATTTCACGAAGATGTAAAAAAATATATAAAGAATAAAGAGGATATACATATTGATTCATGACCAATTAATGATTATCTATGTTGTTGTGATTTTAAGATTATGCTTTGAAAATTAAGAAACTCCATAACTAATCTATGAAGGTATTGTTTTTCTATAGATGATTATTCATCATCTGTCAGCTGTGGTTTGCAACTATGTATTGAACCTATATCAATATTCATTTTCATATTTGTAAATATATAAAATCATTCTTATTGAGTGTTCTATGACTGTGGACAGATCTTGTAAAGGATATCGTGGATAAAATCTATTATAAATTTTGTTATAAGTAACAGGTAGTTGAACTAAATTGGGAAACCCCCAGAAAATGTGATGGTATATTGACTATCACCAAACTCAGGAGTAAAGATTTAGTGGAGTAGACTAGGGTTTTTTTGTTCCCCAATACACTATAAATTATCTATTTTTATCTTTTTGTTAATATATTCATTCCATTTAATATTTTTTTATGAGTGAAGATAAAAATCACTCAGTCTTAAAGAGATGGTGATTTTTAAGAGAAGAAAATTTCAAGAACTCAATTCACCCCCTCTTGAGTAATTATTCTACTTTTATTTGACAAAAAATTATTATTAATGGTCTCAAATCCTATGTTATCAACTATAAAAGGTTAAAGTCATAAAGATCAATGTCAAATGGGTACAATGGATGAAAAAATAAACAATGTCTATGGTCAGAGAACGCTACTTTAATGGTAAAAACTATAGATTCTAGAAGGCTATAATGTTTTTCTATATAAAAAATCTTGGTTTAAAATATTATCTGAAATTTGTTAATCCCTATTAAATCCCAAAGACTACACTTGTGAATTTGGATACTACTACTAAAAACCTTATGATTTGAACTCCAAATCCAAGAATACTATAACTTTTGGGCTTGTTTCTAATGGGTTCAATATGGTTTCTCAATGTGACATAGTGTATGAAATGTGGACTACCATTTAAATATCTTATGATGTAAATTATAATGTTTGTGAACTTTGATATAATATTTCCAAACTTATGTTCAATACGTTTAGTATGGAGGAAGGTGAATGTATTACTAATTTAAATGGAAGATTAATAGAGATTATGAAAGATTTTATTTCTCTAGGAATTCCAGTTCCTAAACTATATCAATCTTTAAAATTTATGGGAATTTTATCACTAAAATGGAGTGAAATTTAACTGTTACCAGACAATTTAGTATTTTGAAAAAACATCAAAATAAAAGGGCCTATTAGGGATTTAATGAAGTATAAAGATGATATGGAAGTTATAAATGGATAGAATAAGTTTCTTAAGAATTAAAATGATACTCCAAAGGAATCTACTTAAAATGATGAGAAGAAAAAAATATACATCATTCTTATTCTTATATCATAAAGAAACTCTGAGACATTCAGTGTCAAATGATGAGGTCACTAAATTTTCTAAGAATTTCAAAAATTTCTATAATAAGGGGAAAGGATTTACAATATCCTTTAACAAGTACAAGAATTGTGATGGAAATACTAAGGAATTAATATTATATGAGTGAAATAATCTCTAACACATCAAATCATACTACTCCCAATTTCAAGACAAAAAGTATTCTGAGAAGACGTATATCAAAAAGTTTTGATATTAGAAGAAAGACAAGAAATATATGAAGGTTTCATAGAATGCATCTGAGGACTAAATTAACAATTCTAGTTCTGATTCTAAAGATTAAATATCTAATCATAAGGAAAACATGTGCTTCACAACATAAAACTATGAGGTACACTATACATTTTTATCCTCATCTGAATCTAAATATAAAAAATGCTCCTATAATAAATTAAATGTTTATTATTAAATATTATTAGAATACTATAAGTCTCTAAGGAAAATGTAAAATACTCTAAACAAATAATATTATGCTATTGGTCATAAAAAATATTTAAACTAATATATTTCAAACTCAAAGTTAAACTAGACGAGTCCATTTCTAGTTGTTTTTTTCATGATAGAAAGATAAAAGAATTAGTTCTCAAGGTTACAGAGATGAAATATGTTTCTTGTTTTATTTGTAAGATGGAGGAATATCGAAACAAAATATACGGTAAAAACAAAGTAAAAAAGATAAAAATATGACATAGGATGTAAGGGAGAAAAACCCAAGATTTATAAGAATTATTTTATACCTAGATCCCAAAATAGATATATATCTAAATAACCTACTTTCATTGTGGCACAAATATTAATTCTAAAAATGATTTTTTCCTAAGAAACCCTCAATTATTTGGAATTTAAAAATTTTAAATTTCAAAAAAATTATTAATTTATGTTCATGAAAATTCTAGAAAATATAATTAGATTTGGATTATCAAATCTTTTATAAACAACACTAACATTAACAAGAAAATTTGGTTACCAAAACATCTTTCTACTTAATTTATTTTTGTGGGGAAGAAGCCACTTAAATAGTAATGAAAATGGTTTATGGACAATGGGGTTTCAAGACATATGTGTTTTTCCAACTTTCACTAACTATCTAAGATTGATGGAGGATATGTCACATTTTGTGACATTTCTAAAGGGAATATAGTTGGAATTGTATTTGCTGGAGATCCCCAATCAATCCTTATCAGAGAATTAATTTATATTATAGCCTTAAAGAACAACTTCATAAGTATATCTTAAAATTTTGATGATTTATATTCATTTTATTTTTTTAAAAAATGCATATTTATTTTTAAGGATAAATCCCTTAATTTTAAGGCCTAAGATCTGAAAATATATTTACCCTAAATGTTAATTATTTGTTAAAAATAAATGTAAACCATTTGAATGATAAAACAAATAAATCATAGATTTGGAATAGGATACTTGGAAATTAAAATATTTATTCCTTGATAATGTTTTCCAAAATAAAATTTCTTTCAGATTATTCTAACCTTTAATTGGATAAAAAGAAACTATGCGATACATTCCAATTGGAAATGCAACAAACAATATCTATTAAACCAATAAAAGAGGTTTCTACTTATATCCACTTAGAACATACCCATATGGATTTGTTTGCACCTCCAAGAATTGAAATCCTAGGTGTAAAATCTTATATTTATATCATTGTTAATGATTTTTAAGATTTTTATGGGTTTATTTATTAAGAATTAATATGGGGAAAAAAATCCCCCAAGGTAACATTGAAGAATTTTTGGTTTGATTATGTTTTTGTAAAAAGAGGGTTTACAAGGTATGTTATAAAACTCCAGTGATATTAATGAATAGGAATGTTGAAAATAATCTAAGATTATGGAATGGATTCCCTTAAAGTGGAATAGAAAATTGTGTACATAAGGTGACACCGTCTCATAGTGTTTTCTAAATGTTTGGAGTCCAAAATTTAAGGGATGGATTGCATTGTGAAAATTGTATTTCCTTGAAGGCATAATAAATATATGGAAAAGGTGTGAGTTTTATGAAAACTGTGATTTGTGAAGGGTGTATTTCAAAGGCACAAAGGTTCTGATGGTGATCTCTCTGATGATTACAGGCATTGTGAATAACAGATTCCCATAGAACTTTGTGAGACAGAAAGAAAATCAAACGAAATAAGGGACCATCATGAAATGGTGATGACGTGGATGGAAGATTCAATAATTTTAATAAAATCCTATAAATTGTCTGATTCCCCCTTTAAAAAGTAGATATACTTCATGTGGATTCTAAGGCTCCATATTCACAAAGGTAGTGCACAAAGGTAGTTCTTGCGAAATTGATTGTGAAGAAAGATGATTTGTGAAGGCTATAGAAACAAATTGAAAATTGTGAGCATCATGAAAGTAATGATATTCATTAAGGCTATAAAAACCATACTAAAATTTCATGATTTTTGAAGTCTAAGTGGGCTTTGAAAAATGAGGTTGCTTCATGAAGGCTATTTGAGATTCACGAAAGAGGTGAGCTTCATAAAGGTAATGAGCATCACAAAAGTATTAAAAACGGATTACCATATAAAAATTTGGTAAGTTGTTATTCATTGTGTGAATGAAATTGTAACTTAATGATACTATAAATTATTTGTAAAACATTTTGATTCCAGAAATCAAATGAGGATCTTTTGAAGAATTATCAAGCACACTTCCATTGAGAGAGTAGCATGCTTTCATATTATGATTGTTTATAAACTAGGAGGGACAATGAGTCTACTTTGAACTTTGTAATAATTGTTCACTTTAGTGGATATGGTACATAGGCACATTAACTTTTTATGCTCCTTGGAAATATCTCATATTAGGTGAACCAAGTAAAATTGATGTGTCCCTTGCATTCTTTCATTTCTATTCATATGTTTCCTTAGGAAAGGGAGAGAAGAGTGTTCTATTTAATGGCGAAACAAGATCAAAAGGGGTAGTTGTTTTAATATTTCGTAACCTAATTCACCCCCATCTTAGGGTATTTAACCTAGTTATTCTAACACTTAAAACTACAGATTATTAAATCCTTATTAAATTTAACAAACTTGTACAAAATTTAAAGGTTACTAAAATTGTGAATTTAAGGAGTGACCATAGAGGATAATTTAAAAATTAGGAATTTAATTCATTTTTCTCAAAGAATGGAATTAAATATACCATTTCTTTCCCCATGACACCATAATAGAGTGGATTTTTTGAATGAAAAATATGGACTTATATGAAATTGATATAATAATGTAATATGAGTATATCATTCCCACCCACTTCTAAGATAATGATGTTAAAAAAACATGTTATCTCATTAGTACAGTTTTAACAAGTACTATATTAAATAAAAAAACCTATGAGATATGGAATAATAGAAAACCAAATTATGGGTACTTTAATGTTTTTGAATGTGAAGTGAATATCTTGAATAGTAAGGAAAATCTTAGTAAGTTTTATCGAAAGGATGATGAATAAATATTCATAGATTATTCTACTACCTCTAAATTATATAGTATTTTCAGTAATAATTAAAATGTAGTTAAAGAATATAATCATGTTAAATTTTATTAAAGTGATCCTTTTGATCATAATAGACTCAAATTGATAACATAAGTTATTTTATAAATCATTTAGAAATTCAAACCCTATTTGATAACAAAAAGGATGATGATATTTGATATAATAAATTATAATTTGAAATTTATGGAATTGATTATGAAGAACTAGAATGTGTAATTCATAGATAACCGTGTATCCTTAAATTAAATCCTATAGAAACTTTTATAAGATACCCATATGTAAGTGTTAGGTGGACAAAAACTTTTTAAATTTCATCCCTTTGTCTCCCATTTTAAACTAATAACCATAGAGGGATCCCTAAATCATAAGTATTGGGTAGTTTTTATTCAAGAATAGATAAATCAGTTCAAAAGAAACAATGTATGGAAATTAAATGATAAAATCTCTAACTATCATATTATTATAACTATATTGGTATTTGGTAACAAAAAATATGATCAGGTGGAGATTACTATGAATAAGGATATACTATTTTCCAAAGATACAACTGAGAATAAGGAATAGATAATGTGGAAAATTTTCCCCTATTTCTAGATTAGAAGCCACTAGAATCATGCTAGTATATGATTCTCATATAAATTTTAAATTATATCATAGGGATGTTAAATCTACTTTTCTAAATGTATTTTTAATGGAGGAATTCTATGGTGAATGTCCTCTTTACTTGGAATACCCTCATTTTCAAAATTATTTTTTTTCAAACATACTAAATCTTTGTATCATCATAAACAACCTGCTAATTATTTGTAGGAAATATTGAGATCTTTTATTTCATAAAATGGTTTTAATGAGGGACTATAAGACCACAGTATTTAAAACAAATCATCAAAATATTCTTTTCTCATGCTAATACATATTTATGATTTTATTTTAGGTTCAACATATCAAAATATATGTAATGAATTTTAATATCTCATAAAAAATGTATTTGAAATTAGAATTATGGGCGAGTTAAACTATTGCCTTGGTTTTTAAATTTATCATAATGATTTAAAATTTTATTTTAAACTAAATAAAACACATAATTTAATTACAAAAAATATTTTAACTTGATAGTATTAAGTCATTTTCAACTCCTATATGTTCTAATATTAAACATGACTTGGATGAAGCTAGAAAAATAGTTGATAACAATATGTATAGAGGAATCTTTAGGATCATGGTTTATCTCACTATAGGTAGACTAGAAATAATGTTTTTAGTGTGAATTTGTGATCTATTTCAATAAAAACCAATGGAATATCATTTTATTTCTTCCAAAATAATTTTAATATATTTAAAAGGAACAATTTCTCTCTTTCTTTATTTTTTCCAAGAACCTGTGATTCTGATTTAACTTCAAACTTAGATAATTTTTTTGGGTGTAGACTAGATAGGGAAGGTAACTTCGTTAACTATTATTTTATGTGAAAATATTTAGTATCATGGTCTTTTAAGAAACAAAAATCTGTTTCATTATCAACTACCGAAGATGAATATAGTTTTATTGGTAGCTATTCTGTACATGTGATGTTAATGAAACTCACCCTGATCGACTTTGGATTTAATTTTGATCATGTACCCATAAAATATAAAAAAAGTTCTATAAAAGATAAAAAAATCAATAATGAAATCAAGAAAAAATAAAATAGATTTAAGGAATAACTTCTTCATAGATCATACACAAAAGGGTTATATATATGTAGAATTTATTTTTATAGAGAATCAATTAGCTGAAATTTTTACTAAGCCACTTCCTTATGATCAATTTGATTTTATCAAATATCAATAAAGACTATTTTATTTCAATTAATTTAATTTTTTTATATGTTTCATGATTTTGTACATAAAAATCTAATTTTAGTTAAAAAGTTTTATTTTTGTGTTCAGATTTTCCAATTTTGGTCCTCAACATATTACAAAGAAACACATTAAATTTTTTCATTATGATTACCCTTTCAAATCACTCTGTTCGAACTTTTACCTATCATGAAATGGAAAGACTAAATTATTCTTATGCATGAAAACATAAAACCCTTGAAAAACTTTGAGCCCATAATTCTTTACTCCTAAACCATTCTTTCCCTCAGTTCTTAAACTTATTTTATCTTCTATCCTTTGATCATGGGAAAAAAATGTGTGCTAACATTGATTATACCGGTATCTCGAAGAGTTCATGGTCATCAATAAAGGTTCTTAGTAGAAAGGCAATTGATTTTAGATGGTTGTATAAGACATAAATTCTGATAGAGAAAGTTATCAATGTCTATGTTTAGGATTATATCTATAATGTGATGTGGAACAATGTTTTATTTGAAAAGGAAGTGAATAAATTTTATGAGAATGTGATATTTCATTTAATATATAATGAAGGCCTCAACACAACGATAATGAATTAGAAGGAATTGTAAATGTGATTACTAGTAATTGACAGTTTTTCAGGTGTCCTAATGAGGGACGTTTTGACTTTAATACCTCACATGATACTGTCAATGAAGTAATCCCTCTAGATATTTTGAAATATATTTTCATAATTCCTAATGTGGATAAAAATTCATTATAGGATATAGATCCTAAGAGAATGATTCATGTTGAGTTCATTTATTTAGTTATTTCTCAATGTATGGGTGAGTACAAAAAGAATCCACTTCAAGATATTGCATTGATGTGTTAATTTTTTTAATTTATCATTTTATAGATGTTTCATATTTATAGAAACTATATAAACTTCTCTCTATTTATAAGGATTCAAATGCTAATTTTTGTAAAAGTTGTGGTTCATCTGAATGAGGCTATGGATACTCATTATCATGGATTGGAAAATCTTAGTTCTTGTGTGTTGAAAAAAAGTGGATACTTTTGTTCTTTTTCAACTAATAAACTACTACCGGTTAGAGATAAATATGATATTGAAGTGGAACCTACTAAAATCAATGGAGATTATCCCAGAACTATTTTTGGTGTCCGAAGACCTGAAGGAGGTACTACTAGTATGGTAGTGGAAGACCCATTGGATGATGTTACTCCTGATGGCAAGAGAAAGAGAGTTAGAGTGTATATCTTGGAATAAATTAAATATAAAGTTGTTACTAGAATAGAGAAAGAATATGAAGAAGTGGAATATATGGTGCATTAGGATATTATTCAATCAACTACAATTGACACTATTTTACCAAAATGTATACCCTTTTTCTGCAACACATAGATGTTTTCCTGCCACAATCGCAAGGATAGTATGAATTGCTTAAGAGAGAAAAATTTCTAAAATTTATTGCATGGTTCCATCGTTCAAAATCTTGAGACCTGATGAGGTTGTATAAATAATCAAAATAGAATCAGTTCTGTTTGTTGGGAATGATTTTATCGATTCTGAAGAAGAAGAAGATAACTTTCTGGAGAAGAATTATCTATTTGTAGCTACAAGGAGAATGAATAATAATTCATGTGAGACCAATCATGTTATAGAAAATAAAGGCATAGAAGATATTAAATAAGTGGAATAGAATTAAGAAGTGGTAAATAATGGATAAGTTACCTCTCCTGCTATTTCTAGAGGTAATTGCAGTAACACTAAGGTGACTACTATTTCTATCGTAAACATTAGATGAAGAATTATATCTCAATTCAATAGGTTATTAGTAAATGAAAATTCCTTGAATTCCATGTTGGTGGTGTATTGAGATTAAATTTAAAGGCTTAAAGAAAATTCAATGTCTAATTATGATTTTAATGCTATCAAAGCTATGATGGAATCTCAGTTTGTGTATATTAGAAAAATTATAACTAATCAATAGAATCCAGTCTCCAAGAAATATTTTTATAGTTTGAAGAGCCTGATTCAATATATTTTGGTTTCTTTTTAGAGAACCCTAGTGGTTGAAACTGGTAGATAAGGCTATATAGATAATAATTCAATAGTAACTAAGCTGGAAGCAGTCTCAAGTGCCATTAACACCATGATAAATAGGATTGCATCAATGTAGTGTGAGTTTCTTTCACCAGACCTTCAGTAATATGTTATGTGAGATTTAGTTATTGCAATACATATTATACCCATAATTAATTGAACAACTATCCAATTTTTGGATCAATCACTAAAAAGTTTGGGTATTCTAGTTAAAGAAAATGATTCTTTGATTAAGGAGACATCAAAAAATACTAAAAAAACCAGTTTCATTGTTATAGTGTTAAGACCACGACACCAGTATCCCATAGTTGACGACTTAATTTATTACATTAGCATAGATACATGGATCTAATACCAAAGGACCAGTCAATTTAGTAGTTTTTAAAGACATATTACATATATAAACATTACATTATAATTTAAAACATAAAATACAACATATATAATCTTTTGAGAACACCATTATTCTCCTAGATTAACCCTGCATATTAGTCATAATATACATCTTTTCATCCTGGGAAAATTAAAACATAAGAAAGGGGTGCGCTTAGATTCCCATCAAGGGTAAGCTTACAGTGGAAGCTATTATGAATAAATAAGCATAAGCATTATGGAAAGGTATATAAATAAAAAAAATCCATTTAAATATAATTTTTAGAATATTATGGAAAAAATAAATGAAAATAAAATAATTCCATATAAATAATCACATTTTTATTTTGATAGTTGAATAATCACACAAAATATCAATAAATAATCTCATAATGAGAGAATTCATAATACCAAACATTATAAACATACCGTCAAGTCTTTGACCAAGAAACTATACATAAACAGGTAAGGCCTCAGCCAATACCCAAACTAGTTTGTCTCAGTAGACCTACCAATGCATCGAGGGGATATAGAGGGCCCCAAACGTCACTTACTATGTCCAATAAATTCGTTATATGAAAAAGGTAAAACATAAACAACATAAAATTCTAAACAACCAATAAATGATTAACTTATAAAATTTTAAGACTAATTAAAATAAGTTTTAATAATATGAGATTTTTATAAATTTTATATCATTTAATTAAATATTATTTATTTTAAAATACCATTAATGTCAATTTTTCACTATTCATTACATGACTTTTTAAAAATATTTCAACAAGAAGAAATATTCTAACAAAAAATTATAACATATCACTAACATATAAAAATTTTCTATTAAAATTGTCTGTGGCAATAAATATCTCAAAAGTATATTTATTTTTATATTTTTATTATCATTTATTTGATATTTCCATTAAATAAATAATTATTGTATCAAAATTGTACTAGCCTTTAATTTAATTATTTATTCCCTAAAAATTAAAAATAATATATCATTGTTGACACTCCATTCTATCATAGAGTTTTAAAAAATGAAAAAGAGATATACCTTAGAAAAAAGAGAAGAAAATACATGATGAAAATCAAGGTTTACAAAGGCTTGAACATTGAATCACCTTAGTCTAGCCAAACACCGTCAGCATGCAAGTTACTTGGGCGCCAAAATTTTAGCGTGCAATACACTTTTTCACCCAATATCCTTTCGACCAATGCCCTAATTTTTCCTATAAATATACCCTTGGGGCCTTCATTTGTACATACAAATTTACCTGAAACGATTTGCCGCTTCGTTCTCCCTAGTGCTTCACCCAAGTTTTTTGAAACTTTAAAAGTAGTTCTTTAACAACTAAAGTAGAGGAATTGAAGGAAGATCATAGGACTTAAGTCCTTTTATAGTTTTAAATACATAACACTTGTATGCCTAAAGTGACTAACTTCCCTAAATTAGCAACGCTTGCGCGCCACCTATTCCTCTCATAGAAACTTGAGCACCCCATTTCTAGGAATACCTATGAATACTATTGAAGGATTGAGTCAGGTCTCGCCCGAGTGTTAACATCCATGTTGTTTATCACTTAAGTTAACATCAGGTCGTCCAATCCTACTTATGTGCCCATACTTGTGTGCCAGTACCTATGTGCGCTCCCCTCTTTGATTCACCTACTATCTTTAGTCTACAAGACATTAAGTCCTCTTTAAATCCAATCATGTCAAGGTTTCTTCTTCATTGGTTCCCTTGTATGAAAGGGGTTCTATTGAGAACTTCTCAAAAAACTCCTGAATTATCAAACACTTATGAAAGGCACATCATCATGTCTTCTATTTGGGTTGGTATATCCGCAGTCAGAGATTTCCCACATTTGTTTCACAATGGGGTTAGGATTGATGGAGTGTTAGTGGGTTTGTATATCCATAGTCAGATAGTCATTTCTACCAGGAACAGTGCTAGGAAGTTCCCAGTTTGGAGTATTGGGGTTTGGGTTCTGACCTCCCCTTCTCGTCTCTAGGACCCGGAACCTCATGTATCTATTTGGGAAGGTATGGTTCACACTTTATTTTCCATGCAAGAAAATGATAATTCTCCCTCCCCTGCCGAGATCCACTAGTGATTCCATCTTGGTGTAAGCCCATAATCTTTAAAGTAGGAGGTTTCATTTTTATCCCCTCTACTTCCTTCACCTTTACTCCTTCATTTCATTGGACCGTTTTCCAATATAAAGTGAACAGATGAAAGGATCTTCACCTCACCCTCTTCTTGGGTTGACTCAACCTCATCCACCCTCGCCGCTATAGGCACACGACCTCTTCCAACAACGTTGGAGGAAACATGTGGGTTCCTTTGTTGAATCTTTGACATCCTCTTGTTTCTCACACAGAGTATGACTGACGTCATGATCACAACATTTGAACACAATCTTGAACTAAAATAACTCTGATTCCTATTCAAACTAGGATACATAGGACACATGGTTGAAGGCCCAATCTTAAAAGGGTGCCCTTCAAAAAGGGTGTACCCAATCATATCCCCTCCAATGGGAAACTCTTCTGCATTATCCCCAACACAATGAATGAACTACGAGAACTATGATTCCCATCATAATTTGGATACGTAGGATTCCTTATTAGGGACCGATATTATTGGATATCCTCTTCAATAATTACACCCTAATTACCTTAATTTGGGCATCCCCTTTGGAATAATCCAAAAATTAAACCCCCAAATCATCAAGGCATCCTTTTCGGGATGTAATCCCAAAATCATTTGTCTAAAAGTACTTTACTCTTCTATGAGACTTATCGAACCACATGGGCTTTGATTCCCATCCAAATTAGATACGTAGGAAGCCTCCTTGATGTTCAAACCCAAAACATCAAATAAACCCTTTTCTTCTTGGTCCATATTCCCAATAGGGTATAATATTACTTGGAAACCCATATCCTTTCCAAGTTCCTTGGGATACTTATGTATATTTACCACATAAAACTTTAACTAAGAACCTTTCACTTAGAGGTCCTTATCACTTGACCTAAAAAGGTATGATGTGTCCCATTAAGTAGAACTGAACTATGAGGGTTCTGATTCCTTTCACAAGGATACATAAGTAACCCTTTTTATGGGTATGATCTCAATATCAACACAAACCTTCCTCTCCCTGGATGACAACAAAACCCAAAGTGCCCCACTGAGTGGCTTAAAAACCAGTATCATCATAATGATAATTAAAAGAATCTCTAAATAGTATATGAGAGGATAACATTGATGGAGAACCTCAAATACATATGGATATATCTATTAATGAAGAACCTATAATACATATGGATGATTCTAAATTTCATACATGTTAATAAGTTATTCGAAATTTAATGGGAAAATTATGTTATACTTGGTGAATTAATAAGGATTTATGAAAATACCTTAAATTCATAAAGGGTGTCCTAGAGTAGAAAATAATTCCCCCCAAAAGGGTGTGATGAGTCTGACCTCCCATCCTCTTGAACAATACATGTTCTTAAGTATCTTAATGATCAAACATAACAAATTCCTACCTTTGGAAATTAGGTACCTTTTGGATAAATAATTTTTGGATGTTTTCGGTTCCACAAAAAAATCCAATGGAAACTGCCTGGAAGTAGTGTCTCTTAAACTAGAACACAAGTTTCAAGGAACAAAGAAACAAAAATGGTGAACCAGATATGAATCCTTAACCAAGTTAATAAGGTCACCCATCGGCTAGGCCCTATAAATTTATAAAGAATGTCCAGAAAAAGGAATAAATCACACATGTATCCATCTAAAATATTTTTTTAATGGAGTTTATTGTTTTTCTCAGTTTATTCTCAGAACTCCCTTCACTCCAAAATGGATTTCTTCAATAAGACACCTGTGAATATCCCGTCCACTACTCAATATGGATTCTCATCCATGGGAATAATGTCATCACCCACTCAGCATCTTCAATGATGGGTCTCCAATGTGCTGGTAAGGGAGTACCGTCAACACAGTACCATCCCAACCTTGGAGGCTTCCCGACATGCTCTCTAGGTTAATAACAACCCACAATCATCCAGTCAATAATTACTGATATTCAAGAAACAGATGGTGCCAACCACTGTATTCAATCGTTTAAGGTCCTTATCCCCATAGCGCAATAACCAGTCCCTTATGTACTATAGGGAGGTGGATCAAGAGGCCACTTAGGGCCTCAATTCAATGATGAAGGGGCCGTTCCCAAGGATTCCCACCAATAATCGCCGCTAGCAGAATCACACGATAGTGAACCCCCATCATGATGGGGGTGTTTCCTCTGGACATTCATCCTAGTTATCTCAGATCCATGCATGCAATATGAACCACTGGGGACAACGTCCAGTCAACAGGAAGCACATTATTACCTTTACCCCTTCTAGAGAAGTTCATAAACCTAACATGATGGAAAACAATGATTGGGCACATAGACTCGTCCATCCTAATTCCGCTGCCCAATAGACTAATCAGGAAGCAACCCACCAATCCCTCCAAGAGAATCCGTTGGAGTACTGTGAATAGGCATATACACCTGTTTACAATATATCAACCTGTCAGTAGGCTCGTTTGACTGCGTTTAAGGAAGCCCTCCAACCAAATGCAGTGGAAACTGGTAAACATAAACATACACCTACTTACACTCACTAATTCTTCCAGAAATCTCATTTGCCAATATTGAAATAATTTTGTCAACCATGTTTATGGGAAAATAGCCAATAAAAACATACACCTACAAATATTCATCAATCCTACCAACAGTCTCATTTGGCATCACCTAGAGAAGTCAGTTGGAAGACTCCAACAAGAAATCTGGGGTAGACACAACTCTCTGCCCCCATACATGAGTACTCTCAGTACCCATTGACAAGAAAATGAGGATAGGGGAAGACACATACACCTACTCCTGATATGAAATGGACTTGTATTCTCATTTCGACTTTTGAAGTCACCAAACACATCTTAGAAATGGTGAAATAGAAAACACAAATTCCAGCCCAAATTCTGGAAGCATGCCAAAATACCACAAAAAAAACTTTAGAAGCACCAAAAAAAACAGACACATAAATCTATCCCCACACCTGGGATAACACATCGGCATGCCATCCTAGAGCAGATACATATCTCTGCTCAAGACTAGGAGGGTTATAGGGAATACTCACCTATATCATACATACAACAGGATTGGGAACATATACCCTTTTGAATTGGAAGTTATCGGCCCGTTATGATGACCACTCTATGGCAGACACATACACCTACCCATGATAACCACTTTCCCCACTAAGTGGACCCAAATACGTGTAAGAGTGTATCCAATAAGAGTTCTCTCCAAATACAGTTTGAAAATCAAGAGCCAATATGTAATTCATCCTCTCTTAATTCTAGAGTTCTTGAATCCCACAGAAATTTATCTATGGAAGATCAAGATCCTGCCCTCTCATTACCAAATTATGGGATTAGTAGCAGTAATTATGAAGTTCCCCATCAGACAATTCATTATGAATTATTTCTTCATGAAAATTCGGCCAATCTAGGGAGCTTATCTCTAGATGAGAGCCACATAAACCCTCTGTGTAGCTAGAAGACCAAGAAGTAAGATGATTTATCACTTTCTGTAATCCACCGTGGTGGTCCTCCCTATGATGACATTCACGACGAAGGTTCTCTCCATAGTAATATTTTTCATTATCAAGATAATTATATAATTGGCAATGTAGTAATGAGAAATCCCTCTTATCTCGAGGCAATTTCCAACACATGGCCAGTCATGTCTGAAACCTTTTCATTAACAGGTGAAATACTTTCTCAACCAAAAGAAATATTAAGGGAATATTCATTCTCCAAACCTCCCTTAGGCCATTTGTATTCCAGTATAGCAAAAGAAAAAATGAACGATTCCATTTTTTTAATAAAATAATCGAGAAGCATCCACATTGGTCAGACCAAGTGGAGAAACCTCTAGTGAAATATGATTAACATATGTTAAACATGAGAAATAAATTGGCTAAAGGAGAAGTACCGGTCATGTTCTGTCCTTTGAAAAATTCTCAATACAACATTCCAGGATTGATGGAATAAGATTGAATTCATGATGTCTATCTCAACTTATGGAATACTCTTCATCATTTTAAAACCAAAGTATTACCATATGATGAATATAAAAACAATGTAAAGGTAATAGAAGGGTTGCAACACCAAATTGACTTGGTATCTCTCTCAGTTTCCCAACATCCCAAGTTTGAAAAGTAGTAGAGAAACCTTCAGTGTGAATTCCTCAATTATTTAAAGAGGCTATGCTAGTTAATTTTTTATACCCGTCTGGTGTTCATATCAGAGGATGGGGTTCACATGAAGCATTGTATTTTAATGCACTAAAAAAAATCAGAAAATCCCTCCAAAACTGGTCTCATGCAATGTTATTTTCCATGGCCAGCTATAATCAGTAGATTTTGTGTGTAATCAAGTATATGCTCAAGAACATGCCTTAACTAGCTCTCATCAAAGCTAGACCCAAAGAAATAATGTTTTTGTGATACTACTGCATGAAGCATCTAAGAATCTTCAGCAAGCCTCCCGCTTAGAGGATGTCAACCGTCAGAAAATGAAAATGTCTGAAATAGCACAACAATCCTATAAAATAGGTGATTTGAGTTGTTTTTGGACAATGAATCCATCAAATGTCTGAACCAAAATTCTCAAAATCAGAAGAGCGGTTGCTTGAATCTCAGCTATATTAGTTCAAGAGCCACCATAGCCTGTAGGGTTGGGGGCTTGATTAATTCAACCTTTTAATTTAATAAAAAATGTTTGAAGGTTTGAAGAATAAGAATAGGAACAACCCCAACATATAGGGCTAGGGGAATTTTTATACCTACAATACTCTCCTCAATAGAGGTCTATTTTCTCCTCATTAGGGAATAATTCACAAAGAGAGAACACAATTGAACTATCTAAAGATTCCCTTTGGGTAACTTTCCGTCAAAAAGCTCCTAGAAATTCATCATATAGGAGAGAAGAATATCATGGAAGATATAGAAGAAGAAAATATTACAAAGATATTGACATAATTACATCAATGCATTATGAATCAGTGAATGTTATTAACACCATTGTATAAGATCCTTTTGAAAATGAGTCTATCTCAAGGGAATCAGAAGATGAAGTTCTTATCCATAATATGATATATACCAAAGCAAATGAAGGATGTGTGCATACCCGAAATCAGTGGCTTACCCAAAATCTTGGTATGCCTTCAAATAATCAACACCCACCCCTTTGAAAGATATATAACAAGGGGAAAGGTAAAAATCATATCATGAATCACTTTTCCACTAGAGAAGGTCAATCTCTTTCACTTGAATAAATATTTTCACAGCAAGGAGAGGAAATGAAAGAGTTAGAAAGACTCAATACGGAGTGACAACACTGTCATGACACATCAAATTGATTATGTTTTTAAGGTTGATTTATAGTATTGGGTACACCCTAGGTCGTCTCTCAAGGAGCGTTGGTGGGTTTAGAGTGTGTGTCTTTACTAATAAGTACTAAAATAGGGGGATGGTTTTGAAAATAGTTTTAGGGTGAAATTACTTAATTAAAAGTTTAAAAGTTGAGAAAAAAATGGGTTTTGAAAAATATGAGAAAAAGGGTTCATTGTGAGTTCACAACACACTTTCAAGTTCATCATTATTGGAGATTAATTTAGGTTTGGAGTAATTATTTAGTTGAAATTAATTGGAATCCCGATTAATTCCTAAGCCTTTATTTCATTGCTTGAAGAACCAAACATTGACATAAAAATCGTATTGTCAAGGTCCAGAACTTATGCATGGAATACTATCTTCCAACTAAGATTGAAATCTCAATAAAGTGGGTAAGAAAATGATTATTTTGTTACCCAATTGGAACAACACAAGTCACGCACTCAAAACCTCGTGCCGATCGGTTAGAAATTAAGAGCATCTCATTCACACGCATCAAAACAAGCATTAAAATATGAAATTATGTAAGATACATGGAAATAAATGTTTTAACACCCAAATTACTCCAAACCAGTAGCTAATATATGCATTGTAAACACCTTTTACATGTGTTTAGCTCCCTCACAACAAATGCCCACCGATTAGCTCGACATCAGGTGGAGGAGGAAACTCTGGTAGAAGTCCTTCTTCATTCTCGACCCCCCTATGAGGATAGGGTCCTACACAACTTCAAAGATGAGGAGAGTACTTCTATGGAACTCCAAATTGGTAGCACTTAACTCCATGGTTGAACTCACAAATGGGGTTCCCATGATTCCTTTTTATAGCCAAAATGGGACATGGTTTTGGGCACCCTGTTTTTGTGATACCACTTGTGTCTTAGTTTTGGAATAGTATAAAGCCATATCACGACTTTACCAAAAGAGAAGAGTTGTTTGAAATACAATTTAATGTCTCTACATCTAAATTTTAGGCCATTATACCAATATATTTGGATATATGGTCAAAAGACCAAAAACAACTTTTTAATTCGGGTAGATTCTATCCCATGGACAGATTGGTTCGGATGGGCCACCAGATGGCCGAATTCGTCTTTAGTTCATTAATACGAGTTGTATAACATGATGTTTTGGAAGGGATCACAATGTTTAAGACCATTTGGATGCAAGAAATTCTTGTAATGTTCAAAATGTTTTACAGATGTCCATTGGATTCCATGTAGTTTGACGCATAATTCTTCTAGATGATCTGCGGGACTCCAAATCACCTGCACCTTCAATGAAAATATCAAAAAAAGTATAATTACCCTTTTTAATATTAATAAAAATTAATTAATTGAATAAAACATGAAGTGAAATTTATTATTATATTTTTAATATTCATCACAAAACTAGTTTAAAACTGCGGTGAAAGGGTGGAATTGAATAGTGAATCACTATGCGATCACACCCCCACACCTAAACATTTTCACCACTGGGAAAAGTGACATATCAAAAAAATGATGCATTTATATATTCCAAACATCATGAAGATTTAACATTTTAGGAAATTTTAATTCTTAAATGTAATTTGATCAATGCACGAACCACACCAAATAGATCTTCCTAGTGAATATGGGAAAAGATTTCTCATAAATCATATCACAATGAGATTCAAAGAGATTCATGACACGAAATTGATTAAGGACTTAAAAAGTCAACCATTCCACTAACTCTCCCTTTGTGTGTGTGAAAACCATTCCATGCTATTCTTTCCACATTATATCCAATAAATATAATTTATTTTAAAATTATTCAGCTTGAGATGATTTTTTTTCACCAAACCTACCCTATATCCTTTGGAATTATATTTCATGACCTACTCACTTAAGAATTTTCAGAAGTCAAACCATGATCTCCTAACCTAGATATCCCAATATTTTTCACATTTCATCACTCCCCTCATTTATTATTTTTGTTTTTTAGAAGTTTATTTTGGAACAAATCTCACACTCATCTCTCAACCCTTGTTTGATCGCCTCAGAAAACCAATTACAATAGTTATAACAAGATAAAAGGTTGTTAGGGAGTGGTTTTTGACCTACCTAAGACACAACCCAATTTTGTTTGAGGGAGTATAATAGTCGGATATTAGGTACACACACATAGGTCAATCTGGTACTGTAATGAAACAAATAAGATAAGGAACGAATGTATAGAAATATCATTTAAATCTGAAAAATATTAACCTAACATATATTTACCTGATATAAAGTAATAAATATTCACACTTTGTAGTTTGGTGCAAAAATGTGTGGAGATATTAGTGACATAGTTTTCCCAAAAACTAATCACACATGGGGCATCAATCATCTCAAATGTTTCACAGTGATATAACCATTTATATCATTGATAGAAAACTAATTCACTAAAAATCACTCCCTGATGTGAAATTCATACAAACATTCAATCCAAAATAGAGACAAGTTTTTTTACAAAATGTTAAATTAACTTGGAATCAAAAATTTCAACATGCATTTTCAACAAGTTACATGATTTGGTGACCATAAGGGGGGGAGCAAAATAGAATAATGAAGGAAAAAAAGAGAATAAAGAAGGAAGACAATGAAAATATTAATGAACCCAGAAAGATGCGGAAAAGTGAAAATTCCAGAAAGAAGGCCAAAAAGAGAAGAAAGAAAAAAGGCGATGAAAATTCCTGACTAACCCAGGAATGTGCCCATCCCCCCACACCTAAAGTGTGCAGTGTCCTCATTGTAATAGAAGTGAATGTGGGAAGGAAGGATAAAACCCGGTGAGTGTCATTCATATATTTCTTCTTGAACCTGGAGTTCATCCATCGGGGACTCCGAAATAGATTCATGGAAGTGTATTAGTCGCTTCCCATTGATAATGAAGGTTTTCTTGGTTTCTTCATTTTGAACTTGGAGAACACCAAATGGAGAGATGTTAGTAACAATTTATAGTCCAAACCAATAGGAATGAAGCTTACCTGGATACAAATTCTGCCTTGCATTATAGAGTAGTACCTTCTACCCAATGTGGAACTCGAGATGAAGGATAATATGGTCGTGAGTAGCCTTGGTTATCTCCTTATAAATCATGGAGTTCTCATATGCATCTCTTCTCGTTTCCTCTAACTCCTGAATATGAAACTTTCTTTTAAAACCTACACCAAAAAGATTATGATTTCATTGTTTGATGGACCAGTAGGCCTGGTGCTCAATCTCAATAGGTAGGTGACAACTCCTTCCAAACACCAGCCGATATGGTGACATGCCAATGGGAGTTCTGTAAGTAGTACTGTACACCCATAATGAATCATCAAGTTGAAGACTCCAGTCATTTCTTTTGGGTTAAACTTTTTTTTTTCAAGAATCTATTTTACCTCTCTATTTGACACCTCAACTTAACCATTGGTCTATAGGTGATAAGAAATAGACACTCAATGACCGACCCTATACCAATGAAAAAGTTACTAGATTGTTCAGTTGTAGAAATGAGAACCCTGGTCATTGATGATGAACCTAGGTAATCCAAACCTACAGAAGATTTGGGTTCTCAAAAATTCTGCAACTACCTTAGAATCATCAGTCCTGGTAGCTCATGCCTCTACCCATTTTGACACGTAATCAACTGCCAGAAGAATGTAAAAATTTCCAAAGGAATTGGGAAATGGCCCCATAAAGTCAATGCCACAAACAACAAAAATTTCATAAAAGATAAATGGTTTTTTAGGCATTTCATTTCTTTTAAATACATTACCCATTCATTGAAAATGAAAACAGGATTTAAAAAAATCATGGGCATCCCAAAAAATTGTTGGCCAAAAGAGACTAGAATCAAGGATTTGGTGAGAAGTCCATTGAGGAACAAAGTGGCCCCCATAGGCAAGAGTGTGGAAGAATCTAAGGACAGACTAAAACTCAGTATTGGGAACACAATGCCTAAGGACTTGATCACTACATGTGCGCTAGAGGTAGGGGTCATAAAAAATGTACCAATGAGACTCATTTTTTAGAAAACTCTCTTGGTTTTTATTGAAATCAGTAGGAATGCAATATGATTCCAAATAATTTACAATTTCATCATAACAAGGAATAACATATTGCACTCGGTACAACTGATCATCAAAAAACATTTCATTTATAGGAATACAGGGGGATGCGTCAATGTATAAGTATGGGGGAATCCTACTGATATGGTCAACCACCACATTCTCTGATCCCATTTTATCTCTAATTTCTATATTTAATTCTTGAATAAGGAGAATCCGGTTAATGAGATGTGGTTAGGGTTCTAGTTTCTTATTGAGATACCAGAGGGATGCATGGTCTAAGAACAAACTGAAATTGGGCCCCAAAAGATATGACCTGATTTTTTCCAAGTCAAACACAATGGAAAGAAATTATTTTTCAGTTTTCATGTAGTTTTCTTGGGCAGGGTCCAATGTATGTGAGGAATAGTCAATGACATGTGGAGCTTGATCGACCCTTTGTGACAATACTACCCCAACTGCATAGTTAGAGGTGCCACACATGAGCTCCAATAGTAAATCCCACCGAGGTGGTTGGATTACTGGGGGTGACGTGAGATTCTATTTTAACTTATTAAAAGTATCCTCACATTCTTTATCAAAAACAAATTGTTTTTCTTTTTGAAGTAATCGAGATAGGGGGAGTGAAATTTTACTAAAGTCACAAATGAAACGACGGTAAAATTCAGCATGACCTGGGAAATATTGCACATCTCGTATATTTCTGAGGAATGGTAGGGAAGAAATGACATCCAATTTTTATTTATATACTTGGATACCATACCCAGAAATGACATGACCCAAAACTATAACTTTTTGCACCATGAAATGGAATTTATCATAATTTAATACAATATTCTTTTCAATATAGTGATGTAGGACTAAACCAAGACTACTTAATTATTCATCAAAAGAGGATCCATAAATTGTGAAATCATCCATAAAAACTACAATGAAATTCTCCAGGTAATTGGAAAAAATACGAACCATGCATCGCTAGAAAGTACTCGAATCATTGCATAGACCAAATGGAATCCTCCTATATGAAAATGTGCCAAAGGGGCAAGTGAAGGTTTTATTTTCTTGAACCTCAGGGGAAATATGGATCTGAAAGTATCCAAAATACTCATGAATGAAATAGTAGTGGGACTTACCTTTTATCCTCTCTAGAATTTGGTCAATTAATGACAAAGGAAAATGGACCTTCCTAGTGTGTTGGTTTAGTCGGTGATAGTCTATATAGACCCACCAATGATTCTGCACACGAGTTGGATCCAATTCACTATTTTCATTTTTGATTTCTGTAAGGCTAGTTTTTTTTGAACTACTTGAACAGGACTGACCCATTGGATTTCAGAGATGGGGTAAATGATCCCAACAACCAATAATTTTGTCACTTCCTTTTTCATAACTTCTAGGAGGTTTGGGTTTAGTCGATGTTGTTCCTACCTCACTGGTTTATCCTCATCATTTAACAAAATATGATGTGTACAAATTGTTGGGATAATACCAGTAATTTCATCAAGTGTCCACCCCAAAGCTTGTTTATACTCCATCAAAAGTTAAAGAAGTCTCTATTCATGATCAGGAGGGAGTGAACTAGAAATTATGATGATAAAATTGTTTCCATTCTCAAGATATGAATATTTTAAATCTTGAGGCAGTTATTTCAGTTCTAATTTAGGTAGATTTTGGATTTATGGGACTGTGCGTAAAAGTGATAAGTCACTGATCTCATCTAACTACTCAATGGTATCATCCTCAGATGAGGAATGGGGTTTTACAAGCTTATTAGTATCATCGATGTTAATTAGATCCTAAATGTTCAAGAAATCATCTATTAATAAACATGTATGACATTATTATAGAACACTACTACAATCAATGCATGATCCATTACCAAGAATTTCAATCAAGGATGAAAACTCAAAAAGGATATCGGGGAATGGAATGATGTGTTTTCAAAGGAAGGGACTACATCAATTAAATTTATTGAGAGAGATGAATGTTCTTCTGATGGGTGCTTCATGGCATCAAGGATGTTGTAATGGACTATATCACCACCAAATTCTATAGATAATGTACCATTATTAACATTAATTATGGTTTTGGAAGTTTTCAAGAAAGGTATCCCCATTATAATTGGGGTTTTTCCATTCGTCATATCATCTTCCATTTTAAGCACATAAAAATCAACAGGAAAAATTAAATTTTGAACCCTCACAAGAACATCCTCTAACACACCAAAAAGGTGTGATGTACTCTGATTATCTAGCTAAACGGCTATCATAGTTGGATTTAATTATCCAACCTTAAATTAATGTTAAATGGAGTGAGTCATAACATTAATATAATCACCTAAATCAAGCAAAGCATTGGAAATTGAGTACTCCCCTATGGTGCATGGAATCGATAAAGTTCTGGGATCATTGAATTTGGTAGGCAGTGATGGTTCTATCAATGCTGAGACATTCCTCCCCAATCATACCTTCTAATCACCATGAATTATCTTTTGATGTGTACACATCTCCTTTAAAAACATTTCTTATCTTGGAATTTGCTTCACGACATCAATCAAAGGAATGTTAACTTGCACTTTTTTGAATGTTTCTAATATTTCCTTATCAAGTTCAGTTTCCTTTTGTTTTCTTGGTTGGGTGGCCCTTTGGGGAAATGGAAGAGGAATGGTTGGTATAAGAGACTCATCGACATACACATTTTTTCCTTTGGAAATATTTCTATCAGTACAAGTATTTTTTTTCTCTTGGACCATTTTTAGCAGTGGTTGGGATGGTGGTTTCCTCAAGATGGGATGACTCTAATGGAAGAATCATTTGGGTTTTATGTTTTGTTCCACTCCTAAGGGTGATGGAACTAACATTTCCTTTATCCTTAGGGTTAACTACTAGTTAAGAGGGTATTTTACCTGACCCATGAATTTGAATTTCCCCCACCGAGTTAGCTAGTAGTCCTAATTGGGTTTTGAGGTCTCGTATGGAATCATGGGTGGTTTGTTGGAATTGGAGATTTTTGGAAGCCATTATTTTCATTATACCTTCTAGGATAGGATTGGTTTTGGGAGAGGGTAGTTGGAAAGGCCTTTGGGGTGGTTGAGGAATCTTGGGTGGTGGTGGTGGATGACTAATCTAACCTTGTTGGTTCCATGGTTGATGAGGCTGGTTTGAATACCCCCTTGCCTATAATCTTGGTTTTATTTCCACTCTGAGCTGGATGGATAGTATGGTTCTTTCCTAAAGGGTTGGTTATAGGGGCGACCTAGAAAGATTGCCTCAAAAATATCAGAAGGTTATCTTAATTGACGGCATTGGTCAGAATAATGGGTGTTAGAAGATCAGATTCCACAGTGGATCAGAGGAGGAGATTAAAATTTCCCTTGGGAGAGAGTGAGTTTCCATAAAAGGGTACTTACCTCTTCAAACTTCGTGTCCACCTTCTTCTTGAATTCAGTACTTTGCACCTCATGGACACCTTGAATGGGTATACTGGACATTTTACTGAATTGTTGAGTGTTCTGTTCCATGTTCTCAATCAAGGTCCTTGTAGAGATTGTGGATTTATCCACTAGTGCAACACCTGCAGCAACATCAATAATGTTACGATCAATTAGAATTAAACCATCATAAAAATATTTAATTAAAATTTGATCACTTATTTGGTGGTCTGGAAAAATTGAACATAATATTTTAAATCTTTCCTAATATTCATGAAGTGTTTCCCCTTGATATTTTCTTATCCCAAAAATTTCTTTTCTTATTGTTGCAGTTCAAGAGGCTGGGAAATTGTTTTCTAGAAAAAGGCGTTTCACGTCTTCCCATCCTTTTAATGGTGAATTAACATAACAAAGCCAGTCTTTCACAGTGTCTTCTAATGAAAATGGAAATTCATTAAGCTTTAATTGTTCTTCATCCACATTTGATGGTTTTAATGTTTAACACATAGTATGAAATTACTTTAAATGTTTCTGTGGGTCTTCATCTGTGAGGCCATGATATCTAGACAACAAGTGAATTAGACCGGATATTAATTCAAAATTGGGTTCCTTACCTTGCATTTTAATCTATGTGGGTTGGATGCAAAAATCAAAAGAGGTTAGTTCATTTACTGTTCGATTGTTTTTATCCATTTTATACTTGTTAATTTCAGGTTCTTATTTGGTTCCATTAGAAGAGGGGTTTAGAAAAGTATCTCGTTGTGGTGTGGCCTCCTTCAAAGAGTTGTCTTGTGCATCTCGGGGCCGCTGACGTAATATCCTCTCAGGTTCTAGTTTAAAAGGTGGTAAATCTACCGGATTAGAATGCATAATGCACAAAATCTACAAAATAAATAAATAAGAACACAAATATATAGGTAAAGGTATAAGATAAAACAAATAAATATTCACAAAATTTACAAAAATCTTATAAAAAACACAAACTAAAAACCAAAGCATTCCTCGAAAATGGTACCAAAATTTGTCCGTGCTGTCGTGAAAATTCAAATTTATTATGTTTTTAAGGTTTATTTATAGTCTAGGGAAGACCCTAGGTCATCTATCAAAGAAAATTGGTGGGTTTAGAGTGTGTGTTTTTACTATGAAGTACTAAAATAGGGGGGGTTTAAAAATAGTGTTAGGTTGAAATTAAAAAATTGAAAGTTAAAAAGTTGAGAAACCAAATGGGTTTTGAAAAATATGAGAAAAAAGGGTTTATCATGAGTTCACTACACACTTTAAATTTCATCATTCTTGGAGATTAATTTAGGATTGGAGTATTCTTTGGTTGAAATTAATTTGAATCCCGATTAATTCCTAAGGCTTTATTTCATTTCTTGAAAAACCAAACCATGACATAAAAATCGTATTTTCAAGGTACAGAACTTATACATGTAATAAGAGCATCAAAATAAAATTTAAATATCAAGAACATGGGTAATAAAAGGATTCTTGTGTTACCCAATTGGAACAACACAAGTCAGACACTCAAAACCTCGTGCCAATCAGTTAGAAATTAAGATCATCTCATTTACACGCATCAAAAGAATCATTAAAATATGAAATAATGTAATATAAATGGAAATAAAATTTTTAACACCCAAATTAATCCAAACCAATATCTAATATATGCGTTGTAACTCCCTTGACATGTGTGTAGATCACTGACAACGAACACCCACCGATTAGCTCGACATCGGGTGGAGGAGGAAGCTCGGGGGGAAGTCCTTCTTCATTCTCAATTCCCATATGGGGATAGGGACATACATAACTTAAAAGATGAGGAGATTAATCCTATGTAACTTTAAATTTTCAGCACCTCACTCCTTGACCGAACTCCCAAATGAGGTGTCCATGGTGCCTTTTTATAGCCAAAACAGGACTTGTTTTCTAGTTTTTTTTATACCATTTATGTCTTGGTTTTGGAATATAAGAAACCATATCACAACTTGAAAAAAAGTTTAGAATTATTGCAGGGCCTCTTGACAATATCCCTGTAAATTTTTTTCCACTAGAAAAATGTATTTGGAGATATGGTCAAAAGTCCGGAACAAATTTTTGAAATCGGGCAGATTCTATCCCCTGGAAACAATGGATTATATGGGCCACCAGATGGATGAATTCGGCTTCTGTTCCTTAATACGAGTTGTAGCCCATGATGATTAGGAGAGGATCACAAAGTTTCAGCCTATTTGTATGCATTTAATTCTAGAAATAGACAAACCAATGGACACATGTCCATGGGATTCCATGCAGTTTGGCCCATTTTTCTTCTAGATGATCTCCAAGCCTCCAAATCACCTCCACCTTCAATGAAAATATCAAAACAAGTATAATTTACCTTTTTAAAATTAATAAAAATTAATTAATTGAATAAAACATGAATTACAATTTATTATTATATTATTAATATTCGTTACAAAACTAGTTTAAAACAGCGGTGTAAGGTTGAAATTGAATAGGGAATCGCTATGCAATCACCGAGCTACTTCGAAGCAACATTTCCGCTAAACATACTCCCTTGGAAGATCCTCAACATGAACATCCTATAATATATACATATAAAATAGGACTTGTGATAAATATAGATGTGGATAATGAATTTCCTCCATTAGGTACACAGTCAGGGAACGATCAAACACATCCTTATTGTCTTGTACCTGTGGGTTATCCTAGGAAAATACCAGAACCACCACCAGTGGTTTTTCCAATCATTGTACCAGTTGATGTTCTAAATATTGTACCTATATAGGTCCCGTATCATTTGGATATTCTCTAAATTCTTATGAAAAAAATTGAGGAATTAACAACTCGATTGGAAGCTATGGAAGAAAAGTGTGTGCCAATTCAGCTGGAAAAGAGAGATTACCATGAATGGGTTGATCCAATCCCTCCCCCAACAAATTATGTGAATAATACATTCCCAATATTTAATGGTTTGGGAGATCTAGGAAAATAATTAATGCATTTCATTTCTCATTGTGATCCCATGATGGGGAATCCTCAGCGAAAAGAAGTAGTAAATCATAGGTGTTTTGTGCATTAATTACAAAGACCAAATTTTATCTTGTATAAAAGTTTACAATATCGATAAATTACTGGATGGGAAGATCTTCATTAAATTTTTTTCTTCTATTTAGCTCAATGCTTCCAAAGATGAATTTTTTTGATCTTACAATTTGTAAACAAAGGGAAAATGAAAGAGTCTCATATTTCATTACTTGATGGAAAGGAATAACATATTCCTTAAATTGGGCACTACCTCAAGAATAGTGGTTGCCAATTTCTGTGGAAAATCTATGTGATGAGTTACATACACCATTGATCTCGGTGAAATACCTAGGAGAGTTTGGAGACCTTTATTCAATTTTCCAATAGGTGGAGGATTCCATTGTGGAAACTAAGGATAAATCTCATGTAATTCCATTAGCTATGGGAAGGATAAAAGGGAAAGTAGAGGCAGCTATAGTCACACTCAAGATATCACCTGTACCTGATTTCACATCAAAAACTTCATAATATCGATGGGATCCACCCCTAAAGTGTCATCAGCAACGATCTCCTCATCAATATGATCAAATAGATCAAAGGAAGAAACAGTTTGAGGAGTTAAATAACAAAGTTTATTATTTCTGAAATGAACAAGCTCCCAATTACTTCATCTAATCTCTAGAAAATTATTTGGTTCAGTTTCCAAGACCAAAGAAACCAAACAAAGAATGATATGAATATATTATAAAGTATTTTCCCTTTCACCAGATGTTGGGGCATCCCATCCATGAGTGTTTTGTTTTCAAATACCTCCTGCAAAAAAGGTAGACTCTGGACAAGTGAAACTGAAAAGTTTATCAGCCCAAGTAACATGTGTTACTACTACCGATCCAGAGGAAGAAGGAAATGACAAGAAGTCAAAGGTAAAAGTTCACAGAAATATGATGATTGGATGATTAGGAAAATAATTAACCAAACTCAGGCCATTCTACGAACAAAATTGAAACAACCGATTGTGTCTTCTACCACTCCTGCCACAACAAAATCACCTTCACCCAAAGGTAAATCGTCAATGAAGAAATGTGATCAGAAGGATAAAGGACATTCAAAAGAAGATGAGTTCATTTCAATACCAAAGTTTTCATTGACTCTATAAGATTTCATGCCATCTATTTCAAAAGAACGGGCACCGCCCTGCAAAATGGCACAACCAAAATTGACCTGTCAAGCAGAATCATCATCAGATAAAGAATTGATCTTGGGTTCTCTTAACGTTATCCACTTAATGGATCCCTATGCCAATGGTGATTCTGATTATAATGAGCCTGAGTTCCCTGTACCTAATTGGGGAACTAGAGGAAGAAGCCACGTTTGAGGATATAGGAGAAGACGTGGGTATTCAAGAAGTAATTATTTTAACTCTACCCCTACTCGAACCGTATATGAAGCCAAAAATCATGGGAGATCCCTTCAGTGAGCTCAACAAGAAGAAGGAGATTCTTCAATGCATGACAGGTTTGGTCCTGACATGATTATTTTGGAGGACCAATTAGAGGTAAAACCTTCTTTCTCTCAGCAAGTAGATCAACCCAGTCAGTCCAATATACCAAATCCAAGAGTATTTCAAGCTTCTTCTATGATATAGGGTACATATACACCAAGAGAATCAACTTCCAAGGAACCTGCAAAAACACATCTTCGTGTTTTGAAACACAAACATCTGGACCAAAAGTATGACGTTTTGAAATACCTGTCCCAAGTACCAGCCATTTTTTCAATTTTGGATTCCTTAAATATGTCAAAAGATCTTCAAAAATCACTTATTGAGGCTTTGTCATGTCCTCAAGGGTTTGAAACCAAAGTTATTGCTGCTGAGGTTCACCATATAGAGAATGACCCAGTATAATTTCATGAAGTTATATATTTTATGGATGAAGATGATGTTGTTGTTGTACATGGACATATCAGGCCCTTGTATCTCTTTGGCAGGGTCAATGACATAGACATATGATGAACCATCATTAATAATGGCTCAGGAGTCAACCTCATTCCTATTCTATACTTCGTCGATAAGGCATCACTGAATCTAATTTATATACTTCCACTTTAATGTTGCAAGGTAATGTTAAGAATTAGAAAAAACCTTTGGGAGAGATTACACTCAGAACTCAGTTCAGAGATCTTGTGTCCAATTTAGATTTTATGGTTTTCTGTCAGGACACATCCTTTAATATTCTGCTTGGTAGGCCTTGGTTACATCAACATGCAGAAATACCTTCTTCATACCACCAATGTCTCAAGTACTATTTCAATGGTAAAATTGGAACATTTTATGGTGAAAAGTCTCCATTAAAAATGTGCGAATCTCAATACATTGAGGCAAAATTTTATCACATAAAGGGAACAAGGTCCGTAATAAAGGAGGTAACCAGAGTCAATGCTCCAAATGGCCAAGAAAAGATCCCAGCAAACCCATTCAAAAATTTGAGTATATATTATATGTTACATATCAATCAAATTGCCAATTCTGAACACTCATCCTGTGAATTTCATAATGTCAATTTCGGAAATTGATCCTAACAGCATGAGAGAAATTGTTGATTTACCCAGCAGTGATGGAATCGTAAATGAAGATATCTTCATTTCCTCCATTGAACTTTATCAATTCTCTGATTCATCAATAAGACTAGAAGAAGTTGTAGCATTACTAGAGTAATACAAGGGTGTTGATTCCCAACTCATTATACCCTCTTCAATGCTCTAGAAAGACTCTTCATCATTAGTAGGTTCAGAAATGGTTGCCTCTTCTTCAGGATGTTCAAATACTGACTTCTCCCCTAGCTGTAAATGTTTTGATTCATTACCTACTATGCAAGTATAAACAGAAGAAGTGACACGTAATGAAGAAGAAGAAGATATTAAGAATGCTCTTCTAGCATTTGATGAAGGTGTCTCTATCATTGTAGATGATCTCGAAGAAATAAATCTGGGTACAAAAGAAGATCCACACCCCACTCTAATTAATTCGGCCATGACTTCTGAAGATAAAGAGATGTATATCTCATTTATAAAGCAACATAGATATATATTTTCTTGGAATTATACATAAATTCCATGTATTAATCCCGATGTAGACACTCATCATTTGGGTTTTCTAAAAGAACATCATGGATTCAAGCTGGCAGCAAGAAAAACACACCCAACTCACGCCTCTAAAATTGAAGCTGAAGTTGATAAGCTTATCTAGGATATATTTTTTAGGGAGGTTGAATATCCAAAATAGATAGATAACATTGTCCCATTAAAAAAGAAGAATGGGAAAATCATAGTTTTCATTGATTTCAGAGATCTTAACTGGTATTGTAATAAAGATGATTTTATAGTTCCGATCATAGAGCTTTTAATTGATGCAACAACTCTCTATAGACATCTTTTCTTCATGGATGGTTACTTTGGGTACAATCAATTCCTCATGTCCCCAGAGGATGAAGAGTCTACAGACTTTAAAGCCCATCAAGGTGTGTTTTTATATTGAGTAATTCCCTTTGGCTTAAAGAATGAAGGTGCAACATATCAACGTTCCATGAACCATATCTTCAAAACCTTCTTATGAAACTTTTTTGAATGTTATGTGGATGATTTGATGGTTAAATATAGACAACATTCCGATCACTTGGATGATCTGGAGACCATATTCAACAAACTATGACAATATAGTTTGAAGATGAAGCCCTTGAAATGTGTTTTCGGGGTAACTTCAGGAAAATTCCTCGGCTTTTTTGTTCTCCATAGTGGCATCGAAGTTTATCCTCAAAAAATAAAGGCAATCCTTGGTATGTCACCACCTCAATATTTGAAATAAATAAGAGGACTCTAAGGACACTTGGCCTATATTCGACACTTAATCACGAATTTGGCAGGCAAGTGTTTTCCCTTAACTAGATTAATGAATAAGGGAGTCACCTATCAATGGACTGAAGACTGAAAAGAAGAATTTTATACCCACAATAAACATCTCTTGAGTACACCAGTATTAATTCCACCTATTGAAGGAAGACCACTTATTCTCTATGTATCAGCTTTAGAGCAATCACTAGGTTCCTTCCTTGCCCAAAAGAATGATGCTGGGAATGAAAATAGCCCTTACTCAGTCAAACAATGCCTGGCACCAAGAATCAATATTCAAATATAGAGAAGTCATGCATGGAATTAATCATTGCAATTTAGAAATTGTGGAACTAACCGCAACATCAAGAGGTCTAATTGGTGTCCCCCAATAACCCACTCAAATTTATCCTCATTTGTCCTATGATTATAGGGAATTTGGTATGGTGGGAAGTTATTTTGCAACAATTTGATATCCAGTTTGTGCCTCAGAAGGCAATAAAATTCCATGTTTTAGCAGATTTTCTTGCTGAATATCCATTTACGGAAGATACATCATTGAATACTGAACATCCTGATGAAGAGGTATCCTCTATTCAAGATAATTCCCAAACATTGGAAATGTACTTTGATGGTTCCTACAGAAGACCAATTGGGAAGATAATGGGAAACCAAGAAATCCAAAAATTTAGGTTAGGAATTGTACTTATCTCCCCAGAAAAGGTAGTGTTTCCTTATTCACTCTTATTGTCAGAAGGCAATACCAACAATGAAGCATAATATCAAGATTTCATCGCATGCTTAGAATTGGCACTTTAGGTTCAAGTGAATCAACTGAAAGTAAAAGGTCATTCAGAGTTGGTAATCAAACAAATGAATGGGGATTATGCTATTATAAAAGAAGAGTTAATCCCTTTGTGTGATTAAGTTAGATGGTTAATAGCTCAATTTTCCTCAGAGTTGAAATTGTCTAATGTCATGCGATCACAAAATTCTCAAGCTGATGCACTAGATAATGCAGCTATAGCCCTAAAAGATCCAAATCAGGACGAGACAATCATTAGTATTTCCCATCGTTGTGTGGTTTCACATTTTATTTCAGGCTATAATGAAGGAAATTCACGAAATTCGCTCTTTTTCTGAGCCATATGGTCATACTACGGTATGAATGACACCCATCATAGAATATCATCAAAATGGAGTACTTACACCAGGTAGAGATAAAAAAGAATAGATTTGATGATGAGTGTCCAAATTTACACTTTATGATAGTCCACATAACTAGAAGATCCTCAATAAACGAAGATTTGATGGAATCCTCTTTTGGTGTATTGATGGATATGAATTTGCAGTTGTCATGAAAGAAGTTCATTCAGAAGCATACGGGGATCACCGGTCTAGGCATATGATTTCTGATCAAATTTGAAGTCTTGGATACTTCTGACCATCAATGAGGTAGGATTGCACAGATTTTACCAGGAGATTTTATCCATGCCAAGTGCATGACAACTTCATTCATTAACCTCTAGAGTTTCTACATACAGCTAAATACTCATGGCCATTTTCCACATGGGGAATGGATGTAGTAGGGCCTTATCCTCCATTTACAGCTAAACAGTTCAAGTATATTCTTACCCCTAATTAATTCTTCTCCAAATGGGATGAGTAAATAACTCTCAAAGAAATTAGAGCCAAAATCATTGTTGGTTTTTTCAAAACTAACATCATCCCCATATTTGGTGTCCCTCGGACTATATTGATAGACAATGGCACCAATTTCTATTCTATTTACGTAACAATGTTATATCAAGAGCATAATATCAAATCCAACCATTCATCTCACTATTAAGCAACAACCAATGGACAAATATAAGCCTTCAATAATACATTATCAAATATACTTCCAAAGATGGTGGATAAATATAAGAAATCATGGCCTGATAAATTTTTTCATGGTTTCTGGGCTTACCATACTACTACCAGTACCGCCACTCAAGCAGCCCCATATTCATTGGTTTATAGAACAAAAGCAGTGTAGCCAATTTAAATTTAATTTCATTCACTCTAATTTGAAATCTGTGATCAATTTTCTACAAATGAGAAGTCTTAGAAATGGTTTTATGAGTTAGAAAGATTAGACAAGAAAATATTGAATACTTTTTCAGCATTTATAAGTCTATCAGAATAGAATATCATGAGCCTTTAACAAGAAAGTTTTCTTATGTTCATTTCTTCAAGGAGAATTGGTATTAGTCCTTATGATTGAAATTATACCTGGAAAGAAACCACCAAAGTTTGAATCAAATTGGGAAGGATCTTATTCCATACATAAGGTCTACTCAAATGGAACTTATTACCTAATATCCATGGATGGAGAGCTTATTACAACTCCAACCAATGCAAGATTCTTGAAGAAATAATTTGTGTAACTGCACACCATCTCTTAGATTCATGACTTCAAACTGCAAAACACTAGGTCTTAGTCACAAGAAGATAAACTATATAACAACCATAAACATCCATGTTGCACGATGATAAAAAGCGTAGCATCTTTGTCCCTGTCACACTATGTTAAACTATATTACATCATTTGTCCTAGTTATATGACAATAAACTGTACGATTAACATCTTCTCTATTTTACATAAAGAGATTCCATATGAAAGCATAATTGGAATAATTTCTACTCCATAGTGGATCATGAGTTCTATTCCTCCCTAAGTTTGAGTCGGATCTTCATAAGGTCCTCATTTCAAGAACTCTGTGTGGATTTATTCTCATTCATATAAGAGACATAGAGATGCCTAGATCTCCAATATTGGGCCTAGCTGCAAGAAACCAACAGTTTTATTTCCCTTTTCCTCCTCTTTTGTATGAACCAAATCAATAAAGAGTGATATTTTAAAGACATGACTTGATTTTCATACGATCTTGTATCTTAAATTTAAACCATTCTTTTAGAATGTGTTTAAATCCCTTGTATCGCACATCAAACTCGATTGGTTTGAGAAACGATTGTTCAATAACTACATTTGGCTTGATTCATATCCATATGAGATATGTAAGGACGCATAGATCTCCAATATTAGGCCCAACCATGATAAAAACCCCCTTTATTCCTTATGTAAGAGTTAAACCTGCATAGGAAATGTTTAAAGAACTATGCATGAATTGATTCAAATCAACATGAGATATGTAGTGACACCTGGGTTTAATTCCTTACTCCAGCCATAATATTCCCTTTTTATGTTGGAATCACTTCATGTCCTCATTGGATGACTCTAAACTACACAACATAATATTGATTCAAAGGAAACAAAGAAAGTCTCTATTTTACATGCGAGTCAGATCTATTTAAAGGACTTAAAAATCATGGGCAATATCGATTCAAATATTTCTCATGTGTATTTATCATTAATACCTTCTATATTTCACACTCTTAATCTTGAATATTTATAGATCTTCATAATATTTCTTACGATTTTTTTTGATAGAGTCTTTGATATCTAATAACTCTTTTTCCTTACTATGCAGTATGTGCCCTTAGGTGGCCTTGCCAATGTTGCCTATATAACAAGACTTTCAGTCAAAGGGTACCACTATTTGGCTATACAGCACATGCCCTAGTCGACCCTGTATAATACAACCCCCATAATGAGTTTTTCAAATAATGGTAATTTCATTCTTAGTTAATGTTTCTTTTATCCCCTTAAAACTTTGAAAAAAATATACAAGAATCTTTATTTTAATGCATTCATTCCTGTATTTTTGTCCCATTACCTTTCTCTCAATATGAAAGTATTCAAGACCATGGTTTACAAATTCCCCTCTCCAGGTGTTCAGAGAAATATGAAATAACCTTGGAATCACTTGGCCACATATCATATACTATTTCAATTTTGGGTCCTAGTTGTATGACTTAAAACTACAAACACCATGCTCCCAATGTTTGGGTCAGACCTTTGTAGAAATCCTATTCCTCTGATTCTTTGTAAATAATGTTTGGAAATACTCTATCTATATTAAGGTACCTTTCTTCATAAACCAAACTCTTTTCTTTGGAGAATCTAAATCTCCATAAACTTTCTTCAGATTTTAGCAATAAAATATCAAACTTCTGAGAGATCTTCTGCCTGACTATGCAGTATGTCCCCTTAGGCGGCCTTGTATAATTTTCCTATATAACAGGCCTGTCAGTCAAAAGATGCCACTATTTGGATATACAACATATTCTCCAGTTATCCTTGTATAATACATCCCTCATAACGAGTTTTTCAAACAATGGTAACTTAGTTCTTGGAAAAAACATCCTCTAATGCCTTTATCCCTTTTGTTTCCTTATCATTCATCAAATTTAGGAATTACTAAATCATAGTTTACATTTCTTCCCTTCCATACATGAATATGGTAGTATGTTTCCAAAAAAATTATTAATAAATTGGGAGAATATAATACCTTTGGTCAAATATAAAGACTTTAAATTAAATCCACAAAATGTCCTCATTGCATGACTTAAAACTGCTCAGTACAATGTTCTTACATGCATGACTTAAAACTACATAGTATAATGTCTTCACTGCATGACTTAAAATTCATAACATGATATCATAGATTCTTTTTTCTGAAAAATTTTAACCATTCCCCAGACACAAAATTTGTGTAGAAGTGGTTTTCCTATTCATGACATATGTTGGAATAGATAACCCCTTATTATCAAAATCCATTTCCTTAAAAAAATCACCCACTATGGTCTTCAATCACAAAAATGTTATTTTCCATTGTCTATCAAAAATACAATGTTAAATTCCTAAGAGCTCTTTTTCTTGACTATGCAGTATGTGCCCCCAGAGGTCTTGCATAACATTTTCTTACATAATAGGCCTATCAGTCAAATGATTCCATTATTTGACTATCCAACATATGCCCCAGTTGGCCCTCCATAACACAACCCCCATAATAGGTTTGTAAAACAATGGTATCTCCATTCTTGGAATATAATTCCTTTATGTTTATACATGTTTTAGATTTGGTGACCATAAAAATCATGACTCAAGATTCCCCTTGGAAATTTTTAAAGAATATTAGAGAAAATCATATCCACTAAGTATTATTTGGGATTTAATTTCAAAATTTATGGTCAAATATGTTTGACCTTAAACACTATAACTTTAAAGTCCAACATGCATGACTTTAAACTAAAAACCACAAGAGACATGGTACTCACCATAGTGGGAACCCGAAAAGGTCACTGTAGAAAGAAGTTGAGTCCCATCTCACTAAACGTACATTCTGTATGGTTTAGGTAATATTGAGAAATGAAAAAAATATAATATAAAAATTTTGTGGGGTTTTCTTTATAACCCTAGTAAAAATAAAACTATGATTACTAGGCCCATTGTCTTAGGTAAAAGAAAGCTAACAAGAATGAAAACACAGATGATTAAAGATAAAATGATTTTCATTTGTGAAAAAACATTCACAGTGGAGAATCCTCAAATTGGAGTCTCTCTTCTCTGAGAACTCAAAAAAGGGTTTCTACATAAATTCTTATTTTTTTAATAACCTATTGAGCCCCCTCAGCCACTTATTGAAGTTCATTTTGCTGACCAGCTTCATTCTCTTCAACAAGGAGAAGTGCTTACTTAACATCTATAATGGCCTTTTCACCATTCTTATGGACTTTTCCAGTTTAATTATGGAGCTAGTAAAGCTCCCCAATGATAATATCTAATTTATGTTTAAGACAAAGATGATGGAAAGTTTTTTATTTAATATTTTTCTTCATTTATTTCAACTTTGCAGTATGATTGGCCTCAGCTTGGGACAACACTGCTTGGAATTCATCAGTATTGATCAATAGTTTAGTCTTTATCAAGTCTTACCAAATCTTTTTCTCTTTCTCCCTCTTTCAGATAATCTCTTTTACTGCGATATGAATTTCATGTTCTTAAAAACCACCAAATCCCATCGTGATAAACAGATATGAAAGTCATGGAATTCTTGAAGGTAGTTCCTCAAGGGGAATTTCAGATATTATCATACATATATTTTTCCATTCCTTGAGACGTGCAAGATGAAGGGAGTTTTGCAGTTCCAGGTTTGATTTAGGAATCACTATCATAAGGAGGGACATGTTTTGGTATTAATTCACTTAAAGAAGTTCCATGCTCTTCTCCTTCCTTAACAGCAGTTTCTTCACCTTCAAATATTGTTTGAGCTAATGCAGAGGATTTATCTCTATATTTATACATTGAAGTAGATATCTCTATATGGTGAATTAAATTATAGTTATGGTTAGTTTCAAGGGATAAAAAAGTGATTACAATCACAATATCAGTATCTCTTACCTAACAATAGGTTGGAAACTTTAGAAGACTCCTCCCCAACATTATCAGTTTCAATGGTCTTGTTTGATGTCTCTAGGTGGGGAATTCTCACTTTAATTTGCTCAGGATCCTCAGAAAGAATCTTAGGAAGATATTTTGTCCCAAGATACACTTGATCCAATGTCTCCGTAATGGTAGGATTGACATTAATTTCCACACTTCCTACAAGCATCGTCATGACAAAATTTTATTTATAGGGAACTGCATATTTTAACCAATAAGGGATATAAATATAATCATAAGAAGATTAATAAGAAGAATATGGAAAACTCATGTCCAGTTGATTATATACAAGGAACTTCAAAATATTATAAATCTTTTGGTACATTAAAATGTTCTAATACTTCTTCAAAATACATTCCAAGGTTCATCATAACATCCAATGATATCCTAGATCCTAGGTCAGTCTCACAGATGGGAGCACTCAGTGTTTTTTCTTCGCAACCTTCCTCCAACAACCTTTAAACCCAAACAACTTCCTTAGTAACAGTTGAGGGGTTCACATTAAATGTCGCAAGACGTGTTGGTGCATCTGATGAACCTAAAGTATCACAAGATGAAAGTCAACTGTTTTTACACACTACAACAAAAGCAGCCCTTAGCAGCGGTTTAAACCGCCACTAAATGGGTTGGCGGCGGTTTACAAAAAACGCAGCTAAACTTGGCATCGGAAATCTTTTAGCGGCAGTTTTTTCAATTTCGCAGTGGTTTAAAATATGTGTCGTAGATGCCTCATTTCCCGGTGGTTTCTCTCCATTTAGCGGCGGTTTTATGGGTATGCCACAATTTTTTATTCGTAGCAGTTTTAACCGCCGCAAAATTATGCCGTTTGATGCGCCTATTTAGCGGTGGTTAAAAACGCCGCTAAATATAAACGTAATATATTTAGCGGCGGTTAAAACCGCCGCTAAATGCTACCAAGTATGGCATTAGCGGCGGTTAAAACCGCCGCTAAATGCTGAACTGGAAAAAAAAAATAATTTTGGTTCTACTACACCACTGCCCTGAAAAATAAATCAAACCAGAATATAGAGATCACCTAGGTTTCATGGGGATCTAGACCCCCTTGTTGGTAGTGTAGGATAGAGGTATAATAAATAGAGAAACAACATACAATAATTAAATCAACAATAAATGAAAGACAAAGCATTGGATGAATAATAAAACTAAATATAAAAGGCCAATGACAATTTACAACAATGAATTCATGTCTAAATGAAGATAAAAAACTAAAAAATAGTATACATATAGAAGGTAGCATGATACACATTAGTACATGAATAAATAAAATAAATAAAATCCCTAAGGGAAGAAATCTAAGAAACATACATCCACCGTGAAAATAGGGGAAAATATATTGTACCTTGATAAATTAGGGATCGATGGTGATAAAATCTGATGATGGATGAAGGAGAACCATCAAATCCTAATAGAGGGATGTGGAGAAACCCATAGAAGAGGGAGCTGTGAATGTTGGAGAAGAAGGAGGAGGAGAGAAAGGGAGTTAAAACATTTAACCTATTAATGTAAAAATGGTAATTTCACCCTTAAGAATAGTTCACATGGTTTGGCTATATGAATTTCCAAACCGTACACCAACCGTGAGACTCCCACTACTTAGGAATCCTACCTCACATGGTTTCCCCACATAGTTTACCCTAACCATGTGACAAATGTTTAATGAATTGTGTGATAATAATGCCTAAGTGTCACTAACCATGTGAGATAGGAAGACAGTTTGGAAAACTGTGTGCAGCCCCTGTGGGGCACTTCTTCTCACCTACTCCAGCCGCATGGTTTTCTACTACAGGTTCGCACAATTTTAGAAAAACTGTGTGCACCTATCATACCACCCAAACATGATATTTTTGGTGCTTACCTAGGCCCGTTCAACTAGATAAATGATCACATCGTCATCCCTTTAAGCATCCAACCGATGATGATCCCCACCATAGGTTTTAACATTAACAGAAAATTATGAACCATAGTATTCTCCACCATTTTAATTTCCTATAAAGAATATCCAAAGAGGAATGATGTTTCTCAATGGTTTCATACACAACCAACTATAAAGAGGGCCACTATGTTCACTTTATTCATCGAAGTGTCACCTCTCGAGGTTTGAGTATTACAAGTCAGACATTTATAATCATGTCTTCAACCATCGACATATAAAGAACCAGTTTTTTATTCAAGGATTGTCTTAGACATTGAAACATTATTAATCTCATTTATAAGAATTTTATTTTAATAAAAAAAATTAATTTTTTAAAAGGGTTTGATCACTATAGTGGTAAGAATGTAAAACACATACATACATCAAATTCATAAACACATGGGAAATGCAGAAGGACTACTCACATCAATTCTATTTTTTTCACTTTCTAAGAACAACCCTATAACTCTTGTCTATGATTTTTAAATATGAAATCATATCTTTAGTACCTATCTCAAGGCACAACACCAAATACATAATTATATACAATTTATAGTTAATTATATAATTTTATTATAAAAATTATAATTTATTTCAATTAAAACCAACAATGAATAATTGCCTAAAAATCACCATCCCACCTCATCACACCTATATAATAACCAACCAGTTATGTATTGTTTGTGGTGAAATCCAACCTTTATCCCAAAAAAATTACCTATGAAGTTGAACCAAGTCAATCAACAAATTAACTTAACTTAATCTAATTTTAATTAAAACTATTTAAAAATTATAAATGGTGATGTACCTCTAACCCAATGACATGTTACATCATGAGATAATAATGTTGGGACATCTCATATCAGTTTTGAGAAAAATAATTATCAGATCAGATGATTTAAACAATGATCCAGTGTAAATAATCTCCAAAATATAACCAAAAAATCCAAAAATAAATGAAGAACAATGTAAAGGTAACATCAAATGTAGTCATACATAATGGAAATAATACTACATGTTTAACCCCAACCATGGCCATGAATGATGTTGTAGAGGAATTTATCCAAGGTTGATGCAAGTAGTTTATAATCAAATGATGTCCTATTTGACATTAGCATCACTTTTTTTATGTGTTGGTTACATATACTTCTTCCTAACCATATAATTTATTCCCCTTTCCCTTCTCTATCTATCTGCCTCTCCCAAAAACAATGTCTACATCATAGGAATATATGTTGGTATTTTGAAATATTTAAGTCATGTATTTGTTGATAAGGTGGAATGTATATATGTCATAATTGAAATAATTTTTTAGATATTTCATTATTTTGATGACCCATGTGTTTTTATTTCCCATTATGGTTTTTTGAGACTCGACGCAGTAATGACCTCCTCACGGTGGAAGACTAGGCCACCAAAACCCAATTCTTTCCACCATAGGCCATTTTTTAAAGATAAGTGACGAGAATGAATAATTATAATGGTAGGCGTCTTCATAATGTACATGTAGGCATGCACCCAACCATATATATGAATATGTTCATAATAATAAAAATAAGAGAAAATAATCTAAATATTTACATTCTATCATGTTATTTACTTTAGAGAATAAAAAATAGTACAATAGGTAATATGAAAACAAATGGAAAAAATATACACCTAATAGGGAAATATTACATATCCTGACAATAATATGAAACGGATGAATTATAGAGAGATCGACTATTGATCTATAATCACCAACCACCGTGTAAGGTCAAATTAACCCAATTATCCCTTTTCCCAACATAATACACAACTAATTTGTACATTATCTATATATACGTGACATGTGTGGGAATAACTCAATTAGGTTTGAGCACATATATACCCAACCTTCCGCATCCAAACCCGATATAGGAGGAATAGAATATATGTTAATATTAGACATCTAAGCCTAAAGATTGACGAAAAACTAACCCAACAATAAAGAGATATATTCTTCAATGAAAACCGAAAAGGAGAGAAAGGTTATATCTATCTCAAATACCAGTCCAAAATAATGGTTTCACAACTTCTCTAATGAAATATCATCAATGCCCAGTATCATGCTAATTTTTTCAGGGAATTATTGAGGAGGACCAACACCTCATCAATTTTCTATAATCTTATGGATCATAACAACCGTGGATTGAGGAATCTCTACACTGTGTAATAGTGTATTACCTCCTTTGTTTCGGCATAATGTGTACGGTGGATCCACAAAACATGTTCCTGGGGAGAACCATCCTGTTTGATGGAGGGCCCTCTTCCTAGGGTTATAGGGATTACATAATATATTTCTACATAATGTTTATTGTGAACCTACACCCTAGTGTGAAAGGGGATACAATATTTATGGATATAGGACCAACACCCTGGTGCAATATAGAATGGTACTTAACGTCATATTATATAAATAGAGAATCAGTACACTCAAATCACCCAAGGGCATGGGTCCCCTATCCTTGGAGAGAGTGCTCCCTATCACACTAGGGTGTAGGTACTATATATTCAACACCATCACACTCAAGAATGGGTCCTCTTTCCTTTTTGTTTACTCTCCATCGGCATGTGGGGAAGTGGAAACGTGGGATCCATCCTCATGAATTATTTGGATATAATAGTGAGGTACTAGTCATCAACGATGTATCTTTAAAGATATAAAAATAATCATCATCCTGGGTTGGTAGGATAGATACATATTCCTAGTCTTTCTATTATGGGATTCATCATTTTACATATATATTAATTATTGGGTACCATTTCATTATTTCTCTTTGCAGTTCTGAATTCTTATATAATGTCTTTTATTTATCCAAATTCAATTTTCTAGATGTCATAATGGGTATGTGACTAATCATCCTTTCATTGTTATTGTACAAAATGTTCATGTATTATAAAAAGGTCAGATAAAACTATGGTAGATTTGGTGGTGTTTAGATATTATTTTGTGACTTTAATTGTGTACAGTGGATGAGACTTGGATATTGTGATTCATGATTGATTCTATTTTTTCGTATATAGTTTCTATTATTTTTAGAAAAAAATTTCATGTTGGGAATGAATATATTTACATTAATTTTTATATTATACTACCATAATATTTTTTACAAACTAAAAATTATTAAAAAGCTTAATTTTACTACAATGGTCAATGTCTTCACATATTATAACTCTACCATTTTTAATAGATATGGATTGGTGTGTGCGTAATGATATATTAGTAAAAATATTACAATAGTAATTATTATTTTTGGTTCATGTTTCTAGCCTCATGCCTATATAAGTGTTCTTTGAGTTGCGGTGGACCAGTTATCCACTAGATCTGGGGTCTAATGGGTTGGGATGTTATATAATGTTATCCGATGTGGTTGAACCTAAAGAGGGTGTTAAAATTTATTAACCTGGTGATGTTTTATTTAGAATTTAACAGAATTTGGTCAACTAGTCTTGATTATTGCATTTTTTCTAGGGATCAAACTGTTTTTGTTCTAGCTATTATGTCCATTCATCCAGAAATGGACATCATGCTTCTTCACTCACTATACTGAGACATTGGTTACATAAAAAATTGGTAATTTTATCACATATGATTGAGTACATTTATTTTAAATCATGAGATTTGTCCATGTATATATATATATAATCCCATAATACCATGGTATATCTTGGTTATTTTTTATGATAAAACAAAAATATATCTATATTTTTTACTAAATTCTGATCATTATGAATTGTCGATTAGTGATGGGGCCATTGTTCTAGGGACATCTCACAATGTCATACAACTAGGCGTGTAGGTAGAAACACCCCCACATATCAAGCACCATATTATACTAGTATAGTAGGATAAGGATGTGTATAGTCTTAGCACACTCCATGATCCACAATACTAGATTCCACTAAAGTTCCATAGAGAGGCAAATTCCCAGGAAAGAGAAGATTACATTCAATTAGTGGTATTAGTGTTTAGATACAAGTCCCCATTATTCAACAACTATAAATAAAAATCAATTCCCCCCGACTAGGAACCATATAATCATGATATCAATTCCCCAGCCCGATTCAATAATATGTAAACAAATCAGGTCATTAGATTACCTCACAAATCAGGTGCGGGGGTCGCCGAAGGCCGTGGGGGCGTGGGGGGTGCCGGGGTCGCCGAAGGGCGCGGGGGGAGCGGGGGGCGCGAGGGTCGCCGGTGGTCGAGGGGGTCGCTGGTGGTCGAGGGGGGCACCGGGGGGTGCGGGTTTCGCCGGAGAGCGCGGGGGTGAGGAGTCGCCGGCAGCGCGGGGGATGGGGAGTCACCGGCAGCGCGGGGGGTGCGGAGTTGCGAGGGTTAGGGATCATGAAGGGGAAGGGGTAAACGGTCGGCGTCTGTGTAAAATAATTTGGATTTCGCGGCGGTTTATTAAAAACCGCCGTGAAACCTTCACCGAAAAAGGTTTAGCGGCGGTTTTGTGAACCGCCGCCACAAAACCGCCCCAAAATCGTGTTTTTTTTTGTAGTGACATTTGATGTCTTATAATGGACTGTCGATCTACTATAGGCCTCCTTAATTCTGATAGTAGGAATAGGAGCAGTTCTAGGAATGGATGTTGCTTCTTATTGCCTCTATGCCTCTTCTGGAACCACTGGGTTAGAAAGAATTTGTGCTTATTTAGTAGGAACCTCCATAGTTCCTCAAAGATTATCAATATTTTCTTTTAGAGAATAAATAGAATAAGATCTTTCAATTTTAATAAGTTTAAGAACTTTTTTTCTTCTTGAATAAATCTTAATTCATGTTATCAGGAATGATTACCACTATTGAGAAAGCATTTAACCATAGTATTCTTTATTCGATGCATTAGTTTCTTATCCTTCTTAGGAGGACTTGCATCATCATCTCCAAAAATAGGTATTGGATATTGAAATTCCCTTTCTACCTCATCCTTTATTACTTATTGTCCTAGAGATATTTCTCATGAATCACATGGCAATCTAGTAGATCCAAGAGTAGTAACACCTAGGCTATATCATGGAGATGGAACTTTTAGAGATTTTACTTTAGAAAAATAGAATTTAATATGATGTTTCCTCTGTGTAACAATGCTTTTACTAAATTCGAATTGAAAAGAAAAAAAGAATGTGATAAAAAAGAAACTTACATCTTCAGTATCCACGAAATCAAGCCATTGTTCATCTAATTAAAGACCAATCCCTTCTGTAGTACCATGATCTATCATTTACTCCACCCACTTTGTGGTAGAAACTAATTTGTCAGTTGCGTATATGAGCATTTACAACTCTCGGATGTAAGTTCTCACTTCATGAGGATTGTTCTTAAATAAAATATCAGAAGAATACTATAGATTCCATATTCCTAGAATACGTAGCCCTTTACATAGATCTATCCACGTGGTTTTAGTATCACAATATAAAATTTTCCATGTTTGAACAACATTTGGTCATATGTATTCAGAGTACTTGCCAGAGGGTTGTGAAGAAGATCCTACAATCTTGGATTTATATTTCTTCCCAATTACAACAGTTACAGATAGGGGATGAGAAAATGGAACTCATCGCCCTTCAGAATGATTCCGAATAGATCACCTCAGTACAAGCTCAGTTTGGATCGATGGGGTGGCTCCCCTAACTCTGACGGGTAGATTATATCTTATACATGGATACTTTGTTGAATTTGGAGCCTTGTCACCTCCACCCTCTGAATCAAGTGAGTCAGCCCCTGATGACAAAGATTTGCCTTTCAAATGAAGGGGTTCTTTCTTACTACCTCTCTTTATCACCACTCAAGGGATAACATGGTTTAATACCCCTTCAAGGTAAGATGTGATGCATTTTTCATCATACCAAACAATCAACCTACTTATTGCATCAACAAAAGGTAAATTAAATATTTCCCCAGTATTCACCTGTTGGGAAAAAATCCCTCAAGGAATCTTTGAAGCATTTTTGAGGTGATTGTGTTTGTTGACAAAGTGGAAAACTGTGCTGTGATTGTTGACAAAGAAAACCATGATATACAAATTTGTTGAAAAAGGGGATTCGATGATGGAATGTCGAGTTCAAGAGTTGTGGTCAACAATCCATGTTGGATTCAAGAACGTTGACAAAGGAATGAATGATCTGGAGGTGGTACAAAAAGAACAGATACAAGGTGGCACTGTTTTCCAGTGTTTGCCAAATATTTGGGCCTAAAAATCAATAAATGAAGAAACATGGTTTTTTGGAAAATGTAATTGCGTGCCATGTACTTGAAGGCTTGGAAACTTGGGCGCCATATGTTTTTCAAGATCAGATCATCAAAATATGGAAAAGGGATAAGGGTCGCGCAAGTATTGGTGATGTCGCTCAGGTGACTTGTGCGCTGATGCCTTGGATTCTTGTGAACTTGTGCACCTATTGTTTTTATAGATTAGAACATCAAAATATGGAAAAGGAAAGAGGTTCGAACAAGTTTGGAAGTGGGTCACGCAAGTGACTTGCAGGGGAAGAGACTTGCGCACCGAGACTTGCGCGCTGAGGGTATACTTGCACGCCATCGTGCAAGGTGTTCAAAATGCCTATAAATACTGGGCCACCCCTCCTCCTTTTCAATGGAGTTCAACACTTAGAAAAATCAGATCTCCCATCGCGCAGGTGTGGATGTTGCGCAAGTGGTGTGTGGTCGCGCAGGTGGACTTGCGCACTAGTGTTTGAATTTGTGCGCCGGTTGGTAGTTGCACACCGATATTGGTTTGGGCGTAAAAGGGATTGAGTCACGCAGGTTTGGAGTTGCAGAAGATTGTACCGCACAAGTAGTTGAGGTAGACTTGTGTTCCCATTGTGAATTGTGTGCTGATACTTGCGCGCCAGATTTGACTTGCGTGCCAAGTAAGGTTGATTCACGATAGTGTTTCTGGGCTGCGTGAAAGCTGAAAGATTTCCCGATACCTTTGGTGCAAAGAGAGATTCATCTATGGGTAAAAGTTGGGCTTCAACAGAGCATCTACATAAAACAGAGGATGAATTCATTAGAGATAATGAAGAGAACTTCAAGTCTATAAACTGTGAGTGGATCCTTTCCAGAGTAGTGAGCAAAGGAAGAGGAAGAAGGTGATCCTCTCCACCGACAGTGAGCCAGAGAGAGAGAATCAGGGAGTGACCCTTGGGAAAGCAATGAGATGACCCTAAACCTTGTAAAGGCAGTGAGCCTGGGATAGAGTGACTGTGTCCAAACCTTGTATCCACATCTAGTGAAGAATAGTGGAATTTGGTATGATCGACAACTTGTCAGCATATGCTCCTTGGACGTATCCCGATGAGGGCTAAGCAAGTAAAAATCTTTGTGTCTACTTTCTTACTTACCTGCATTGAATTTAAAGCATCATCATCAGATAAATAAGGAAATAAGTGATCACAATAAACACACAAGTGCAAAAAAAGTGACCCTTGTAATAAAGAGGTCAAGATCCAGTGGGGTAGGAAGAATTTTGAAAAAGAATATCCATACCCTAATTCACCCCTCTCTCAGGGTATATAGGCCCCTATTGGTCCTAACATCACCACAGATGTCAGCAACTATAGTTTTTAGGAAACCATCAGATGTTTCTCTAATCTAATATGAATAGGGGGATACAGTATTCTTTTTCAGACATTTTAATTGACGCATGAATCTATAAGAAGAATAGGCCTCACATATGATTTCTCTGTCAATCCTAGTGTCCAATATGCCATCCTTACAAGCTAACATGTATCAACTTAGCTCTAAAATGATCTTCCCATCATCAAAAAATAACCACATAGGCGGATTACCGTAAGAAAAGAGATTAAATTCCTTATGCATACTCAACCTTCCCTTGATATCATAAGAATTTAGATAAAAAGGTGAAATACCATAGAAATCCTGAACAGATGGTTGGAAAGAACTTACAAAGAAATGTACCCCATTTTTTGTAGCATAAATTCTAAAATGAGTGGCGATCTACCCCATAACATCTGGAATGGTTATTATTTTATAAAAGTACACATACCTATGTAAATATACAGTAAGATCCTATGAATATTTTCCAAAACAGGAGTGTCCAACCCTACCATCCTTCTCTTGTCCAGCTTGGACGTGATAACAAAAGTTCCTAGGCTCACGCCTCCTTTGGAATCTCAGACTGGTAATAAATACACACTGAGCCACATGGCCAAGAAACCTTCCAGATGTGTCTTTGCAAGAATTTTTTAATTGACTTCATATCCCCAATTGTCAATCTCTCATTTCTTTAATGTCAACCGAAAGGTGTCAGGTGTACCTCTCTTCTCTACCTATGTACATTTGGTCGGATGAGTGCAGTTGGGACCTTTTCCCTTTTTCTTTACTAGGTATATTTCCATCCACTCCTCTGGTTGGATATCCCTTATTGTGTGGGACTTCATGGTGGTTTCATTCTTGTCTTTATAAACTATTTTCATCAACTCACGAACCAAAGCTGGTGTCTTCTCTGAGTCATTTCATGTCACCTTGGGGGAATAAACTCATCGTACATATATCTAAGGATTGGAGCACCAGAAATATTGTAGACATCCAAAAAACTGATGCCTACTTCTCCATATGTCAAGTGGAAATAGTTAGTTTCTAGAATCCATCATCCTAGTAACTCCAACATAAAATCATCATTCCTATACACATAGGTTTTCCCAACCCATATAGCCTCATAAATATCAACATCTTTTAAGTCATCTGTAAATTCTGCACACGTCTTTCATACCCAATATGACCACATCCATGAATGTTATACACCCCATCATGGGAAGAAATCCCAACTTTTCTTCCAGCCTTTGGATTGATCTGTTTGATAATCTCAAAAGATGGATGAATAACAGTGTGGGTGCAGCTTGGGTGTGCGTGTTTTCAAATCTGAAGCATACAGGATAGAATGCATGATATGAGCCTTATTTTCTATCCCAACTTTAGCATATGACCCCCCAACAGAAACATTGGAAGACGAGAAGTTTGTATAGTCTTGAAACCAGGAAAGTGGAATATAATTCTTCAGGTCTATAATACTGACATCTTGCAGATGACCATAATTATAAAAAGGAAAATAAATGCTCTCCAGAAAATTTAAGTGATATTTTTTCAGATAGTTTTCCATGTCTGAGAGTGTGGTGTTATAGATGTCAAAGTAATTATGACCGAAAAATTTCATCATGTCTTCAATCCTCTTACTCGAGAATTCATCAGCAATTCCGATTCTTTTGGCGTGCAAGTATAAAAACCAGTACAAAATTATGGTGTGAAATCCACTGGCGCACCCAATATTATTTCTCCCAGGTTCCTATTTTTTCCTATAAATTGACCCTTGGGTCCTTCATTTGTATGGAAAAATTTCTTTGAAGCCCAATTGCTGCTTTGGTCACCCTAGTTCTTCGCCCAAGTCTTACGAAACTTAAAAGGTAGTTATTTAACACCTAAAGTAGAGGAATTGAAGGAGGGTCATAGGAATTAATTCCTTTTTGTGTTTTAAATCCATAACACTCGTGAACCTAAAGCGTCTAACCTCCCTAAATCAGCAACACATGTGTGACACCTATTGCTCTCACAGGAACTTGAGCACCCCACTTCTGGGAATACCTATGAAAACTCTTGAAGGCTTGAGTTAGGTATCACCCATGTATTAACATCTAGGGTGTTCATCACTTAAGTGAACAATAGGTCACCCAATCCTACTTTCACACTCATACTTGCGGGCCAGTTCCTACTTGGGTGCCCCTCTTTGATTCACCTACTCTATTCAGTCTATAAGCAATTCATCCCTATTCAAAGCTGTCATGAACCAAATCTGATCACCACTGAAACCGGTACCAAACCCATCCCGTGACAAGTCCCTAAGGGATTTCCTGATCCCCATGGGCTAGAACAAGTACCCGGGTATCATAAAATGAGAATTGGGAATGATTTACCCAAGTTTATAAACTTAAAACAACTAATGAATCTAATAAAACGAATCTGGATTTTTCAAACCAAACAATGTTTTAAAAAAATTCATAACTGAATTACATAGTCTAAAACAACTCACCAGGACTATAACAAAGGTATGAAACCAAAAATGAGCAGCCCAAGAAACTCAACATGGCAAGAGGCATTGCCCTCAAGCCATCTCTACAACACCGCATCATGAATGACTGGTGAAAATCCGAACTGTTGGCACCAAAGTTGTACCCAAACCTACGACAAAAAAAATAACCATGTCTACGTACACCCAAGGGTGTAAGTAGGGAGTGATATAATTCCCAGTAGGATAGCACCACTAAGATAATTTATGTGATTAACATTCAAAGACGAAAATAATGCAAGTTTTCAAAAACATGTAATTTCTAGTTACAATTTCTAAAATATGAAACTTAAAAAAATCAGTTTTCAAGTAGTCTAATTTAAAGAAGCAAAACATTTAAAATAAATTATGAAGATACTGATTTTTTTCAGAAAAATATACTGTATGCTGACAGTAAGTATAAAGGATCTATTGAGCACAAGAAATAGGAAATAACCCATAGGCACTAGCTAGCTGTGGGTCCCAGGTACCTCATATCTCGGTGAGAGTAACCACACAAAACATCTGTTCTGATGCACGGGCCACTAGTAGGGAACATACCCATAACCTAGTGGTCCCTAATCATCATCATCATAGTTTAGTTAGAGTTTTAAGCGTCAATCATGCTAAGTGAAACCGAGGTCAAAACCCACAGATTCACAAGCATACTAGTACACATCCACCCACCAAGATACCTGGGTTTTCCCTTTGTGCTTAAACAATTTCAACACGCCAAGAAATATAGTTTTCAAATGAAAATATCACTTCCACATCACACATTAAACAAAAATTCCCATGTACATTACATAAGTCACAAATTCAACTTTTCATTCAAATGCATTTTGAAATCAAAGTCAAACCAAAATATCCCACAACACTTTTTTCATAACTTTCACAATCCAACACATCCTTTAACAATTTTATAAAGTCCATCCAAATATGCTAAACATAACATAACATCTCACTCACATGTTTCATAAATCCCTTTTTATAAAAAAAATCTATTTTTCACATCGCACTCACACAAACAACCCACATCATGTTCACACCTCTTTCACATTTCAGTAAATCCATTAAACATTTTTATAAAACATTTCCAAGAGGATACACAACACATGACATACCTATTCACATTTAAAATTGTCCATTTGAATGTATAAACAATCCAATGAAGTTTTCCAATATGATTTCACATCTTACATAAATCATTAAACCATTCAAACCATTCATAAAACAATTCTAAAGAGTGTACCATTGCTTTTCACATAAAACCCATTTCAAAACCGTATTTCAAGGACAAAATCACAGCAATAAAAATTCAAAACAGATTTGTCATCCCAAAAAACATTTATTAAACTACCCCCAAGTGTTATACAAACACCTCAAACAATACCACACAAGATCCACATGAACAACACACGTTTTCAAAATCACTTTCAAGAAGTAAAATAAGGTTTTACACCTTAAACCCATTAAAAATCCTCTTTAAAACCTAATGGCACACCAATACCCTACCAAATCAGAATTTTCAGCCCAAAAAAGATTTATTAAACCAATTTCATATGTTATAAAACACACCCAAACAATACCAAAAGGGTTACACATGAAAAACACCCAATTTTAAGCTAAAATGAAACTATTAAAATAAATGCTGAACCAAGTCCAAGATAAAAAGTTTTCGCACCACACACATAATATTAGGAACATGCATAATAATTAATTCAAGAAAACTAACTCATCTAGAAATGATTACACATGGAATCACATACCTTTTATGTTGAAACCCTTAAAACCTAGTGCGAAACATCAACCGCACCACCGCCGCACCTCAAGGAAGATAAATCCATCCCTAGACCACAATATTTGACCAAAAAGACACCAAATCAAACCCTAGGTTCTAAAATCAACTTCTAGACATGAGGAACTTCAAGAAAGGGTGAAAGAAACCCTAAGGAAGGGGAAGAAATCAAAGAAAGAAACACTTACTTGAAACATCTTGAATCAAACGAACTAAATACACCTAAATTTGAATCTCCAAGCAACCAAACCTGATATGGAGGCTCTAATGGGGATGTGAAAGTCAAGTGGGGACTGAAATGGGGGAAAAAGATTGAAAATTTAAATATTTATGAAAGAATCAACTTACCTTCTCAAATCTGGATGATTTGAGGAACCCTAAGACGCTTTTCCCTACTCCGTGAGGCAAATGAGGTCCAAAGTGGAACAATGAATAATTAAGGTGAGGATCAGGATTTTTTATTTTGGTGGGAGGTGGAATCATGGGAATAAAGTAAAAAATGTGTAAGTTATTATAGACTTAAAAAAACAATTTAAAACTGGAAATGGCTCACGGGTTAGCCCAATTCCAAATTAATTCACTCAAACCCAAAATCCTAATGGGTTCTAAAAAGTGTAAAAATGGACATGGTGATTAGGATAGATCATAGGAGGAAATGTGGGAAGTGGAATGGATGAAAAAATTTTACAAATGAAAGAGTTATAAAAGAAATAACATTTATTTTTAAATCTGGAATTTGGCTCACGGTTTGGCCCAAATTTTGAAAACCCTCCATTTCCACCAAAATGAATGGAAAACCCCCAAAACAAAGAAATAATGGAAATTGAATGAAAAATACATTTAAAAGAATTCATAGATGTAAAAATTATCTCCACCATAAAACTTTCCATCCCTGGAAAGCCACATCAAGGCCAAATACAAAAACCAAACCCAACCGATAAACCAAGAAGTAATTCTTTGCCAAGATTCGCCTCCAAAGGCCAAAACACCTCTAGTGATCATTTAAGGAAAGATTACTCTCACAACCAAAACATACACCACTTTATTGAAACAATCAAGCACATTTAGGATTTATCCCAAATGAAAACTCCTCAAACACAATCTGAACAATAATCAACCAATTTACCTAAACAAACAACAATATCGAACAAAGTTACACTTACCCTATTAAAAATAAACCATTGCGCACTCTCCAATCAAGATTTTTACCCAAGGAAGATGTAGGTAGTTAGATATCTCCGAATAATAATACCTACATCCAAGACAAGACCATGAAAAAAATATGAGTTACTCGTATGAAGAGACACAAATGGGCTCCCCACCATAAGAGACAACTTAAATTTTTTCCCCAGATAGAATCAGGAAACTAACGGGGGAGGCCTGAACAGACTCCCTAGTACACGGGGTATACATCCATTAGAAATTTACAAAAGAATATGTATGATACCCATGGTGGGTCTCTCCACCATAAGAACCAACCATCTTAACCGACCGGCATGGGCTGACACGAAATGACCCCAAAAATTTAATGATTTGGGAAGGATTCACAGTTAGTACACATAGTTTGGGAAACCGTGCACTAACTATAAATATCATTATTTCTGCATGGATTCCTGGCACATGGTCACTAATAATCTTGCACAAACTATGTGCTCAGCCTTTCTAGCCAAATTTCAATCCATTCTCCAAAGACTCAATGGAAACCAAAGGGGGGGGGGATATTGGGTGATGACATGGGTACAAGGCCCTCCACCTATTTCCACCAAATAAGAACAACAGAATAAATATGATGACACCATAGGTTTAAACTCTTTATATATTTCATACTGAGTATAGGAATTTGTACAAGGGTTTAAACGACACTGGGGTTTCCCCTGACTATGTGACAGCTTCTCTGTGGGACCTATGGCTGGAGATCAAAATATTGAAGCATCTTCGGCCTCACAGTTAGTCTGTGGAAACCCCTATGTGGAACTTCTTCTTTCAGTGCCACAAACAACTACACCGCATACCCTGATGGGTTCACCAAGACATAACACACTCCATAACTCACTTTACTGGAACCTGACATTTCCAAGAAACAAGGGATCATAATATGCACACACATCACACCTTGTTTATTTGGGTGAGAAACAACAGAAGGGCAGGACACATATAAACACCTTCCTCTAAGATAGAGGATTTGATGTTTTTCCCAAGGGAGACATACTCCGAACATAATAGAGAACCTCAGAGGATTGCCCGACCTTCACCTTTATAGTCAAATGAGCACACAACATCACAATGCGTCACCGAACATGACATTTGAGATTGATAGAAACAATACATGGAACATGATCTTATGCCAAGTCCCTAAACAACAGACATGTCCAAAAAGTGGACACAATATCCTATCATGACAAAAATCCAAAAATTGGTTCTTTAACAAGAACTCTTTCTTCAAAGAAACTATGAAGAACCTAGAGGCTCTCATAGACACCATCGAGACACTCATCCACACTAGCAACCCCAAAACACTTCCACCTTCGATGAATCAGAAAACTTAAGAAACTAAGGTGTCTTTCAACCTTCCACAAGCACTATCCCACTACAAGAGGATCCAAAAATATATGAAATGAATGGTTGTAGAATCAATCAACAAATATCGATAAAATATTCCTTATATTGATCAACTGGAGTATTTTCCAATTGTGAAACAATATGGGTTGCACTTCAGTTGTGCATTAACCTGTAATGGGGGCATACCTTATCCAATGAGAGAACACAAGGACCAAACCAAGCTGATCCATTGGTCAAAACATGCCACAAAACAGATCTAAACACATGAAGGGAACCACTATAAAGGTGTCCTGAAACATATCTCAGAAGAGACTACTAACCGGTCCTTCTACCCAACTTGCTGTCCAAACACAAACCCAAAACACGGTTCGAACAAGAGGGGTTCATGGACTCAAAACATCCCACAACATCAACACTTTCCAAAAACACATAATATACACCATCCTAAACAATTCAACAAGACATCATGTTTTTCTTTAAAAACATCTCTTTGAAAACAAATGGTTCAGCGGTTAGCGTATCCACCAATGGTACCCCATGGGCCTCACACATGCATGTTTCTATGCCACACCGAGCACCCTCCTCATATTCATCATGCTACTCATCTAGTCATGCCATCAACCATCCATCATCCCATATAACCCCATGCATGTGGTCTCTCATGAAAACACCAAACGTTAAAATAAAAATTCATTCCACTCTTCAAAACCAAAACGGTTAACCAACACTTCCTTTTTCTCAAAACCGCTAACCACAAGATAAAAATACGAATTCACTTCTTACAAAACTTTTCACAAAGACACAAAAATTTAGAAAAGAACTCAATTTCTTGTTATTCACAGAAATTTCAAAACATCTCATCCCATTAAAACACCCTTTGATTGTTTAGAAAACTCTATTGGAAACACATTTTCAAAACCAACTTCAATATAGTTCTTGATTTCAAAAGAGGTATAAGCACACTATTTTTCATTTCAAAATAATTCTGAAAATTCAGTTCCACCATTTCATAAATCAAACCATTCTCTCTTTGTTTGAAAATTATTTCACAAAAACTTTTCGCTTCTTAAAACCAAGTCACTTTAAAACCAGTGTTCTAAGATTTCAAAACTAAAGAACACAAGAAAATGCAAGAGGAAATTAGTTTCAGTTTGTGACTTGGACATATGGTTGGAGGAAATATTCCAATCACTTCACTACCATAGAGTGTGTTCTATGGAATATCCATGGCTCCACATAGCTCTCCAGGCCCTGCTAGCTCACGGAGACCATTAACCCAACTCCCTTTTAATTTCCCCTAATCATCATTAAACCAAGAAAACCAAAGGACTCCGAAAGGTCCCGAATTCCCATGGAGACTTGAATCCCATCATGAGGTGTGGTGATCAGCCACACTACTCATAACCGAACTTCCAAGTCCTGAAAATCCTAACTCCAGACTATCCCGACTTTTGCCTAAATAACATGACCCAAAGAGAGCGAACCTCCTCTGATACCATTTTGTCATGAACCGAATCTGATCAACACCGAAACCGGAACCAAAACCGGAATGTCTCAAGGCCCGAAGGGTGTTCCCAATCCCCATGAGTTGGAACAAGTGCCCGAGTATCCTAAAATGAGAATTGGTAATGATTTACCCAATTTTATAAACATAAAACAACAAATGAATCCAATAAAACGAATCTGGATTTTTCAAACCAAACAATGTTTTACAAAAATTCAGAACTGAATTACATAGTCTAAAACAACTCGCCAGGACTATAAAAAAGGTACGAAACCAAAAATGAACAGCCCAAGATACTCAACATGGAAAGAGGCATCGCCCTCAAGCCATCTCCACAACACCGCATCATGAATGACTGGTGAAAAACCGAACTGTTGGCATAAAAGTTGTACCCAAACCCGCGAAAACAAAAATAATCAAGTCTACTTACACCCAAGGGTGTAAGTAGGATGTGAGAAAATTCCCAGTATGAAACCACCACTAAGAAATTCCATGTGATAAACATTCAAAGAAGAAAATCATGCAAGTTTTCAAAAACATGTAATTTCTAGTTACAATTTCTAAAAGATGAAACTTAATAAAAATCAGTTTTCAAGTGGGATAATTTAAAGAATCAACAATTTTAAAAATAAATTCAAAAGATAATCAATTTTTCTATCCAAATATACCTTATGATGACGGTAAGTATAAAGGATCTAATGAGCACAAGAAATAGGAAATAACCCCTAGGCACTAGCTAGCTGTGGGTCCGAGGTACCTCGTATCTTGGTGAGAGTAACCACAAAAAATATCAGTTCTCGTGCATGATCCACTAGTAGGGAACATACCTATAACCTTGTGGTCCCCAATCATCTTCATCATAGTTTAGTTAGAGTAGTAAGCATCAATATTGATAAGTGAAACTGAGGCCAAACCCCACATATTCACTGACATACTAGTACACATCCACCCACCTAGATACCCGGGTATTCCCTTTGTGCTCAAACACGTTCAACAAGCCAAAAAATATAGTTTTCACATGTAAATATCACTTCCACATCATACATTAACCAAACAGAACTTTGTACATCACAGAAGTCACAAATTCCACTTTTCATTCAAATGTATTTTGAAATCAAACTCACACCAAAATAGCCCACAACACTTTTTTCATAACTTTCACAATCCAATAAATACTTTAACAATTTTATAAAGTCCCTTAAAATATGATAAAAATCATATAACAGCCCACTCACATGTTTCATAAAACCCTTTTTATAAACAAAATCAATTTTTCACATCGCACTCACACAAACAGCCCACATCACGTTCACACCTCTTTCACATTTCAGAAAATCCATAAAACATTTTTATAAAACATTTCCAAGATGATACACATCACATGACATACCTATTCACATTTAAAATGGTCCATTTGAATGTATAAACAATCCAAAACATTTTTCCAACATGTTTTCAAAATCACTTTCAAGAAGTACAATAAGGTTTTACTCCTTGAACCCATTAAAAAAACCACTTTAAAACCTAATGGCACAACAATACCCTACCAAATCAGAATTTTCATCCCAAGAAAGATTTATTGAACCAATTTCATATGTTATAAAACACACCCAAACAATACCCAAAGGGTTACACATGAAAAACACCCAATTTTAAGCTAAAATGAAACTATAAAAATAATTGCTTAACCAAATCCAAAATAAAAAGTTTTTTCCCCACAAAGAATATTAGGAACATGAAAAATATGTAATTCAAGCAAAATAACTCATCCAGAAATGATTACACATGGAATCACCTGCCTTTTATGTTGAAACCCTCAAAACATGGTGTGAAACATCAACTGCACCACCTCCGCACCTCAAGGAAGATAAATCCTACCCTAGACCACAATATTTGACCAAAAAGACACCGAATAAAACCCTAGGTTCGAACCTCAACTTCTGGACATGAGGAACTTCAAGAAAGGGTGAAAGAAACCCTAAGGAAGGGGAAGAAATCAAGGGAAGAAACACTTACTTGAAACATCTTGAATCAAAAGAACCAAATACACCAAAATTTGGATCTAAAAGCAACCAAACCTAATATGAAGGCTATAATGGGGATGGTAAAGTCAAGGGGGGGATTTAAATGAGGGAAAAGAGTGAAAATTAAAATATTTATGAAAGAATCAACTTACCCTCTCAAATCTAGACGATTTGAGGAACCCTAAGAAGTTTTTCCCTACTCCGTGAGGCAAATGAGGTCCAAAGTGGAAAAATTAATAATGGGGGTGAGGCTTGGGATTTTGGATTCATATGGGAGGTGGAATCACGAGAATAAAGTAAACAATGAGTAAGTTATTAAAGAGTAAAAAAACAATTTAAAACTGGAAATGGCTCACGGGTTGGCCCAATTCCAAATTAATTCACTCAAACCCAAAACACTAATGGGTTCAAAAAGGGTCCAAATGGACTTGGTGATTTTGATAGGTCATAGGAGGAAAAGTGGGAAGTGTAATGGATGAAAAATTTTAACAAATTAAGGAGTTATAAAAGAAATAAAATTTATTTTTAAATATGGAATTTGGATCACGGTTTGGCCCAAATTTTGGAACCCTCCATTTCCACCAAAATGAATGGAAAACCCCCAAAACAAAGAAATAATGGAAATTAAATGAAAAATACATTTAAAATAAGTCATGGATGTGACAAAATCCATTCATGGGATGGATTCCTCTTCATTGGATTCCTTGTCTAAAAGGGATTTTGTTGAGACCTTCACCAAATCCTCCTGACATATCAAACCCTTAGGAAAGGCACATAATATTTTCTCCTATTTGAGATTGTGTATTTGCTATCATAGGTTTACCACATTTATTTCACAATGGGGTTAGGATTTATGGAGTGTCTTTGGGTTTGTATATCCGCAATCACATGGACCTTTCTCCTAGGAACAGTGCTGGGAAGTTAACAGTTTGGAGGATTGGGGTTTGGGTTCTGACCTCCCCTTCCAATATCTAAGACTCGGAACCTCATGTCTATGGTAGGGAAGGTACGGTTCACGCTTTCTTTTCAATCTAAGAAATGTAGAATTATCCATCCCCTAACGAGATACACTAGGGAAACCATTCTGGTGTAATCCCCTAATATTTCAATTAGACGGTTTCATTCTTACTCATCTCTAATTCATTCACCTTCACTCCTTCCTTGCATTGGACCCTTGTCCAATGTAAAATTAACAGAGGGATGACTCATCGCCTCACCTTCTTCTGGAGTCGAGTTGACCTCGTCCACCCTCAACGCCATAGGTGCACCCTCTTCCACCAGTGGTGGAGGAAAAGTGTGGGTGAATTTGTTGAATCTTTGATATCATCTTGTTTCTCACACCGAGCATGACTCACGTGGGCTTAGATATTTTTCATGATTGCAACATTTTCACACAATCTTGAACTACGAGAACTCTGATTCATATTCAACCCAAGATACGTAGGATGCCTGCTTGAAGGAACGTGCTCAAAAGGGTGCCCTTCCAAAAGGGTTTACCAAATCATATCCCCTATAATGAGAAGATATTATTCATAAGCCCCAACACAATGAATGAACTATGAGAACTATGATGCCCATAATAATTGTGATATGTAGGAATCCTTCTAAGGGACCGAGCTCATTGGATATCCTCTTTCGGAATTCAACCCCAATTCCCTTAATTTGGGCATCCCCCTTAGGAATAATCCCCAAATTAATCCCCCAAATCACCAAGGAATCCTTTTTAGGAAGTAAGCCCAAAATCATTTTTCTCAAAGGACTATACTCTCATATGAGAATTATCGTACTATGTGGGCTTCGATTCCTATCCAAATGAGATACGTAGGAATCCTCCATGAGGTTCAAACCTGACACTTCAAATTAACCTTGTTCTTATTGGTCCATTTTCCCAACAGGGTATAATCTTACTTGGAACCCCATATCCTTTACAAGTTCCTTGGGCTGCTTAGGTATAAGTCCCACACCAAACTTTGACTAAGAACCTTTTTCTTAGAGGTCCTTATCACATGACCTTAAAAGGTATGATGTGTCCCATTAAGTGGCACTGAACTACGAGGGTTCTAATTCCTTTCCAAAGTATATGTAGGTCGACCATTTTATGGGTACGATCCCAATATCAAAATACACCTTCATCTCCTTGGATGACAATAAACTTCAAAGTTCCTCACTATGTGGATTAAAAACCATCATCCTCATAACAGTGATTAAGAGAATCCTTAAATAGTATATAAGATGATACCATTCATGGAGAAACTCGAATACATATGGATATCTCCATTAATAAAGAACCTTAAATACATACAGATGATTCTAAATTTCACACATGTTAATAAGTTATAGAAAATTTCCAGGGAAACTTATGTTATACTTGGTGAATTAATAAGGATTCATGAAAATATCTTAAATTTATAAAAAGAGACATAGATTATACAATAATTACCCCAAAAAGGGTGTGGTGAGTTCGAACTCCCATCATCTTGACCAACATATGTTCTGAAGTATAATACAGATCAAGCATAATGAATGTATTCCTTTGGAAAGATGGTCCCTTTTGGATAAAGAATTTTTGATGTTTCTGGTTCCATGAATTAGTCCAATGGAAACCTCCTGGAAGTAGCGAGTCTTAAACTAGAACACACGTTACAAGGAACTAAGAAACAATCATGATGGAGATAAAAATTTTATATTTAAATTGACTATTTATAGTATAATTTATCTTATGTATAACCTCACATAAAAAATGATATATTTATTAAAAATCTGAATTCGACATCTTTGACATTTATTTAAATAAAATACAATAAATGTCATACTCTCATTCCAATGGATTAAAAAGGTAATAATCATAGTCCAAGTATACTTTAGGTTGAAACCCACTCATAAAATAAAATTTGGACACGTTTTATGGTAATTTTCTAATATTAATAATACTATTTTTACCCTTTATTACTCTATTTACCTTTAACCATGTCAACAAACATTACTAAAGTGTATATTTATAATTACAAAAAATAAAAAAACTTATTTACATAATTTGGAACCATGGATTAAAAATATGGAATCCATTTTTAAAAATAAAAAACACATAAGTTTCAATAATTAATTTAATGTTAATCTCTTCGACAGAACGAGGAATCATGTTTTTAATGTGAAAACTTTCAAAATATTGAAATATTTTTATATCCAGATTCAATGTGGAATTGACTATAATGAACTACATTAGATTAAATGATATATTTTTTTTCCTAATTATACTTTAACATAGATAAAAAATATAATTTTACAATATTTAATATTTAGATGAAAAATATGATTTTAAATAAAATTTAATATTTTAACACTATTCATGAAAACATTAAACTTATCAGAAAAATAAAAAAAAATCAAATAAGGTAAATTTTTATATTAAAATTTTAAATAATAAGTTTATTTTGAAAAATTTAATTTATAAAAGTGTCAAAAATAATATTTAAAACAAGTTCCCCCTAAAGAGGTGGTAAAACTGCCTTTAGAAAAATATAGCATTTTTATGTGTAAAATTGGATTCATTCTTATCTTATGCCAGTAAATTCCTTTGGATGAATGTCAAAAAATTAAATATATAAATTTCATAATGTGGTTAATTCTATTCAATCCTACTATTTTAACACCTATGTTATAACAATCACTTATTAATAGTCCATGACGTGTTCATACTCGGTATTGTGTGCTATGCAAGATATTTAATTGTTTTAAAAGAAAGCATATTGTAAAATCGTGGGTTGTTACATTATTCCCTCTTTCAAAAAATTTCCCCCTCTAAATTTCCATATTACCACATAAAAAAAATATTTTTCAAGTTCTTCCTCATAATTTTATTAGGTTTCTACATCGCCTCTTCTATTTTATGTTTTTCCACAATAGTTTTACTAGTCAAGTCATTTGATTCTTCAACACTTATTCTCTAGTATCCATAATCTAGATTTTAAATTCACAGTTAGATATATAATATTCCAGTTCTAAATTTCTAGAAGTGAGAACATGTGTGGGGTCTAGCATGTACTTTCTTAGCAAAGAGATATGAGGCACATCGTTTACTTTAAAAAGGCTAGATGGAATGAAAAAATGATAAGTAATTGTTCCAAATGGATCTAGAATTTCAGGAGGTTTGATATACCTGGGGATTAATTTTCTATTCTTATGGAATCTTGTAACAGCCTTCCATAGAGATATATTTAAGAAATGAAGATCCCCAAATTAGAATCCCCAATACTCCATTCGGTTATCAGCAAAGTTATTTTTCCTACATTGAGATGCTTTGATATGGGTTTAAATAGTCTTTACCTTTTCCATTGTTTCCACCACAAGTTTTTGGCCTAGAAGCTTCCTTTCACCAACTTCATCCCAAAAGGTTGTCGTACACCATATCTTTCCATATAAAACATCATATGGTGCCATTTGAATACATGAATGGAAGCTATTAATATATTAAAATACTTCCAAAGGTAAATATTAATCCCACATACCTTGAATATCAAGTGACCGTGATCTCAAAATTTCTTCTAATTTTTGAATAGTCCTTTTAGACTATCCATCAGTTTTAGGATATTAAGAAACTCTCAAATTAAGCATAGTATCTAGAGGCTTTAAAATAAATTTCTATAATTTTGATGTAAAATGAGGATCTCGATCTAACACAATTGATAGAGGTTTACCATGAAGTCTTAAAACTTCATTAATATAAAGTCTTTCTAAGAATTCAAGAGGTAAATCATCTATTATAGTAATAAAACATGCTGATTTGGTAAGGCGAATAATGATAACCCATATCACATCATTACTTTTGTGATTCCTTTGTAATCCCATTAGAAAGTTCATTTCAATGTCATCCCATTTCCATAAAAGAATATGAGGAGGTTGCATGGCTCCTCTAGGTTGTTTTCTCTCAGCCTTCACATGTTTTAAAACTAGACATCTTGATATAGAGTCAAAAATCACCTGCTTCATATTATCCCTCAAAAAATGTTCCTTCAAATATCTATACATCTTAGTTCTACCAAGTCATATAGAAATATTTGAGCTATGAGAATCATCCAATAGTTCCATTTTTAGTTCCGGTTTAGAGGGAACACAAAGAATCTTCCAAATCACAAAACACAATCTTTATATAAAATGTCTATCAATTTTCCATCATTCAAAAATATAATTTTTTTTATATATTCTCATCATATAATTTAAGACTTTTTATATTCTCTAAAAAATATGGTCTAGAAACCATTTGAAAAAGTAGTGACGTTTCACCTTCCTCCATAATTACTATATCAATATTTACTAGATCCATGAACAAAAGATTCAATTCAACTCTCATTTTGATCAGAACTCCATGATACATCCCACTAAATGCATCTGATACATTATTTTCCTTACCTGGGTAGTAGTTTATTGAACAATCATAATCCTTAAGTAATTATAGTCATGTCCTTATCTTCATATTGAGTTCTTTATATGAGAAATATATTTAAAACTCTTGTGATCTGCATATATATCACATCTTTTACCATAGAGACAATTCCCCCATATATTTAGAGAAAATATTACAGATGTAAACTCAAGATCATGAGTTGGATAATTTGGTTTGTGAGTTCTTAACTTCATTAATGCATATGTAATAATTCTATCATTACACTTAAGGAAACAACCAAGTACTTTCTAGAATACATAACTATAAATCACAAATCCATCATTTCTCAATGGTAAATTCGAGATTGGAGAATTGAACAATGTTCCCATAAATTCTTCAAAACATTATTCTCATTATTTTTTCCATAAAAACTTAACCCCTTTATATGTGATCTCAATTAGCATATTAGCGAACTGGGAAAAAAATATGAACGAAACACTACTTGTAACCCACTGAACCAATGAAACTACATACCTCAGTTATTCTTATTGGTGAAAGACAATCTTGGATTACATTTGTCTTTACTAAATCACCTCATATTACATATTTGGATATAATATGTCCAAGAAAATATATTTCCGGAAGCCAGAATTCAAAAATAATAATTTTAGCATATTACCTTTTCTTTCTGAGAGCCTCAAGAATGATTCATAAGTGATTCTGTTAGTCTTAATAGATTTTAGAAAACAAAATAATATCAACAATGGATACCAAAAAATCGTCAATATATTCCTTGAATATGTTGTTCATTAGATCCATAAAATTTGAGAGTGAATTATTCAATCCAAATGGAATTACTATAAACTCTTAATGTCCATACCTTGTCCAAAAATCTATCTTTAGAATGTATTCCTTCTTTACTCGCAATTGAGGACATCCAGAACAACGATTAATCTTAAAAAAAGATATATCTGTATGAAGTTAATCAAATAAATCATCAATTCGAGGTAAATGATACATTTTCTTTATTGTAATATAATTGATTTCCATATAATAAATACACAAACTCATGGACCCATATTTATTATCAATAAAAAGAAATAGGGGCACCCCAAAGAGAAACACTAGGTCAAATAAATCCATTTTTACCTAACTCCACTAATTGTTTATTTAGCTCAACTAATTCCATTTTTCCATTCTATAGGGATTCATTGATATTGTTCTAGCATTGTATTAAATCAATTGAAAATTCAACTTCACTCTCTAGGGGGTGTCCAGGTAATTCCTTAGTAAATACATCAATGTATTCCTTTATAATAGTAAAATTTTTAATTTTAATATTACCTTATTCATCCCTAGATTTCATTTTATCCCCCCCAAGAATTTCATTCAGTAGAGTACCGGGGTTGGATATAGATAATAATTAGATGATGATGTTTTTACTTTAAATATAAGGGATTATTATTCTTCTACACAAATCATAATTTACTTCTTCTTGAAAAACAATTTAGGATCATATTTGGAAAGAAAATCCATACCAAGGATTATATAAAATTCAATAATAGGTACAATAATGTGTTCAGAAAGTAAATCATGTTAATGTGTCATAAAGGGGACATTCTGACACCTCTTTGTCGTAATGAGACTTCCCTGAGGGGTTCTGATTGACAACTCATTTATTAAATAAAAACCTAAATGTCTAATTTTCTTTGCCAACTGGGAAAAATATAATATAATGCGACGATTCATAATCAAATAAAGAATTGGCTATGTTGGAGGAGGTGATTAAAGTACATTCTATCACATCATTATGAACTTCAACCTCTAAAATTGTGATTGTATAAGCTTAGCCTTTATGCCTTGTCCTTTTAAGGAAAATGTTTACTTGAAAATTAGAATAATAATTTTCATAATGTACCATATCTTTAAAATTACAGCATTAAAAATGGTATATTATTTCTTTCCCTTGAAATCAATAGATTGGTGGCCTTTTTATCAACACTTGTAATAAATTCATGTCCACAATAGTCATGTTCCCTGATGTTTCTTTCCAAATTTATTATATGATGGAAAATAAACTCTTCCATTATTCCCCTTTTACTTATTTGATTTTCTAGAGTGTTAAACATCCCTCTTCTTCTCTTCCTTTCCCTTAAAGTCAAAATACTAAGAGAATTCATTCTATATATTGATAGTACATGAGACTATATCTTCGTATGATGAGAAATTTTTAAGAGACTTGTTCCCTATAGAGTAATGGTTTTAACCACTAAAATAATTTATCAATATTTCTCTTTAGATTGTGTATATAATCCAAACATGCCTTGTTAACCTTATAAAGTTGGATTTATACTTAGCAATATTTTAATCCTCATTTTTCCTTAGACATAGAAACTTCCTCCCCATATTTGATAGCTATTCGTGATTAAATTTTTTTGTAGTAAAAGTTCCTTAAAATACTTCCATTAGATGTTTTATATTTCTTATTCATCCTTAATTTTTTTAATCAATAAACACCAATAATCTACATTTACTGAGAGATGATATATTTCCATAAAAACCTTCTCCTTATCATTATATCCCAATTCAAGAAATATAATCTCTAATGAACTTTTACATTCCTCAGCTGAAAATGGATTTATAGTCCCATTTAATGATGGAGGTTGTTGTCTCAATAAGCAGTCTAACATTGTTCCTCTGCATTTTGAATCAGGATGCTCTATACAGGTAAGGTTATTATTTATAACTTGAGTCAGCTGTCCAAGTATAGTTATAAGTTGTTCCACACTAGTTGTAAATTCTGTTCCAAAATCATTATCTTGCATAATAGGGAAATTCCTACAATGATTACGTGTGTTGATATGGTTACCATTCCTTTCATGAGGTTCTATTTCTAAATAATGGAATACTCTAAATTAAGATATTAATCACAGTGCATGATTTTAAACTAGTAAAACACTTAACATAAATTAAAAATCTATGCATAGATAATATCATAATCATAAAATCAGTTCCTTTAGAGACGTATTTAATTTTAAATAATTGATAATGTTATTGAGAGAAAATGTGAATTATCCTAAGAATATCACCCGAGAGTGTCAAAATGGGTGCACATTAAGGCCCGTTGTTATGTACTAGGTTACACTGAGTCAGGCCACACACACCTTGTTAGAGTTCTTACCCCTAGGTACATCTATTCCAGAACAACATCCACTTTTAGTATCCATATTGGAATATATTATTAGGAATACCAACATAATCTATACTTTACCAAAATTTTAGGGTGTTCTTTTATTCTCATCCTCAAAGTCTATCTTAGGGTTATCTTCCCAAATCTATGTTTCCTAAATCTAGTTTCCATGTTTTTAATAAATTCTCTTTGACACCAATTGTAATGACCCTGACCTTAATAGTCTGAAGTTGGTACCTCAATTTATTACCTTGGTATATATAAAATAATATAATTTCAGAGGACTGATCAATTTATCAGTTTTGGAATCCATATTACATACATGAACTTTAAATTACAATGTAAAACATAAAATACAATATAGATAATCCTTTGAGAGTACTATTATTCTGCTATCATAACCCTAAATATCTGTCCTAAGATAAATATTGTCATCCTAGGGAAATTAAAACATAATAAAGGGGAGATATTAGATGCTCAGTAAGGGTGATCATATAGTGGGATCTATTATGAATAAATAAGAATAAATATGTTGGAAAGGTATATAACTAAAACATGACCCATTTAAATTTAATATAGATCATAATATTGAAAGAATAAAATAAAATAAAATAATTCCATATAAATAATCACATGGATATTTTATTAACCGAACAATGAAAAGTTATATTAATAAATAATCTAATAATGAGGGAATGCATAATTCCAGACATCATAAACATACCGTCATGGCTTTGGCCAAGACACCATAAATAAACAGGTAAGGACCCATCCAACAGTCAAACTAGCTTGTCTCATGAGACCTATCGATGCATCGAGGGTCTATAGAAATACCCACCCATCATTAACTAATTCCAATGGTTTCCTCATATGCAAAGGGTGAATGATAAACAACATAGACATTTGTATTGAGAAACTATCATACAAAATGTGAATACATTAACCATAAACCATGAATTGTATCAAAATAGAATATCCACTATCAAACTAATCATAAAAACTTTAATAAAATATGTTATAAGATATAATAATATGTCAAACTCAATCAAGAATGAGATTTGACAAAGGATATTGATATAGATGACAATAATCTAATAAACAAATTAAAAATTTCTTGAGAGAAATACCACTTTTTTATTTAGAAATAATTTATTTAAAAGGTTATGCAATTTTAAAAGAGAAAATTTTCATTTAAAAGAATATTGTAAACTTGTAAAGGAAGCTTCAAGAAATTAATGTTTCATAATGGTGGAAAAATATCTTCATTTCATATAAGTTAAAACATATTACTTCCATATTTTTGTTGAAAAAGTCCTAAAGTACCTCGTTTGGAATACAACAAATTTTTTTTTAAACCCATTTTATAAGATGAAAAACATGGGTAAAAAGACTTAAAATTTTTAGGATAATAGTAATGAAAGTTTGGAAAACATTTTTAATAAATATGGACACGTATGATAAATATTTCTCAGCAGATACTTACTTATAAACAACCCTGAATAATATTGAGATTTTAAAATTAAACCATACCTTGTACTTTCCATTAGTTGAATGTTCTTTAACCTCATGTAATATGGTTTAAAACATGTTATCAATTTATAAAATAACCATATCCATGTATATGATATCATATATGATATTCTTATATAATTTTTTAATAATATTTTGTTATTACTCTTGTTTCAGGTGTTAACTGCTTCACTTTCAAATGTATGTTTTATCATGTAACTTTTATTTATTATAAATAGGATATATATATATATATGTATATATATATATATATATTTCATATATAGAATTATATTAAGTTCATAGATATTATATTTACTCATTATATACATTTTTATAATCATTCCTGAATGTTTAACATGGAAAATTAATCTCATCGTGTCATGGAGAGGATAAGTCGTACGTACGCACAAGTGACAACATCATTCCCTTAATGGTGAGAGGGTAAGGAATTGGATGGAATATTAACTATAAAGAATCAATATAATTTTATATATATTATTTATTTCCATTATTTTTATCATTATACCCATCCAAATAAAGTGGGGATGAAAAACAAATTACACCACAGTGTGGTGATGGTAAGTCATACGTACACACATGTGGTGATGTTGTTTTTTTAGAATGGTTAAACGGCAGAATATGGTTGTCCCATACTCATAATAACAAATCAAAATATATATTATTTTGGATTGATGATTTTATAATATAAAAAAAATATTAATAGGAATTACAAGAAAAATGAACTCGGAAAAGTTAATAAAAATGATTATATCTTCTTCACCAGACTTCCTTTAGATCTCTTCTTAATGGATCTAGGGTTAGTCTTTTTGGAAGACCAGAACCTGTAGAATATTGATAAAGATTTATGGAGGAGAAATGTTCTATATGTAGTCGATCTAGAAGGCTCATTGTAGTGTGAATAAGTGAGGGAGGAGGTTCCCTTTTATAATTGAGGTTCAGGGCACTTTTGAAAACTCTCAAAGTATTAAAGTATTATAAATTAATTATTAATTATAAATGAATCCAAGGGGATTTATTTATATGATAATATTATTAGGAGTCTAAAACATCTCAACTGATTAGTTTTAGAGAATATTAGGTCACATTGTTACCCTTATCATTTTTCTTTAACCCATACCCAATCGCTTTAGCTATTATCGTGAAAACATGTGTTTTTACTACTTATGGGTTAATATAGATATAATAAAATACAAAAAAACAAATAAATTAGTCATTAAATACATTTAAAACTTATACCAATCACTAGGAATAATTTTAATTTTTTATAAATTTTATATCATTTAATAAAATATTATTTATTTTATGTTGTAAATAATGTCAATTTTCACACAATTCATTACTTGACTTTTTAAAAATATCTTGCCAACAAGATATATTCAAACCAAAACTTTTAACATATCAAGAAAATGTCATAGATTTATTGAAATTCTTTTTTGACATTAAATATCTAAAATTATATTTATTTTAATATTTTTAAAATCATTTATGATATATTTATATTAATTAAATAATTACTACATCATCATTATGAAAAAAATTTAATTTAATTATTTATTACATAAAAATGAAAAATAAATTATCATGATGAATATAAACATTTTACCTTTCAATTTAATTTTTATAGTCATAATGTTCTTCTATATAACCCCATATAAAAAATATTTTTTTATTAAAAATATTAATATGCCATATTTGAATTTCTATTAAATAAAATATAATAAATTTCATACTCTCATTCAAGTGGCTTAAAAATGTTATAATGTCTATAAAAGGATGGTTTATGTTGACACCCACTCAGCCAATGAAATTTGTAATAGTTTCAGGATAATTTTATAATATTTATAATATTATTTTTACCCTTTATTACTCAATTTAACTTTAACCCTGATAATAAAAATAACTAAATTTAATATTCATAATGACCAAAAATAGAAACCTATTTAAATAATTTTGACCTGCTAATTCTAAATATTGAAAAAAATTACATATTCAACACACATAATTTTAAATAATTAATTTAAAAATAATCTCATTGACAGAATAAGAAAATGGATTTTTAAAGTGAAAACGTTCAAAAGATTGAAATGTTTTTATATCCAAATTCCATGTAGAATTGAATCCAATGAAATATATTAGATGAAGTGATATAAAATTAACTAATTATATTTTAAAATAAATCATAATTTTAGTTTATCACTAAAAATTATTTAGATGAAAAATCCATTTTCAATTAATTTTTTATATTTTATCATTATTCATCAAAACATGAAACTTATCAGAAAAAAAACTAAAGTAAATTTTTATATTATTCTTTAGAAGAATATGTTTATTAATTAGAATATAATTTATAAAAGTTTCAAAACTCGATTTAAAATAATTGCTCCACCAAATGGTGGTAAAACTTCCTTTAGAAAAATATAGCCTTTAATGTGCAAAATTGAACTCATTATTATCTTATAACTATAGAATAATTTGATTGAATTTAGAAAAATTAAAAATTTAAATTTATAAAAGTGGATAATACTATTAATTCCCACTATTTTAATTTCTAGGTTATAAATTTCACTTATTAATAAATCAAAGTGTGTTCAAACTCGGTGTTGCATTCTAAAGAAGCTATTAAATTTATTTAAAAAGAAAACAAATCATCAAATCTTGGGATGTTAAACAAAATACTTGGAAATATGGTCGGATTATTGTCTAAAAATATTTTTTATCTAGAGGATAAGGTCAAATATCTTCACCATTCAGTTCTATCATATCAGTCATCTAACTCTTACTCATAAGAAGAAAATGAATATTCTTAAGCCTCTGAGTTACATAATGATAAAATGGGAAATGAAGTCATTGTTTCTACATATAAGGTCTTTTTAGTTGTTCTAGATAGTAATTTGGATACGTTAAGGTGGTTAATTAGTCATTTTTTAAGATGTATGACTTTCAAAGTTGTATCAGCACCTTAAAACAATTGAAATGGAAGAGTTTCACTATTCTTCTTGAATTCTATAAGAATGAAATGGTAAAGAATATTGATATGTGTGAAAATAATAATTTTAACTTGACATGAATATTTTCTATAGGACTAGGAATTCCTGACCACCATCATTCCTCCTCTTAATTCCTGAATAAAATCTTTCATCCTACTATAATTTTTGATAAGGAAAATCAGAAGCTACTTCCAAAATCAAAACAACTATTCCTACCACCTATTAAATGTTTCAATTCAGCCATATAAATAGATTTTATATATACAATTATAAGAAATCATTTGATATAATACATTAAATGACTTTTATATTAGTTCCTCACAACAGAGCTGGCATAGTAGGTCAGTTTGGATCAAATACTCTACTTGATGAAAATTGTGGAAAAGTGATGATGACCCTTTACCAACACCATCCTTTTCACTTGGACATTATCAATCCTTTAATAACCCCCTCCTAAGAATCATTCCTCATATTTCACACCCAAAAACCTGAATATTTTCTATACTTTGTTTAACATAATATTTCATTATAAAATTTGAATTCTTGAATTCTTATTTCAATGGATATTTATTAATTATTACTTGAATGATATTCATTACTTATATTATATGTTTATTCCTTTGATATCTTGTCCAAAATTCCTTTCCAATATTTTTCCGTTTTAGTGATTAGTATTTAAATCATTTATACATGTAAATATGGTATAATGAATGTGTTTATCTATAATTTCACCCTCTGTTTTGATATCACAAGAGGGGGAGTATTTTGGGAGTATTTCTGGAATATTTATGGTAATAATTATGGAAGTATGTGATGTAATATTTTATGAGATAACAAAAAATATTCAAAAATGTATTAGTTCTAATATCCCATTGTTTATTTATTTTCTTAGTTTTATGATCATAACAAGTTTAGAATATTAGAATCAATAATGTTGTTCCAAAATATCTCAATATTTCATATGTTTTGATACTAAAAAAATCCTCACTTGTTTTCATTATTAATTTATCTTAAGCTTTTCCAGATCATAATTTATCCCTAAATATTTTTAATGCCTTTATTCTTCATCAAGAGAATTTCCAAATTTATTTCTTTTACACATCTAAGATTTATCTTATGCACTAAATAATTCTTTTACAAACAGTATAATTTTCATTTTTCTCTAAATAATATATTCTTATGGAAGACAAGTATAAAAGTATTATCTTATGATTTAATATAAGACTAGATAAAAAGTCAAAATTATATTTATGAATAGAAAATTATTTTATTTTGCATTGATTTCAATTTATCTTAAAAAAAGAATATCTTTGAAGAATTTTATTACGTGACAAAGAAGAAAAAATCTGATTATGTGTTTTATCTTAATGAAGTTGTTTATCTAATGATGCAAGAATTATCTTACAAGAATAATTCTTCTAGATATCTGTCTTATAAAGATCAAGTTATCTTATGGAGAATCGATATTTCATTCATAGATCCAGAACGCCATTTAGATTTTTTATTTACCACTTCCACATATTTTTGAAATTGAACTTATGATTTCCTGTGAATTAAAAAATAAGTTCTATTAATGAGGAAAAGATGATTTGAGAAGAGTTTATGTTTCCTATTAATTGAATAAATCGATGAAGAAAAAATCTAACACACCCCATCATCGTTGTTCTCTCCTTGTTTGTAAAAGAATGACATGTGCTAATTAAGTTACTGTCACTTTAGATTTCAAAAGGAGTATTTTCCCAAACATTAGGATTATCAAGAGTCCTTAGGTAAAATCCAAAATAAGATATATATATATATATAAGGAAATTATTCAGTTGTGTGAATAATAAGAGAGTGGGAGATACATAAATACATAAGAAAATAAAAAAGAATAGATACAAAATATATACGATACACATATTGTTGAATGATCAATTCTTGATCATATTTTTGTTTGTTCTTTCAAGATTTTTCTTTACGATTAATGAATATCCAAAGTTGTTGTCTAATGTTATTCATTTTCTATATACTTTTCTTCTTGATATTTCTATTGCTATTTAGAACTTTTTGTTGAACTTGTATCATTATTTTTTCATATTTTTATCTATCTAAAGTCATTGTAATGAAGTGTGATAAGACCATAAATAAGTATTATAATGGGATATCCTGGTTAAAATCTATTAGACCTTTTTTAATAAGTAACAACTTCTTACACCCATTTAGGTATCCCCCATAAAAGGGTTATTATAGTTAAATTCTCTAAACTCATGGAGTAATGTGTTGGTGGAGTGGACTAGGGGATCTTTGTGCCCCAAACCACTATAAATTCTCTATTTTATATATTTCTATTATTTTTTATTACATTTCATATTTTTTTAATATAATATCAAAATCACTCATTCCTAAAGAGAGTTTTGTTTTTAATTGAATAAAAGTTCAAGTACTCAAATACCCACCCTCCCTATTGAGTCAATATGCTAGTTTTTTTCGATCAACAATGTGCATGTTTGATATCTAGACATTTGGAGTATAAGCTGAATGTCTTTTCTAAAAATAACTATAGATGTGTCTAATGATAGATGGTTAACTTTAGTTAGTATTTCTTATGATATTCTTTTTTTTTCTGATTTCATACACTTCACCACTAGTTTCGGTTGAGAAACTGAAACCCAACTATTTTGGTTGTGTTTTCTCAAATTTTATAATGGTGGGGGGTAGATCACTAAATTATCCTTCTCCCAATGTCCCTTTTATTATAGTTTATTTATAGGTGTTTCTCGGTCTATAATGTCTTATGGTACAGGGTATGTTCTTTCTGAGGATGTGATGGATCTTTATTTTAGTATATATTTATGTATGTGATATAATGGATTGAGGTATAACAAATAATTTTATCCAATCATGGTGGATAAGAATTTACATGGATATTCATGCATGGAATGTGATGAATTAAGGTATATTTCATGATACATGGGCCATAGTATATTCAATATTACTACTTGGTTACTACATGGGTATGATGATGGGGATGTGTCAGGCCATACTTAAGGAAGAATGGAAATGATACATTTGAGCTAATAAAGTATAAACCTATGTTTATATGACTTGTTTTATATTCTAATGGATCTAGTTGTAAATCAAGCTAGACATTATTAGATCAAAGGAGCTGTTCTAGAGTTGTTGGTGTGTGAGGTTTCTTCTTAGGATTGTTTTGGTGTTTTTATCTATTTCACTTTTGTATGGAATTACATTAAGTATTGGTATTGCTTCTTTATTTATGTATGGTGTTGGTTAGAGGCTTATGTTCATACTTATTATTCATTAAATATATATATAAGGGCAATTCATACATTTTTTGGTAGTTCATATACACGTGGGTATAGTCTCCAACCCATGGCCTATTGAAGGAAGGATTTAGGTGTCGTTATATTTATCCCATAACTACCGACCCAAGTAGGGTACCATTGGAGGAAAGGGTTGTGAAAATATGGTATCAAAGTTGATGGTTATGATATATAATTAATACAAGAGGTACACACTTGTGAGAATGTATGGGTTAGTTGGGAAACAATTTCCACTAAACCTTGCATATGATGTAAAAAGGGAGACCTGCTAGGACATCTGTATTTCAGGCCTCTTATGATATGATGCGAGGAACTTCAAGTTCACTAAACATTTTTTGGTAAAGTGATGCCAATTTTTAGTAGAGACATAGGAAGTACCATGAATCCTTATTGTTTGTGCCTACATTTTAATTTTGTATATAATGAGGAATTAGGTTAAAATGAAGCGATTAATTTACCTTAAATGTTTCAGATAAAATTTTTAGGAGTTATTAACATTTTCCATTTGATTGGAATTGATCCAGGTTGACATCCCCATCAGGTTCATGCCAAAGGTGTCCAATAGGATGTTCTATAGAATCATCCTTGAGTGGAGGTCAATAATGATGAAACATATAGATGGAAACTCCATGTTTTTTAATGCCAAGTACTATAAAAGTATGAAGCAATTGTTTTAGATCAAGAGATGGACACTTTTATGGAGAAGGTGGAGATATCATTATGTTTGATTCATATTCATAAGGATCATTACGTTTCATTATCTATGTGGGTAATCTTGAATGTGGTGACTTTTGTTACATAGGAATCATGAGAAGTTGGATATTTTATGAGAAAAGTATCAAGGTTAGTTTCAGGCTATGATTCTTTGTTCAACCATGTGGGAGGGAGATCAATAAGAGATTATCACCATTCTTAAAGGGAGTTACAATATGTGGGTGTTCATTATCTTCTACAATAACCTCATACATTATGTTTTAATTAATTTTCCAGATAAGGGGGTTTGGGAGAGGCATTTTGAAGAGTCTTTACCTTCAGATATCAGTCACTAGGTTACACCATTTATTCTGAAATCATATCTTATTGTGTTGGTGATGGAAAATATCAATGATAATGAATTTTATAGGAACATATCAACATGTAATAGAATTATTAATAACTCTTTATGGAGAAGAGAAGTGGCTAGTAATTCTCAATTACCTATACAGAAGTTGTTTTAGTCAATAAGGAGAATGTTTTATCCTCCTTCATCCCATTTCACCAGAGATGCTAGTTCTCAAGCCCCTTCCAGGGGGTTGAGAATGGGTTGGTATTAATGTATAGATATTGACATCAAAATATAGAGTGTAAAAAATTACTCAGTAATCAACATGAAACTAGTGACTTGTTCTAGGATCAACCATTGTATTAGTTTCAATAGAGGAAGTAGCATTAGCACGGTGCTCTATTTTTGATCACTAGAGAGGGGATACCACAGGAAAATATATTCCCTAGGATATTCATCATATTTATCAAAAAATTATTATATAACGAACCTAGGGGAGGTCTCTATATAGGCCAGAGATTCCATTGAGCATTTCATTGTCGAATGAATTCTCCAGAGCTACCGACACTGGGTAATATAGATATCATGATATGTATTGGATTCTTATTTTGTACATGGTTTTATAATTCTTTTGATTAAAGTGTAATAAAATACTTTATTTAATTTTCCTATTCCATATATTAGGGATTGAGGTGTATATTCTTCTAGTTTTCTTGTAATTGACTGCTCCAGTTAGAGGCCGAGCAAGCTTGGATGATGTATGTAGATATCTTGAGTTGGGGTTTGGGTAGAAATTCTCTTATAGGGAAATTTATATTTAAGAATATATCCATACTAAATCATCCTATATATATTGGATATATTTAGTTCATGATATTATGTATTTATTCAGGAGGCACATCATATTATTCGAAATTGATAGAGACTGGATGATTGTTATTGGTGGGTGATACCCTCAGATGGGTTGGATATATGTTAGGTACTTATCTTATTTGATGGATGTATTTAGTATAAGTTTATTAGTGGAAGAACTAGTAATATTTCCTAGGGATGTGTAAGAGTACCATAATGTTTTTCCTAAATATATTATGATGCTACCCCCTTGATGAGAAATTTGATTTGGGATAGAGTTGAAGTTAAGGGTTTATCCTATATTGATGTCTCTATATAGGACATACCCATCAAATTTAAAGAGAACACATGGATGGAGGATGATTAATGTTGTATTTTTTATTTTAAAAAGATGAATAAAAGTCAATGTATAAAGAAAATGATGTTCTCCATGATTATTGATTATCATGGAAATATAACATTTGAAAGAAGTTCAAGAAGAAAAGTGATGATGCATAGATAATTTTTATGGATTAATTGGATATCATGATTTATCAGACAATCCTTCTTTAACTTGTGCCAATTTTTTAAATATTCATAAATAATTTAAGACATGTGATTATGATATTTGAAATAGTGAATTATTTAAAAACATAAGAGAATGGAAATTTATGCTAGTTAATGAGAATTTTGAATATTGGTTAACTGGATAAAATAACCTTTAATGATTAAAAATATCAATTGGATGAAGTTATAAGAAGTAGAAATAAATTATTTAAGGATTAATAGAATTAGAAATTATATGAGTAATTCTCAAGTTTGAAAAAAATAAGGAGGATAATTTTTAAAAAGAGGAAGATTATTTTTGAGGATTTATGGTGGATATAAAATATTGTTCATAGAATAAATTTAACATTTACATGTGATAAAAAATAAAACCACCATTAACGAGCCACCCAAACATCATGGGAGACCTATATAGAGTTCTAACTCCCAAGAATATTTCACTACTAGGGATAAGGAGCATAATGGAAAGTAAATAAGTTCATCTCTCCTATACTGAATTGATATGAGATAAATTTTTTAAAGAAAAATTCAGTCGTTAGAAATATGAAGAAAAGCCACATCAAAGTCACCATATTCATCCTACCGAGAATTTATTCTTTCATGCCTCATAAACAATTTTAATGTCCTGCATTATAATACTGTGACCAAATTAATCTCGACTCCATGAAAATTCCATGATCTATACAAAATAGTTGTCTTTAGTAGTATATGATCCTCCATTCAAGGCTTCAATGAACTCAGGTTGAGATTCCATTATTGAATGTATGACATGATGTTAAGGTATTAGATTAAATTCCAAATTTCATGAATCAATGTCAATGATTAAAATAGATATACCATAAACCACTTCAAATAAAAAATGATGTTGTGAAACTATTATATGATATCTTGATGCAATTTTTTTGTAGAGTCATCTGATTATGAAAGGATTGATTTGATTTTTATAAAATTTTAAAAAGGATTTTTCCATGTGAGAATTTTTAAATCTTTAATATTATCTCAACTAAAATTATTTTTGACGTAAACAAAGGTGGTTAATTACCTTTATAAATATCGGGAACCCAAGTTGATCATAGAATAATAAAAAATAGTGAATTCACCAATGCTAGAAGAATATTTTATTACACATTGAACTTTCTTCAAGTATTTATTAAATGAGACATTCATGTGGATTTACAGTTTTAAGAGATTTTCTTTTGAAGAATATCTCCCATAAATGGTTGTGTATTCAAGCGCTAACTTGTGTTACCTATACTCTATCACATGAAAAATGTTGAAAAATTCTATGCCTGTGTGTTTTTTCAATATAAAAAAAGATTCTTCATGCACAGGTACACATGCATATAAAAAATATAGAGATTGTATTGTGTGATAGTTTTTATGAAGAGGAAAAAGAAGAACCATACACTTATCTACATGGAGAAGAAGGTGAATTTGTGGTATTTATATTTCATGAAGAAGAAGTAGAAGTAATCCATGCACTTAGTTCATTTAAAATAGAAAAAGAGAATCTCATTCATTATTTCATGTGATGGATAAAGTCTATGATCAAGTTTTCTACGTGAAGAGGAAATATTACCTAAGCCCGCATAGCTAAAAGAAGTAAATTAAGAAAGGGATATCTCATAATATTAGATACAAAAGCTTCACATAGTTTTCATTGTTTACGGTGAATATGAAATATTAAGAGTTTGTGTGCCTAAAATTATAGTCTTACTACATGAAGAATAATATGAAAAGGGCCTACATACTATTAGTATTCAGTGAAGTATATGTGAGATCGATAAGAATGAATCATATAAGAAGGATAATGATAAACTGTGAGAATAAAGTATTGTTTCTCAAAAATTAACTAAAACATCTAAAGTAAATTTGTGATTAGGAATGAATCAGTGGGTGTTCGACAATGTAATTCGACTACACATACAATGAAATGAAAAATGAGACATGTTTTTATGATCCAAAATTAATTAGGATTTTTTTGAAACTAAAATATAGAGTAATACGAAGATAACTGAAACGCACGGCCGATTGTCGCATATCTATCAATAAAAGTTCTGATGCTCTGCTAATGTGTATAGCAGCACTCAGGTCGAATCCTCGGCGATGATACCTTTTAAATAGTCCATTGTTTTTAGTTGATTGTATTTTTATTAGGGGGGTTTGTTTGCAGAGATTAATTGAAATGATTGATTGATTATGATTTATTTAAAAAATTGATAAAGATTGGGGTGAGTTCATTCTTAGGGAGTTAAGCTTGTGATATCCTTGAAATTTGATTTATATTGAATTTAAAATAACACCCATTTCACAAGAGAACATTGATTGGAATTCCTAAGTATTTTAGATCCATGAAATTGAAGGGTCATTCATCCAAAAGAAACACTAAGTGGGATGAATCTCGGATGAACCCATGTGGAAGACCTAAACCAGCATCAAAAGTTCCAAATGACATATTGGTCATCTGGCCAGAATATTTGAAAAGAATAAGGAAACTTGAAGATGAGAAGGCCAAGGCTGGTGACAAAGGAAAAGGAAAACTTTCACATGATGAAGACACAGTGAAGGAGAGTTTGCAAACAAAGAGAAACACACGTGTGAAAGAAGTTCTGTGTGAGAGATGCAAGAAATCTGGTCACATTGCAAAAGGTTGCCTAACCTTAATACCAGATCAAGAAGCAGTGCTTAATAGGAGTAAGAATGTATCATTCATGATGGCTGCTAAGCAGAACAATTCTCCACACAAAGCAGAAGAGAATGTGAACAGAGCCATGCCACACCGACAGATGTCAAAACATATGTTCAAATGTGCAGGCATGAAGACTGGAGTGAACAGAGGAACTTGGTTGAGAAAAGAACCACAACCAAGAAAGTCTTCTTGATGAATCAAGAATGAACCACCTTATTCCCGTAATCATTTGTGTATTGTATTTGTGCTAATAATGCAGGGAATTGAAGGTGAAGCATGCTCTCAGGGGGAGAACCCGAGAAGTAGTGAATGCTGTCAACTCTTGATAGCCAAGATGAAGAAGTTTCCATCCTTAGTAGATTCTTAAATTGATATTCAAAGATTATGATAATGAAGGATCACTCTTGATGAAGATGATGAGGAGTGTTTCCCTTGAGGGGGATAAGAATGAAGAAGCTTCCATAATCACTGTTTCAATCAACATCAACTCCAGCTGGACTCAAAAGCAGTTACTCTGTGAATTTCTTGAAGAACACGCCAATGGAGAAGGAGTTTCAGGTTGATTATTCTCTATCATAGTTGATCTTATTCTACCTGGAATTAAAGTGGTAAACCCTTTAAGACAATATACATGAGTTATCATCTCATGTTGGTATCATGATCTGTGGATAATGGACAACCTTGTTGACTTAATCAAATCCTCTTGTTTTCTAAATCGAGCATTTCTCAAGTAGACTTAGAGTGAAATGATTAATGAAACCTTGCATAAGTGAGGATTGATACCCTCCCTACCATATGCTTTGTATTTCTTGTCAATAAGGGGGAGAGAAAGTAAAATGAAAAGAAACGTTGATTTGCTGAGAAGATTCTCATTTTGACATCGACAGATTCATTTCAGAAGATGTATAAGGTGTTGACAACAAAATACAAAGGGGGATATTGTTGGAACCACTTTGTGTATAAGGCTGTATTTGTTGTCAATAGTTGTCAATGCAGATCAAAATGAAGAAGATCTTGAAGTACTCCGATGAAGTAGAGGAGTGGTGATTCAGATTATTGTTGTGCTGATCATAAGTTCAAAGAACATGTGTCAAAGGTGATACATTGTTTACAATAGTGAAGAATGTGAGGAGTTATCCATCCAAGGATGATTAAAGCAGGATGGTGTTTTTGATGAAGACCATGCAATTCCTCATTATTGCATGAGAACAATGGGTTTTGATGAAGACCATGAAATTACTCATGATTGCATGAGAACCATGCTAGAGACTTCTTGACGGATTGAATCACATGGTTTGCATGAAGTTGATCATGATGGTTGATGAAGGAGGCAATGTGCCAATGAGTTGACTTCTGAGATGGCCATGCGGAGATTGAAATTATGAGATGGCCATGCACATCACATTGTATCAGAAGATAATGGTACTAAAGATGTTCCTTCAGAGAATACATATCACAATAGTGGAGTTTGTGATAAAAGAAAAAGAGTTGCTGAAGGATACAGATCACCAAGAAGAAGTGCTGTTGAGGTGATTGTTCTTGTCGACAAAGCAAACAAACGACATACAAATTTGTTGAAAAAGGAGATTCCATGGTGACATGTCAAGTTAAAGAGTTGTGGTCAACGATCTATGTTTGATTCAAGAACATCGATAGAGGAATGGATGATCTGGAGGCGGTACAAAAAGAGCAGATACAAGGTGGCGCCGTTTTCCAGTGATTAACAAATTTCAGTGCCTCAAAATCAACAAATGAAGAAGAGTGATTTTTGCAAAGGGACTTGCGCGCCATACTCTTGGAGGATAGGAAACTTGCGCGCCATATGTTTTTGAAGATCAGAGCATCAAAATATGGCAAAGGGATAAGGGTTGCGCAAGTTTTGGTGGGGTCGCGTAGGTGAATTATGTGCTGGGAAGAGACTTATGCGCCGATGCCTTGAATGCATTATAACTTGCGCGCCTATGGTTTTTCGAGATTAGAAGATCCAAATTTGGCAAAGGCAAGATGTTCGTGCAAGTTTGGATGTTGATCGCGCAAGTGCCTAGCAGGGGCCGAGACTTGCGCGCCGATGGACGACTTGCGCGCCGCCGCGCAGGGGGTCCAGTTTACCAATAAATACTAGACCATCCCTCCTCATTTCACACGGAGCTCAAGACTTAGAGATTGTTCGAGCTCTCTTCGCGCAGGTGGTTGAGCCGCGCAATTGGTGATTGCACGCCGATTGATGGTTGCGCACCCCAGGTGATTTGGGCAAGGAAGGAAGTGAGTCGCGCAGGTTTGAAGTTAAAGAAGGCAGAGTCGCGCAGGTTCTTTGGAGACACTTGCATGCCAGGTTATACTTGCGCGCCTAAGACTTGCGCACCAGATGGAGACTTGCGCGCCGGGCTTGAAGAGGAGAGCCAAATATTGTTGAAGCATGCACGCTTTTCTGGAGCTGCACAAGAGCTAAAGATTGCCCGATACTTTCGGTGCAAAGCGAGATTGAAGAAGAAATCTAAATGATACATGCATGATCTCATGCATACATGGTGAATTGATTCTGACGAATGCTGAGTAAGCTGAACATCATTTATTGAGAAATCACATAAGTGATTGTGATTCAGGCAAACGAAGACAAGGGGATCTAGTGCATTCAGTCATTGTACTAAAGAAGAAAGATTGAACTATAAAGAGCATCAACTCTGAACCCTGATGCAAGCAAAGTCTCATGATGAACAGGAGACAAAGAACATCAATGAACATTTATTGAAGAGACCTTCACGTCTATAAACTGAGTGGGACTTCACCAACGGCAGTGAGCCAGGGGGAGTCAATGGGAGTGACCTGAGGGACGCAGTGAGCTATCCCTGAACAATTGTAAAGGCAGTGAGCCTGGGATAGAGTGACTGTACTCGAACCTTTGTAATCTACATCTAGTAAAGCAGAGTGGATTCAGGTACGACCGAAAACCTGTCGGCGTATGCTCCTTGGACGTATCCCTTAGTGGTGAACCAAGTAAAAATAGCTGTGTCATCTCTCTGCATGTGAATGTTTTATTGCTGTTCATATCAATCATATAGGTTTAAGTAGTTCCTACCAACGTGGGAACAAGATCCACAACTAAAAGAAGAAAAAGTTTCCACCCTAATTCACCCCTCCCCTCTCAGGGTGTCCCGGGGTCCTACAAATGGTATCAGAGAGAAAGGTTAACGTATGTTAGATATTCTCTAGTAATTCTATTGAGAAGGGGATTTGAGTTTCTTTCCTAGAGTCAACAATGAAGAGCAATCTTGATAATGACGCAGTCATTTCTAAGCAGAAATCTATATCCACCAAGACATTGACAAATAGGAAAATGAAATAGAAGAAGATTATGAAGAAGTCCCCCACATCCAAATAAGATGCAATGTCTTGTTCTCCATGCCATTCCAATAATGAAGAAACATTAGGCTTGGAAAGTATCAAGCAGGTGGCTCAGAACTCATCCAGAGGAAAGGATGATACCCCTAATTCAAGCTTTCAGAAAAAACTCAGAACATATCTTCATGATATTCCAGATGAAAGGGTTGCTATTATTTGTAGCCTATTCCAATCTATGCAGGTTGAGATCAATCGATTAGAAAGGGAAGTTGACAATATGGAAAAGGGGTGGAAAGAAAAGTTATGGAAATTATGAAGCTCATCAAATGGGTGAAAGTCTTTGAAGAATAAGAGGAAGTCAATAAGACTTTAAAAGAAAGGATCCATGCACATGAAGCTGAGCTTAAGAAGAGCAATGAAGTGAAGAGTTTTTGTTTGGAAGAAACTTCCATTAAATTCAGGGAACTTGAATCTTTGTTACAAAACAATGTTGAGATGCATGAAGATGATGTTGAAATATTGAAGAAGACTTGTGAAGAGAAGATGATCGCGATTGAAGATCAGAAGATCATCCTCAATATTGAGGGTCAAAAATTGGAATCCCCGCTGACCAAGATTGAGAATACATATATTGAGACTTCACAAAAGAATGAAATTAGTGATGCTTATACTCAATGTTCATTGGAGGAATCTAAATCTGAAATACCTCCAACATGTGACAAGAAGATTATGACAACTCTTGATTATCAACATCAAGAATCAGTTGCTACTGGTACTCAATGATCAATGGAGGATTCTATTGTCAAAAGACCTCCAACATGTGATAAGAAGATCATGACTTCACTCTTTGATCTATCACAAGCAACTGAGAAAGTGACGGTACCATCCAAACCATCTTGTACTCATATTTCTAAATACACTCCTACAATCAGTGCAGGTGGGAAGAAAAGTTCTAAACAAGTGTGGATGGAGAAATGTGAGAAGAAGAAACCTTCCACCATGACAAGGGTGGATGAGAAGAAAAAGGAGGAAGTTGGTTCCTCAAATAGAGCACAAAAGATTAAGCAGATGGCCCAACAACTTAATACAGAAGACACAAAGAATAAAAGATTTGTGGGTCAATGTTGGTGCTGCAACATATTTGGGCACTGTGCACTGGATTGTCTTTATAATCCCTTACATGAAAAAACACAGAGAATGCCTATATCAAAGAGAAGGAAGCCAGAGAAAAATAAGCAACATCAGCAGGTCCAGAAGCATCTATTTACTACAAACAGATTTGGAATTCTTGATAACAATTGTGATGTATGCAACGGAAGTGGTCACAATGTAGGCACATGTCCATATCAACATGCTTTCACTGATGAAAAGAAAAGAAGACCTCTGATTCCGTCAAAGAATGAAGTAGCTACCTTGGGGAGAAATCAGAAGAATTTTGTGAACACACATTTCCCCAAGAAGATCTCAAGTAGGGAAGCTGAGAAGACCCAGGATTTTAGATCCATGAAATTGAAGGGCCATTCATTCAAAAGAAACACTAAGTGGGATGAATCTTGAATGAACCCATGTGGAAGACCTAAACCAGCTGCAAAAGTTCCAAATGACATATTGGTCATCTGGCTAGAAGATTTGAAAAGAATAAGGAAACTTGTAGATGAGAAGGCCAACGCTGGTGACAAAGGAAAAGAAAAACTTTCACATGATGAAGAAACAGTGCATGAGAGTTTGCAAACAAAGATAAACACACGTGTCAAAGTTGTTCTGTGTGAGAGATGCAAGAAATCTGGTCACATTGCAAAAGGTTGCCTAAACTTAATACCAGATCAAGAAGCAGTCCTTAAGAGGAGTAAGAATGTATCATTAATGATGGCTGCTAAGAAGAACAATTCTCCACACAAAGCAGAAGAGAATGTGAACAGATCCATGCCACACCGACAGATGTCAAAACATATGTTCAAATGTGCAGGCATGAAGACTGTAGTGAACAGAGGAACATGGTTGAGAAAAGAACCACAACCAAGCAAGTCTTATTGATGAATCACGAATGAACCACCTTATTCCCGTAATCATTTGTGTATTGTATTTGTGCTAATAATGAGGGAATTGAAGGTGAAGCATGCTATCAGGGGGAGAACCTGAGAAGTAGTGAATGCTGTCAACTCTTGATAGCCAAGATGAAGAAGTTTCTATCCTTAGTAGATTCTTCAATTGATATCCAATGATTATGATAATTAAGGATCACTCTTGATGAAGATGATGAGGAGTGTTTCCCTTGAGGGGGAGAAGAATGAAGAAGCTTACATAATCACTATTTCAATCAATATCAACTCCAGCTGGACTCAAAAGCAGTTACTCTGTGAATTTCTTAAAGAACACGCCAATGGAGAAGGAGTTTCAGGTTGATTATTCGCTATCACAGTTGATCTTCATCTTCATGGAATTAAAGTGGTAAACCCTTGAAGACAAGATACATGAGTTATCATCTCATGTTGGTATCATGATTTGTGGATAATGGAAAACCTTGTTGACTTAATCAAATCCTCTTGTTTTCTACATCGAGCATTTCTCAAGTATACTTATAGTGAAATGATTAATGAAACATTGCATAAGTGAGGATTGATACCCTCCCTACCATATGCTTTGTATTTCTTGTCAATAAGGGGGAGAGAAAGTGAAATGAAAAGAAACATTGATTTGCTGTGAAGATTCTCATTTTGACATTGATAGATTCATTTCAAAAGATGTATAAGGTATTGACAACAAAATATAAAGGGGGAGATTGTTGGAACCACATTGTGTATAAGGTTTTATTTGTTGTTAATAGTTGTCAATGCAGATCAAAATGAAGAAGATCATGAATTACTCTGATGAAGTAGAGGAGTGGTGATTCAGACGATTCTTGTGTTGATCGTAAGTTCAAAGAACATGTGTCAAAGGTGATACATTGTTTACAACAATGAAGAATGTGAGGAGTTATCCATCCAAGGATGATTAAAGCAGGATGGTGTTTTTGATGAAGAACATGCAATTCCTCATTATTGAATGAGAACAATGGGTTTTGATGAAGACCATGCAATTACTCATGATTGCGCGAGAACCATGCTAGAGACTTCTTGACGGATTGAATCACATGGTTTGCATGAAGTTGATCATGACGGTTGATGAAGGAGGCAATGTGCCAATGAGTTGACTTCTGAGATGGCCATCCGTAGATTGAAATTATGAGATGGCCATGCACATCACATTGTATCAGAAGATAATGGTACTAAAGCTGTTCCTTCATAGAATACATATCACAATAGTGGAGTTTGTGATAAAAGTAAAAGAGTTGCTGAAGGATACAGATCACCAAGAAGAAGTGCTGTTGAGGTGATCGTGCTTGTCGATAAAGCAAACAAACGACATACAAATTTTTTGACAAAGGAGATTCCATGGTGACATGTCGAGTTCAAGAGTTGTGGTCAACGATCTATGTTTGATTCAAGAACATCGACATAGGAATGGATGATCTGGAGGAGGTACAAAAAGAGGAGATACAAGGTGGCGCCATTTTCCAATGTTTGCCAAATTTCAGGGCCTCAAAATCAACAAATGAAGAAGAGTGATTTTTCCAAAGGGACTTGCGCGCCATACTCTTGGAGGATAGGAAACTTGCGCGCCATATGTTTTTGAAGATCAGAGCATCAAAATATGGCAAAGGGATAAGGGTCGCGCAAGTTTTGGTGGGGTCGCGCAGGTGAATTATGTGACGGGAAGAGACTTGTACACCGATTCCTTGAATGCATTATAACTTGCGTGCCTATGGTTTTTTGAGATCATAATATCCAAATTTGGAAAAGGCAAGATGTTCGCGCAAGTTTGGATGTTGATCGCGCAAGTGCCTAGCAGGGGCCGAGACTTGCGCGCCGATGGATGACTTGCGCGCCGCCGCGTAGGGGGTCCAGTTTGCCTATAAATACTGGACTACCCCTCCTCATTTCACACGGAGCTCAAGACTTAGAGATTGTTCGAGCTCTCGTCGTGCAAGTGGTTGAGCCACGCAAGTGGTGATTGTGCGCCGATTGATGGTTGCGTGCCCCAGGTGATTTGGGCAAGGAAGGAAGTGAGTCACGCAGGTTTGATGTTCAAGAAGGCAGAGTTGCGCAGGTGCTTTGGAGACACTTGCGCGCCAGGTTATACTTGTGCACCTAAGACTTGTGCGCTAGATGGAGACTTGCGTGCCGGGCTTGAAGAGGAGAGCCAAATATTTTTGAAGCACGCCCGCTTTTCTGGAGCTGCACAAGAGCTAAAGATTGCCTGATACTTTCGGTGCAAAGCGAGATTGAAGAAGAAATCAAAATGATACATGCATGATATCATGCACACATGGTGAATTGATTCTGACGAACGCCGAGTAAGCTGAACATCATTTATTGAGAAATCACATAAGTGATTATGATTCAGGCAAACAAAGACAAGGGGATCTAGTGCATTCAGTCATTGCACTAAAGAAGAAAGATTGAACTATAAAGAGCATCAACTCTGAACCCTGATGCAAGCAAAGTCTCATGCTGAACAGGAGACAAAGAACATCAATGCCCATATATTGAAGAGACCGTCACATCTATAAACTGAGTGGGACTTCACCAACGGCAGTGAGCCAGGGGGAGTCAATGAGAGTGACCCGAGGGACGCAGTGAGCTATCCCTGAACAATTGTAAAGGTAGTGAGCCTGGGACAGAGTGACTGTACCCGAACCTTTGTAATATACATCTAGTGAAGCATAGTGGATTTAGGTACGACCGAAAACCTGTCGGCGTATTCTCCTTGGACATAGCCCTTAGTGGTGAACCAAGTAAAAATAGCTGTGTCATCTCTCTGTATGTGAATGTTTTATTGCTGATCATATCCATCATACTGATTTAAGTAGTTCCTACCCACGTGGGAACAAGATCCACAACTAAAAGAAGAAAAAGTTTCCACCCTGATTCACCCCTCCCCTCTCAAGGTGTCCCGGGGTCCTACAAGAATGGTGATTTCAAATGATTTAAATTAAAGAAAATCAGATTTAAACAATAAATCTATTTTAGTGATTGAAAATAAAAATAAAACTAGAATAAAGAAAACAAACTAAAGAAGGAAGTGATGGACAAACTTTGATCTTCGTACACTCCCTTAATCATTGTTTAAAATAGTTATTCCAATCAAATTATCCAGTGTATACCTCAAGACCTCAAATTTCACACCTAAATTAACTAGATACCATATCGAGACCTCAAATATTGGTGTCAATGTTCTTATGAAATTGATATTCTTACCCAAAGACCTCTGAGCAACCAAAACTAATTAAACCCATCACGCTCAAAGGCGAGACCATTCCATAGAAATTTAAACAATTAGACAATCCAATTTACATTAATAATATAAAAAAATACATAATAATTTAGAATAAAAAGAAAACATGAATGAAAGATACCTCCTTCCACCAAGAAAAAAAATTCTAGGATAATTTAAAAGAAAAGAGTTTACAATAAAAAGAACAAACTTAAAAGGGAAATTCATTTGGAACTTCACTACCCACCACTGTTTAGAGTTTTATCCCTTTATAGATTTATCAATTCATGTAGTTATCCTATTATTTACCATGTATTCACCATCACAACATCCTCTGGTCTAGGATCCCCCAAGAATGAATTGGAAGGGCGGCCAAGGGCATAATTTATAGACAAAATTCGTCAGCACCCTCACTGCGTCACATTTAATTTTCTGCATCCTGTTTTCATCACAACATGTAACTAAGATACACAAAATATAATTTCTTGATAAATAGGTATTGAAATTCTAATATTGTTCTCCTCCAAAAAAATCATCACAAAAAGGCCATGTCATGTAATTCAGTTACACGACGTGTATTTGTTTTTCAGGCTGGTAATGAACTCATGAATTGTCCTACATCACTACTTCCCAATTTTTTTTGCAATTTTATCCCCTTGAATGGAAGAATCTCATTCTAGAACCTTTTATATAATTTTTCAAAATTAAATTTTACATTGACCCTCAAAATTTCAGATCAATTGGATATGATGTTTGAATGTTATGATTGAATTACCGAATATAACCTTTTTTATCTGAATATATCCAAACTTTTCTCCTTGTTTGACTCATCAAAATAATTCATTAATGAATTAATTTTACCTTGATATTTATTATAGATGTGATATAATGACTGATATTGCATATCCAAGTATAATAAACTAATTTGGACATCATTATTTAGATTTATGTCTCTATTACTAATGTGGGGTCCACCACGATGTCAAGAAAAACCTTCCACAAAGATAGATTTATTTTGGGATCTAGATTTACGAATCAATATTTGGTCGAGTTTGAAATATTTATCCCACTAATTAGGGGTTCCTAAAAAAGGAATCATTAAATTCAGATCAAAATTGAGAAATATATAATTTAAATAAAGAAGATATTAAAAACAGCTAAAATTCCAGAATTATGGCATTTTCACAATTTAGATCGAAACTCTTCAAAATTCAAAAAATGATGCAATTTAACATTAATTATAAATTTTTTTGGTTTAAATCATTAAAGTACACATGAAAAATATTTAAAATATTATATCTAGTAATTCCTCTAAACTTATCACGTGGACTCTTGGAAAAGTGAGAACTAATAATAAATTACCAATGAAAATTAAAACCATGCCAATGAAGTTTAGAAACTCAAAATCCAAGAACCCAACTTATAATTCCTCTTAAATAAATTCAATTTCAAATTTAGTATTATTATTATTCAGTGCATTCCCATTTCATTCATTCCTTCCTGCACAAGTATACCTAACTTAATTTTTTTTTCTGTCTCTTCACATATTTTTTATTTTTAAAAAATAATTTCTCATCTAGATAATTTCTAGGGTCACCGTAGGCTTGAAAAATTTACAAATCTCCACACAGTGTAGCCAAAGAATTGTATCTATCATGAGAACTTAGAAAAGGTTATTATGAGGTTTGATGGTTGGTTGGTTTTCAAATGTGATAAATTTTGAGGTAGAAAGAGATGGTTTGGCTCTTTGTTGAAGAAATATTTCATGATTCAAGTTTTCACTTAAGCATGGTCTTCTCATCATTCTTCAAGGAATAAATTCTAATCCAAAATAACTTATATATTTTTTTAATATCCCAAAACATCAAAAATTCCAAATCAATTTCGGTCCAATTTCTCCCCAAAAAAATTATGTTTTTTAAAAGCTCTTGATAGAAAGAAATTTTGTTTTTGGGAATCTCTAGAAAGGCACAAATAAAATTTTTGTGAAATATCTAGATGAGCACCAATTTCAGTAAAGTATTTTTATCATCAATAAAATCTCTTTAAAATATTAATTTCCACCCAACATAGAACAAAATTATGTAGCACGCAACAAGAATCTCCCCTACACTTAAGATTTACAAAAATCATGCAATGTACTCCAAAAGAGTGATGGATATAGAAAATGGGTTGTAATATGGAAATCTAACAGAAAATACATAGATACTAAGGGATAAAAAAGTTCAAATGTATAGTGTGAGACAAAATATAAATGTGTTATAATGAAAAAGTGTCTTTAAAAACAATTTACTCAATCATTTTGAATACAACTTCTTTAAATATCATATGTTTTGAAAGAATAATGGAAATTAATAGTTAAAAAAATAATTATTGGGTTCACTCAAGAAGTGGGGTGAATGTTGGAAGATGAAAAACTTGTTCATAATTCTCATGGTAAAATGATTTTCAATATTGAAAAACATTAATGGAATGGAATTAAAAATTCAATGGTCTTTTCAGGAGTTTCCGCATCATAAATCTAGAACAAAACAAATTTCATCAACCATTTAAGTTCAGTTCCATGAACCAAGTTGGTTCTTTACACTAATTTTTTTTTTCAATTCAAAAATGATATTACTTTGAATCTCAAAAGTTTTTTTATACAAAATTTGAAATAAAAGACACATAAATTGAAAATAAAACACAAAAAATCCTAATATACCCAGTGTGTCCCCCCACACTTATGTTTTTTTCAATGTCATCATTGTGAAAAGATTATATGATAAATGAAAATATGTCATGACAAAAAACAATTAGGATGGAAATAAACAACCTAATTCTTATTGAAAACTATCATCCATAAACTATAATCCCAAATGATAAAACTTGGAAACCTATATGAAAAATAAAACAAATCATAAAAACTTTATCGAATTAATGTAAAGAAAAATAAAAGGAAATATAATGGAAAAGAGTCTTTGTTTGAACCCCCCAGGTGGGTGCTAGGATTTCACTACCCCTAGTTAGGCTGTTTCAATAGATCATCCCAAATTCAAAGGTGGGTGTAGTTTACTCCTCATGAACTAGAAAAATGTAATCTATCTAATCTTATTCAGCACAAAACACTTGTAGAATCTCCCAAAAATAGATTCCTTCAGGTTACCCTCCATGAAATTCTTGTTTTGATGAAGTAGTTGAAGAGGGAAAAATGTAGAAGAAAATTACTAGAACCTTATCCTCAAAAACAAAACTATACCTATTTATGAAATGTAATTCTTATATTTGGATCATATCCACTTTTATCTTCAAAAAATATTTCTTCTTTGAAAATCATCTCGGTACCACCATCATCATGTGTACCACTGCACTCTTCTACCAGACCTACCATTATTTATTCTATCTTATCCTTGACATAATGTTCATAAACAAACCATTCCACTCAGAAGTAATTGGAACTAAATCAGCACATGGAGAGATAGTTAGAAAATTATTATCAAAATAATCAGGAAAAATTAGATCAATAATTGAGACATCATCCTCTAGAATTTGCGGTTCAAGCTCTATCTTGGAGTAAAAAATAGTTGTATTAAAATTAGGATAAATTTTTGGTTCTTCCATATGATCTTAAAAAGTGATTGACTCAATATTCTATTCCTTATTATCCTAATACTTATACAAAGTTTCAAAATTTTGTGTTTCAAAAGATGAGGTTTCACGTGAAATTTCATTTTCAACAAATTCATCCCAATTCTTTTGAAATGGGTTTTGATTTATAATATACACATCAATTGGCGAATCCATGAAAATTGTTTATTTTAAATTTGAAAAACAATATTCGAAATTAGTTTCCAATACATCCACACATGGTTCATTAACATCAAAAATGGGTGGGATGATATTTTCCATTTCTTGAGCATCTTTTTGTGCTTTCAATTCTTTTAATTATTTTAATTAACTGGAAAGAATTATCATTTTTTGATTACTTCATGTAATAAATAATTTTGATGGAATTTAAATTTTAAAAATTCCTCATGAATGGACTCGTCATTTTTTTTATAATCATGACAAGCATAAGAGTATTCACCACAAATCTTAAATAATAAAAAACAAATAAAAAAAACTTAGGAAACCTCCATGGAAATGAATATAAATTTATGATAGTGATTTTTGTCAAACCACTATTCAATTATATTATTATTATCCTAAGAATGAACTATAGTGGAACACCCTAGGGTCGATCACAAGGAGGCTTCTCACATACATTATATTTTCTATTGTCAATATTTTAAACTAACTAATATAAAACTATTAAAATAATATAGATGGTGGGGGGGTTGAAATGTTTGAAATATAAATATAATATCAATATATCAATATAAGAAAATATGAAACACAAAGAAAAGGGTGAAAATACAAAAATAAGTTAGTGGATGAAAATCGTTTCTCTCGGGGTTTCACGGTGGAGTTATCATTGTTATTTAAAATATTTCGTCATTATTTTACTCAATATAGATATCTAAAACATTCACTATACACCCTCACATTTGAATTATATTATCATACCCTGAGACCTCTTTATTTAGGATTAATCACTTCTACATCTGCACCTAATTTAAACTCCACCATTTCAATGGATTTGATATTAGTGAGAAGAAAAATGATTAAATGATGTGGAAGAAAGTAATAGTAGATAAAGTGGGGAGACCAATAACCATAATCATTTTAACCATTAATGAATCCTTACAATAAAACATGATAAATAATTAAAGTTCAATAAACTCAAATACCACCATTTACCCCCTTGAATAATAGTGAATTTCAGTTCTCTACAAACATTGAGATAAGAAGAAGCACAGGGAGAGAAACACATAATTGAAAACAAATAGAGAAAAGAAATTAATGAACAGAATAAGAAAGTTAAACTATTATATATTAAAAATATAAAGAAAAATTACAGATACCAAACTCAAAATTACCCCTAGAAAAATGGAAGCCTCTTGAAATGAGAGGAGAGATACATATTTATAGGGAGAATGGGTAATGAATTCTCTCTTAAAATATTTACTCCAATGTATTCCAAATGGGTGACCGCTTTAATGGACTAATTTTTAAAATGTGTATTCATGATAGTTGTTTCATAATATATCTTCTATTATTGCTTAAAAAGTCAACATCATCTCCCACCATACAAAGTATTTTTGGTCATTTTACTCTGAACATTTAATTCTTGCTAAATGTTTCATAAATTTGACCCAAAATTCTTGCATCCAATGGCCTCCTTAATTAATGAATATCTCCAAAATATTTATTATAAGAATTAAAAATTAAAATATATTTAAAATTAATTTAGAATATCCTTAATTGGAGTTTTGTATTGTGAGTTAAGCTTAAATTATTTAGGCGGGGGCTACCATGTCATCCAGAATATTTCTCGAACTTTTCTGATTTTTTATGGCTTAATGACTGTCAAATCTAATCCTAGTGCAGAAGAAAAATATTTATCCAATAAATCATGGAATATTTCAAAAAAAAATTAGTAAATTATGATTAATATGGAAAAGTATATTCACAAAATAAATAAGTACTTTGAAAACTGTGATAATTCTAGAACAGACCATTTTTTGATTTTAAGTTCAAAATACCACTAAAACCTAAAAAGTAAAAATTAACCATAAAATAAAACTATTATGGGATTATAAACAATGAATTACAATATAAAAAATTTGAAAATGGTAGCTTCACCACCCCCTATACTTAACCATTTCACTCTCGATCAATCATCATATATTCAAAACTAAATCCACAAAACATTCAAAAAATGAGAAAAAAATAATAATAATTTCTAAAAAAAACTTATGAAGTTTAATATATAAATATAATTCCCTAAAATTTTCACTCCTCACATTTATATTTTTTTCAACCTCATAAATCCATCCATGGCATATCATAACCTACCTCACCATGAATTTTATATTACACTTTTCTCAAGAGAAATTAAATTTGGAGTTATGATCATACTTGGAAATTGAATGTATCACCATAGTCTTGTGAATATTATAATTTCTCCACAACAAGAAACATGAATATATTTTCAATCCTGTGGAATTTTTCCAGGTGAATTCTATGGATTAGGGTTTTTGGTTAAAATCCTTAAAAATTTTATGGCTAGAAAGAGAAGTCTTGACTCTTAAGTACAATGCATGAATAATCACATGAAAAAATAGGATGAAACTCAATCAAATCCCATTAATAATTTGAAACAAAACCCAAACCATTTTTTTACATGATACATTATCCATTTATTTATTATAAAGAATAATATCATCCAAGTTCACCCCCTTTTTTATAAATCTTCAGAAATAAACATCTTTATTTATTTTCATTTTTTTCATGGAGGATGACATGAAAATTTAATACAATGAATGAATAATAGTCATGATCTTGATTTTAGAGAGGTACACAAGTCATAAAAGAATTTATAATGAGTAATTCAAGCTCATTTCCATTTTTCTAATTTTTTTTGATTGAGAACTGGATGAAAACAATGAAACATAATGAAATGATGATTCAAGACCAATTATATCATTATCCACTACCAAAAATGTTGAAACACATCTAAAATCACATAAAATGAAACAATTCCAAAATAATTCACATGAAAGGCCCTTCCCCCACACTCAAAATTTAAATATCCATGAAAAAATACTAAGATTACGGGTTGGTAAGGAAAAACATTCTTGTAATGTGGATTAAAACTATAAGGAAATTCATGGAATATAAGGGCTAATAAAAGATAAATTTAAGGGTATATCTTAGGTTAATATATAACATTAGTAAATTAGTGCCTCAATCATATAAAAAATATTCCATGGAATCCAAATATTTTAAAGAGAAAAATAAGAAATTCTGGTTCTCACATAAAATCCATGTTTCTCTAAAGAAAGTATAGGTAATAGAAAGAATATTTCAAATTTTTTAGAATACCTCACAGTATTGGAAAAATATTTTGAGTCATTGTATCATGGTCGGAGATTTCAAAAAAAAATTCAAAATAAAAAAAATGACTGAAAATCAAATTCAAAGAAAACGTTTCTCACAAACACAATCATTTGAAATCCATTTCATAAAAAATATTATCAAATCTCTCAAAATAAAATTGTGTGTGGAAAATTATAATAAAATTAATTGTATCTAAATAATCATCAAAAGATAAATATTAGAATCACACAAGAACAAATAGGTACGTTGATACACCCCACACTTAAATTTCACTACCCCTCATTTTATCTCAACAAAAGAATAATAAGGGAAACAAATAAAGGGAATGCGAGATAAAACCTAACTTTATTTTTATGTGAATTCCTTGAGTTATTCTCTTAGATAATTCCACTATACCAATAAAGCATGAAATAAAGAAATGTTAAAAAAAATAAAAAAGAAAGAGGAAGGGAAAAGAAAGGTGATAATGCTTGGTTTGACCTCCCAAGCGGGTGTTAGGTTTTTACTAGCCCTAATCTAGCAGTTGAACTAACTTAACCCCAATCTAAAGGTGGATATAGTTTCTTTCTTAAAAAACGCCATAATTTTTTTCTTGAATTTATAATCAAATTTCACCATTAATTTAGGAATCCATATTTATAGTACAATATCTTCTCCTCACTTTCCATGTTGTATAATTTATAAGACGGGGGATGGAGAAATATTGGGTCCTCATCTTCTTTGGTTTTGTCTTATTTGGCCTCTTTTTCATCATCTAGGGCCTACTTATTTTCCACTTCATTAGAAATTTCAGCACAAGGGATGTTATAAAACAATTTAAACTAAATAATATTAAAGAATCATGAATTAATAAATAAAATTTCCCTTTCATGTTATGTATATTGAATGTCAATCTCTTCAGGAAAGACCACTGGAGACTCAGTCTTAGTAGGGGAATCATCTTTATTTTTGTATTACAAATAAATATATAGGTAGAGAGGTACTGATTATTATTTGAATAATATGGTAGGATAAATTAACTTTTGGTCTTTAACAAAATATAACCAATGATCATCCAAATCATGTAGATCTCCAACAATTGTATCAGTAAACATGACATCTTCAGTATCCTCTTTATGAAATGGCCAAGGAGATAATATTATATCTTAAAGTTGATTATACAAGTTTTCCTTGGTTTATTTAATATCAAATTTATTTATAATAGGATTTTAATTCTCCTAATCATTTCATTTTTTCACTCCACCCATAGATCTTTTACATACTCAACTTTATCCACCAGCAATGGTACCATCTTGCTTGCATTTTCCAGAACATTAAATTTATATTAAATCATCATGTAATTTTGTTCCATATGAAACATAAAAGTATATTCCATAATAGAAAAATCAATACTAGTCCATGAATATGAAAAATCACTAAAATAATCCATGACCAAAAAAACAATGATTTGTAATGAAATTCATTTTTAGTTTTTGAAATATTTTGATTTTTTTAAATTTTTATGAATAATATTGTGAATAGGTACTTGGAATCTATGGAAATGGTGATAAATTGTTGATGGGGGGTTTTTTTGTAACCCCATTCAATAATTTTCCCTATAAAATGTAGCACAGTGGTGACCCAGGGGTTGTCTCACAAGGAGGTTGCAAGAAAAGTTATCAAACTGTCAGTCTGTTACGTTGTTTTTTTTCGATATCAAAATTAGGAATGTGGATTTCAAATGATTTAAACTATTTTAAATTAAAAATAATAATATTTAAACAATATATCTATGTTAGTGATTGAAAATCATAAGAAAACTAGACTGAATAAAATAAACTAAAGAAGGAAGCGGTGGACAAACTTTGATCTTCAAACACTCACTTTATCATTATTTAAAATATTTCTTCCAATTAAATTATCCAATGTATAAATCAAGACCTAAAATTTTACACCTAAATTAACTATATAATATATTGATACCTCAAATTTGGGTGTTTATTCTCTTATGAAAGTGATCTGATTACCCAAAGGCCTCCGGGAAACCAAAAATGATTAAACCCATTATGCTCAAAGGGGAGACCTCACCAAATAAATTTAAACAATTAGATAAAACAATTACCTTTAATAATATGAAAAATAGTCTATAATAATTTAGAATAAAATTAAAACATGAATTAAAGACACCACCATCAATCAAGAAAATAAATTCTAGGATAATTTAAATGAAAAGAGTTTACAATAAAAAAACGAACTCAAAATGGAAACTAATTCGGATCACTGCTACCCACCACTATTTTGAATTTATCTCTTGATGGATTGATAAATTCATTTCATTCTCTTATTCTTCAATAAGTCATCAATATAACTATATCCTGTGGTACAAGTTCGCCCGAAATGAATTGGAAGGGCTGTTGGGGGCTTAATTTATCGGCAAAATTCTTCATCACCCACACTGCATCACATTTAATTTCCTACATCCCTCCATTGTCACAACGTGTAACTAGGTTACACAACATGTAATTTATCAGTATTGAGGAGTAAAAAATCTCTTATTTATATCCTATAAAAATGAATCTCAAAAAGTTCACATCATGTACTGTAGTTACATGATGTGTATTTGTTTTTCATGGCTTGTAATGGACTCACAACTTGTCCTGTAGTGCTGCTTCTCCTAAAAGATTCCCAATTTCCACCCCTTTAGTGGAAAAATATACTTATAGACTATTCCAGAGAGTTTTTTGAAATTAATGTTTACACTGAACCTCCAAAATTCATATCCATTGGATAAAAGGTGTGAATGTTATGAGTTAATTACCAAATAAATCCTTTTTTGTTTAAATGTTTCTAAAATTTCGCCCTTTTTTCACTCATTCAATGAATTCATTAATGAACAAATTTTCCCTCTACATTTATCATCGATTCACTTAAATGAATTTGTTTTAATATTATAGGTTAATCAATGAATTTTTAATTTTTTATCCAGATTTAATGATCTATTCTTGATCTGGGGTGTAACACCCCGACCCCAGTTACCCAGATTCGGTGCATTATTGCGTAATATTGGCATGATCACAAAGATCAAGTCTCAAAAGACCGATTAGTTTAGTAGCCTTTGAAACACTAGATACATTCATAAATGTTACATTACATCATAAAGTGAAAAATCACAATAACATAGTCTCCATATTCCACAATTCTATCCCCTTCAGACTATCCCTGTAGGGCAGTCATAAAATATTTCTTCACATCCTGGGAAAAATAAAACCTTGAAAGGGGTGAGCTCAGATGCTCAGTAAGGATAAGAATATTGTGGAAGCTTTTATTAAAAAACATTAAAATTTAAGGAAATTTATAACTAAAACAAAAGCCTTTTTAAACTTGAACTTCAGCATAATATGGCAAAAATAAAATTAAATAATGCCATTTACTTACTCACATGGATATTCTAATAGTCGAATAATCACATGCAATATCAATAACCACTTTCATAATGAAGGAATGCATAATCCTAGACTATCATAACCACGTAGCCAAGGCCTCATGCCAAGACCACAAATAAGATTTTGTCAAGGCCTCATGCCGAGACACTAGTTTGTCTCATGAGACCTGCCGATGCATCGAGGATCTATAGCGGGCTCCACCCGTCACTTATTAAGTCCAATGCATTCCTCATATGAACAGGTTTAAACATATCATAAACCATAACATAATCTTATAACATAAAACATGCATAATGTAAACATAACATTTCCACATTTCAATCACAAGATATCAATACAACACATTGATATAACAAAAAACACTTTCAAAACCATTTTCAATACCAAAATAAAAGAAAATTAAATATTAGTATTTATTTTTCATTTAAAAAAATTATGGATTATAGAGGAAGCCGAAACTCAAATAATAGTCATGGCGGCGGAGAAGTAGTTGTCGCCGCATACGTAGAAAAAACATTCCTTTTGACATTTAGTAAAAATGCTTCGTATAAAAATATTACTTTAGAATAAAAGTAGAAGTCAAAGGGGTTTATTCACCGTATAAAGGAAAGTTGTGTATAAAAAAAATATGCCTCAATGAAAGGAGACTGAGAAGAAGTCCCTTACAAAGATCATTTTTTAAGTAAAATAGATCTATTACGTGTATTAACTATAATTAAGCATAAATAAAGTACAAATACAAGATAGGACATAAAAATATCATGACATAATTTTAAATTAGGAGATTAACCCAAAGAATGAAAATTGGGTTAAAAAGTTCCCTTACCTTCTGTCCGACTGGATTCGACCGTTCTTTAACCTCCTGAATAATAAACTAAAGTTAATATATACTTGATTAAGATCCTTTTTCAAGTTCATTATTCCTTTTATATCACTTATTACCATGTTATGAACACTATGTAATTATTTAAGTTAATAACGGTCGTTTTGTCGATATTTGGTACTTGAGTCAACAATAAACTTCTTATAATTACAAGTTGTTTATGTGGTAGAATATCCATTATCTCTAGAATTATATTAATGATTTAGATATCATATATATCATATATATCCATTATATACATTCATTCATAATATTACGTAACATTTAGAGGTAATAAATGAAATGCACCGTTCATGGAGACAGTAAGCTGTACGTACGCATGAACGCTACTTTCATTTACATTTCATATTTAATGGAATGAAATCATAATTATATAAAGGAATATTATAATTACAGTATAATATAATGTATAATACCAGTTAATCCATCCTTTATACATCCCACATATGGCATTAACGTTTCAAATCACTTTGAGGGGGCGGTAGTCCGCACTTCCTAAAATGAAAATATCACGTTTACCCATAATGGAAACCATAAATGTATGACATAAATGAAAAATACAGAAGATTAGGGAAAACATAAACATTTTATATATCATATATAAATATAGTGACATCTTAATGGACACCTTTGAAGGTGTTATATGAGTGTTGAACAATCATCGTTTCGTGAGGAAGAAATTCGCCATCCACCGAAACAGTATGTTCATTAACCATTAGATGTAGGTGTATGTAAGTGTAGATCTAATACTTATTATAACAAAATCCTAGTATATTGAGTATACTGGTGTTGTTACAAAATAAATTAATAAAAATAGTTTAGGGGGTTGGAGAAGCAAAATAAAACAAAATAATGCAAGAGAAGACGTTACTTTAAAATTGGGTAACTCTTTTTGATTTGAGCCAAAGGCTTCCATGGGAAGAGTTCTGCCCAATGTGAGGCTTCTAGGAGTAATATAGGGAAGTTGGGAGAGTATTTGGGCATTGTTTGGCCGAGCCAAATGGCTTGAAGGTGTGAATAAGGTGGTAGAGGTGGGGGCCTTTTATAAGAGGAGAGAAGGGGCACTCTTGGAAAGATTGAAATTTTACTTTATTATGAAATGAAATTCGGATTATAAAGGTCCCACAATGATATATTTATAGGATAAGGTGATAAGGGTTCTAAATATACTCATCCAATAGGTTTTTGACAAGTATAAGTCTTAGATGTTACATTTTCTTTTTATTTTATTTAAATCGTTAATTAATGAGGTAATCGCTACATCATCATGGTGTCATTAATAATTTAATTTATTTAATGTAAAAAAATTATAAAAAAATTAGCATGATTTAGGAAATCATTTTATCTTTCTAATTCATATTTATAGTAAAAAATATGACTTTTAGAACCCCATTTAAAAATTGTTTTAGTAAAACAACTCATGTTTGTGACATTTTTATTTTAACATTAAATAAAACGTTTTTAATGTCATTTTCCTACCAAGGTGGTTCCATGGGGTCCCCAAGTTGACCAATGGATTGTCTTGGTCGGCCATTACTCATCAAATTAGGGTAGGAAAAGTGTAAAGTTATTTTTATATTTTTATAATATCATTTTTACCTTAAATTTCACTAATTACCTTTAATCACGATTAATTAAACTTAAAAGTTACTATTCACCAAAAAATTATTTTAATCCCATTGAAACAAATTTTACATCCTAATGACAACCATGTATGTCGTATTTTTGAAAATCAAATCACAGAAGTGGTAATGTTTCATTTAAACGAAGAATCAGTTTTTTGACTACCACTTAGTGGTTTCACTATTTCTCAAAAATTGAAATTTTTCAGAACAATGCCAAAATTTCACCCTAAGCTATAATTGATATTCTGAATTCAAAAATGATGTCTATTTTAAAAAATTCCAAACATATAAGTTTCATTAATTAATTTTATAATTAATTCCCACTGTCACAACAAATAGCGTGTTTTTAAGAAACAATTTATATCAAAAGATTGTCAATTGTTTATGTCCAATTTCAAAGTGAAATTAATTCTAATGACCACCATTGGATAAAATAGTAAAAATATATTCTAATTACACTTTAAAACCACTCAATATCATAATTTATCACTACAAATTATTTTGATTAAAAAAGTTGTTTTTAAGTATTTTTCACTATTCATAAAAAATTGGAAGTTCTCAGAAAAATACCAAAAAATCAACATAGGCAAATTTCGATATTCCGAATCAAAAAATGAAGTCTATTTTGAAATATAAAATATATATAATTTCAAAAATTGGGTATTACTATTCATAATGGCTATTTTGATTGGTCACGGTGTGTTAGAATCTCGAACTTGCGTACAATGCAAGCTATTGCATTATTGAAAGAGAAGCGTATCATGAAAGCTCGGGGTGTTACATTCTCCCCTCCTTCAATAAATTTCATCCTCGCAATTTGAAATTTTCTTTGAAAATAAAAGGTTTAGAATAGAAGATACCTTTGTGGAAAACCCAAATCGGAAATAAGGTTAATAAAAATATAACTTTAAAAGAAAGAAAGAGAAGTACAAAGGTCACCCGAGATAGCCCATACTAGGATTCTATGAAGATATGGATATGGAGGAGAAACAAAACATCAAGGTCTGATGAAGAGTTATAGAAAACAGGATTAAGAGAAAGTTAACCACAAGAAAATCACAAACTTGTGAATGGTTAAATGGTCATTGAATCCCCAGTTGGAAAAGTTAACCGACAACATTTTTGTTTTAAGTTACCTTTCATAAAGTTGAGAAATTTATTTAAGATATTTACTAAAAACATAAGGAAATATACTTACTTTTCATGTAGACTTTCATTCTTTAATAAATGTTTACCACAAACCCATCTTTCACTCCAAATGGTAATAGAACACAAAAATATTCTATTTATCCTAATTGTATAAGGTTCCAAATATTACCACATATCATTTAGATTAGGAAAACTATTTTGCAATAACCAGGGACTTCCAATAGGCTAGTGGTAGGTAATAAAGGCCTATCGCACTATGGTTGTTGGTTAGATTCCTACAGCTTTGTCCGACGCAACGGGTTATCCCCCAACCTACAGGTTGTCCTTTTTCTAAAAATATAGTATTATAATATTCCAAAAATAATATTAAAAAATGTTTTAACCTTAAACAATACTATCCAAGGTTCAACTTAATCCATTCCAACCTTTATAGTTATCCAAAATACTTCTGTCCAACTCACAGTCCAAATTTTATAAGGAAGGTAAACATAATGAAGATCCTTTTTTCCACGTAACAATATGTGAACACCTTCATCATGTATTCTTTTAAAACACTGAAACATCCTGAATTACCATAAATCCTTATTGATTAAATTCATGATCCCTTATTCCTTATATAATACTAGATATACTCCTTCTATAAAAAAATGTATACAAATCATTAATCAGTTTCAGGGAAGTTAATAATATCCAATATAATTTATCCAAATCAATCATGCATTATTCCAAAATCACTATCTTGGTATCAGAACCATATTATGGTTTATCTTTCTCTCAACCATATATTTTCCAAAAATTTAACCTGCTGTGGAGTCACTTTTCTTGGTTCCACACAATCTCAAGTCCTTGATGAAATAGTACTGCAGTACAATCCTTATATACCCCATAATTATTATAACCAGAACATCATTGATACAACACTCAAATAAAAAAAATTCTTTAATAACAACATAAGAACTCTAATCATTCCTCCTCATCTGTGGTAGTATCATAACTTGATTATTATCCAATAATATCATTTGGGGCATACTCTGATGATTTGGACATTAGTTTGCGTAGTGTCCCCACTCCTTGCAGATGAAGAATTGTACATTTGAAACCTTTTTATTACCCTTGTAGTCACACACTCAGTGTCCATTTTCTCCACACTTGTAACAAACTCCCATTCCCTTCAGGAAAGTTCCAAGGTGTTTCTTCCCACAATTATCACATATTGGGAAATTCCTCTTTTCCCTCGTCCCTTTATCCATCATTCTCTCTTCCATCCTTTTCTTCTCTTTCTTCCCTTCAAAGCCATAAGACTCAGAGAATTATTTACTTATCTTATTAACACATGATACTATATCTTCATATGTTGAGAACACATGGGAGACTATTTCCCTTGTAAATATTGTCTTAATACCCTGAAAGATATGATCCTTCGTACTCTTTGGATCATACGTATTGATGGAGTTCACATTCATTCTACTGGGAGCCATTTCTAAACAATGGCATAAACTAGGTCAGTTTATGAATCAAAATACATAATTACAAACATGAAAAACACTTAACATAAATTGAACTATTTATGGATATAATCCATAATCATAAAAAATGTTTTCTTTGTGGAAGTATATACTCATAACCCTTCATAGTGGTTTGTATAGAAAACAAGAATTATCCTAAGCATATCCCCCGAGAGTGTCATAACCAAGAGTGCAGGAAGGACCATTGTCGATCACCAGTTCCCGTTCGAGTCTAGCTCCAAGCGGTGTTTTTGGGTTTTACCCCTAGGTACATCTGTTCCAGAGCTGCCTCTACCTGCTCATATCCAGACATGGATGTATTGCTCGGAAAACTCACAAAATCTCTATAATACCAAAATTCTAGGAAGTTCTTCTATACTAATCCTCAAAGTCTATCTTAGGGATATGCGCTCTAATCAGAGTTTATCTAAATCTAGCTTCCCAGGATAGTACTAAACTGCCTCTGATACCAACTGTAACACCCCGAGCCCAGTTACCTAGAGTCGGTGCATTATTGCGTAACATTGGCATGATCACCAAGATTAAGTCTTGAAAGACCGATTATTTTAGTAGCCTTGGAAACACTAGATACATTCATAAATGTGACATTACATCATAAAGTGAAAAATCACAACAACATAGTCTCCATAGTCCACACTTCTATCCCCTTCAGACTATCCTTATAGGTCAGTCATAAAATATTTCTTCACATCCTGGGAAAAATAAAACATTGAAAGGGGTGATCTCAGATTCTCAGTAAGGATAACAATATTACGGAAGCTTTCATAAATAAACATTAACATTTAAGGAAATGTATAACTAAAACAAAAGCATTTTTAAACTTGAAATTCAGCATAATATGGAAAAAATAAAATTAAATAATTCCATTTACTTACTCACATGGATATTCTACTAGTCGAATAATCACATGCAATATCAATAACAACTTTCATAATGAAGGAATGCAAAATGCCAGACTATCATAACCACGTAGCCAAGGCCTCGTGCTAAGACCACAAATAAGATTTTTTCAAGGCCTCGTGCCAAGACACTAGTTTGTCTCATGAGACATGCCGATGCATCGAGGAGCTATAGCGGGCTCCACCCGTCACTTATTAAGTCCAATGCATTCCTCATATGAACAGGTTTAAACATATCCTAAACCATAAAATAATCGTATAACATAAAACATGCATAAAGGAAACATAAAATTTACACATTTCAATCACAAGATATCGATACAACCCATTGATATAATAAAAAACACTTTGAAAACCATTTTCAATACCAAAATAAAAGAAAATTAAATATTCGTAATTATTTTTCATTTAAAAAAATATGGCTTATAGAGGAAGCCAAAAATCAAATAATAGTCACAGCGGCAGAGAAGTCGTTGTCGCCGCATACGTAGAAAAAACATTCCTTTTGTCATTTAGTAAAAACGCTTCGTATAAAAATATTCCTTTTGAATAAAAGTAAAAGTCAAAGGGGTTTATACACCGTATAAAGGAAAGTTGTATATAAAACAAAATATGCCTCAATGAAAGGAGATTGAGACGAAGTCCCTTACAAAGATCATTTTTTAACTAAAATAGATCTATTATGTGTATTAACTATAATTACACATAAATAAAGTAAAAATACCGGATAGGACATAAAAATATCATAACTTAATTTGAAATTAGGAGATTAACCTAAAGAATGGAAATTGGGTTAAAAAGTTCCCTTACCTTGTGTCTGACTTGACTCGACCGTTCTTTAGCCTCATGAATAATAAACTAGAGTTAATCTATACATTCTTAAGATCATTTTTAAGTTCATTATTCTTTTTATATCACTTATTACCATGTAATGAACACTATGTATTTATTTAAGTTAATAACGATCGTTTTGTCGATATTTGGTACTTGAGTCAACAATAAACTTCTTATAATTACAAGTTGTTTATGTGATAGAATATCCATTATCTCCAGAATTATATTCATGATGTAGATATCATATATATAATATATATCCAGTATATACATTCATTCATAATATTACGTAACATTTAGAGGTAAGAAATGAAATGAACCGTTCATGGAGACGGTAAGCCGTACGTACGCATGAACGCTACTTTCATTTCTATTTCATATTTAATGGAATTAAATCATAACTATATAAAGGTATATTATAATTATAGTATAATATAATGTATAATACCATTTACTTCCTCCTTTATACATCCCACATATGGCATCAACGTTTCAATTCACTTTGAGGGGGCGGTAGTCCGCACTTTCTAAAATGAAAATATCACGTTTACCCATAATGGAAACCATAAAGTTATTCCATAAATGAAAAATACATAAGCTTAGGGAAAACATAAACATTTTATATATCATATATAAATATAGTGAAATCTTAATGGCCACCTTTGAAGGTGTTATATGAGTGTTGAACAATCATCGTTTCGTGAGGTAGAAATTCTCCATCCACAGAAACAGTATGTTTATTAACCATTAGATGTAGGTGTGTGTAAGTTTATATCTAATAGTTATTATAACAACATCCTAGTATATTGAGGATACTGGTGTTGTTACAAAAGAAATTAATTAAAAGAGTTTAGGGGGTTGGAGAAGCAAAATAAAACAAAATAAAATAAGAGAAGACATTACCTTAAAATCGGGTAAATCTTTTTGATTTGAGCCAAAGGCTTCCATGGGAAGCATTCTGCCCAAAGTAAGGCTTCTAGGAGTAATATAGGAAAGTTGGGAGAGTATTTGGGCAGAGTTTTTCCAAGCCAAATGGCTTGATGGTGTGAATAAGCTGGTAGAGGTGGTGGCCTTTTATAAGAGGAGAGAAGGGGAACTCTTGGAAAGATTGAAAGTTTACTTTATTATGAAATGCCTTTTGGATTATAAATGTCCCAAAATGATATATTTATAGGATAAGGTGATAAGGGTTCGAAATATACTCATCCAATAGGATTTTGACAAGTGTAAGTCTTAGATGTTACATTATCATTTTATTTTATTTAAATCGTTAATTAATGATGTAATCGCTGCATCATCATGGTGTCATATATAATTTAATTTATTTAATGTCTAAAAATTATAAAACAATTATCATGATGTAGAAAATCTTCTTATCTTTCTAATTAATATTTATAGTCAAAAATATGAATTTTATAACCCTATTTAAAAATTGTTTTAGTAAAACAACTTATGTTTGTGACATTTTTATTTTAACATTAAATAAAAGGTTTTTAATGTCATTTTCCTACCAAAGTGGCTCCATGGGGTCCCCAAGTTGACCCATGGATTTTATTGGTCGGCCATTACTCATAAAATAGGGGTAAGACAAGTGTAAAGGTATTTTCATATTTTTATAATATCCTTTTTACCTTAAATTTCACTAATTACCTTTAATCACGATTAATTAAACTTAAAAGTTACTATTCACCAAAAAAATTATTTTAATCCCATTGAACCACATTTTACATCCTAATGACAACCATGTATGTCAGATTTTTGAAAATCAAACCACAAAAGTGGTAATGTTTCATTTAAACGAAGAATCAGTTTTTTAACTACCACTTAGTGGTTTCACTATTCATCAAAAATTGAAGTTTTTCAGAACAATGCCAAAATTTCACCCTAACCTATAATTGATATTACGAATTCAAAAATGATTTCTATTTTAAAAAATTACAAACATATAAGTTTAATTAATTAATTTTATAATTAATTCCCACTGTCACAACAAATAGCTTGTTTTTAAGAAACAATTTATATCAAAAGATTGACAATTGTTTATGTCCAATTTCAAAGTGAAATTAATTATAATGACCAAAATTGGATAAAATGGCAAAAATGTATTCTAATTACACTTTAAAACCACTCAATAGTGTAATCCATCACTATAAATAAATTTTATTAAAAAATTGGTTTTTATGTATTTTTCACTATTCATAAAAAATTGGAAGTTCTCAGAAAAATACCAAAAATTCAACATAGGATAATTTTGATATTCCGAATCAAAAAATGAAGTCCATTTTGGAATATAAAATATATATAATTTCAAAAAGTGGGTATTACTATTCATAATGGCTATTTTGATTGGTCGCATTGTGTTAGAATCTCAAACTTGCGTACAATGCAAGCTATTGCATTATTGAAAGAGAAGCGTATCGTGGAAGCTCGGGGTGTTACATGGGGTCCACAATACTATTTTGAAAAACATTTCATAAAGAATGATTTATTTGGGCCTCTAGATATTTGAATGAAGACCCAATCTTGTTGAAAAATATTTATAATAAGAATAAGGGGACATAAAAAATATTAATTTGATCTCGATAAAAATTGAAAAAATATATAATCAACATACATAAGATACTAAAAATAACTAGAATTCTAGAATTATTGAATTTTCACATTTTTTCTCGAAACTCTTCAAAATTACAGAAATGATGAAATTTAATATAAATTATAAATTTTTTGGGGTTTAAATAATTTAAATAGACATGAAAAGTGTTGAAAATATTATCTCTAAAATGGTAGAAGAACTCACAAACTTATCCATTGTATTTATATTAGTAGTGTTGGAAGATGCCACAATGAAAATGCAAGACCTCTTATTTCCAATTTATTTTAATATACTCAAAATGGAGGAAGGTCAAATAATATTACACTAACCCATTATCTTATGAAGAAATTTTTTTAAGACTTGCAATACCATTTTTAATGTCCACATTGGAACAATCACTATGGATTTTGGAGATAACATGATAATCTTAAATATTTGTGTCTCCATGAGGCACCCTTCAGATAGAAATCAAATTTTTACAATATTCCTTTTTAAATATGATGAAAAATATGAATATCCATGTGTATTTAATTTATTTATATCATTAATTGAACATTTTTTATTGGACATTCCATGAAAAATGAATCTATCTTGAAATCTTGAAGTTTTGTTTTTCAGCATGGATGAATAGGTTACCCCTAATTTTTTTGAATATAGTGATTTATTTCTTGAAGAAGAAAATGATTTGTTTATTTATATGTAATAATTATAGGGTTTAAAAGTTGGGTAACTCAATTTAAATTTATCTCTAATAAATTTCCCAAATATGGAATTAAAACCACTTCCCCCAAAATTGTAATTTGTGTATTTAAAATAATTAGAAAAATTACCAATTATAGTTTCCAATAATTTTTATAATACCATGGGATAAACTAGGATTATTATCTTGAGAAAACATTTCCCAAAAATTGGATGGAGTTTAAGTGATATCCATGAAATTAACCTAAAAGTATTGTAAGATTAAACGTTTCTTTAAGAAGATCCCCAAACCTATTAGGAAACCCTAGAAGTGGATAAATACCCCTTGATGGAAGTAGTGAAAAATATATAAAGAAGATATTATAATTTGGGATAATCTATCTCATTTCAAACTTCTAATACGTCTTTGAAATCTATGTAGTTCCCAACAATATCGGCCTAACCATTATGAGGAATGAAAAAAATGAATTAGTACCTTTAAGAATCTAGAATAACTATAGAGTTTTCATAGAGTATCGGAAGTTAAATATGGCCACTCAAAAAGATCCCTTCCCTTCCACCTACATTGAAAAAATTTAAGAGATATTAGAAAGGATTAATCGTTATTGATTCTTGGATGGATTTTCTGTTTATTTCTAAGTGAGAATTTCTCCAGAATATTATGAGAAGACCACCTTTACATTCAACTTTGGCACCTTTACTTATATGATGATTCTGTTTAGACTATGTAATTCTCTAGGTAAATTTAATAGGTTTATGGTAAGTATATTTTTAGATCACATTAATGATTAATTATAGTTTTTTTTGGATGATTTCATAGTTTGGGAAATCATTTTGACTATTTTATGAAAAATAATTAAAAAAATCTTAAATACATGAATTTAAAATAAATATTACTTTGAATTTTTAAAATTGTATTATGATGGTGTAAAGATTAATTTTATTAGGGAATATCATGTCACAATAGGTAGTTGGAGTTTATAAATTAAATATTTAATTAATTAATTATTTTCCTTACTCCACTAGTGTGATGCTTTTTGAATCATTTTTTGGGCATATGGGAAGGTAAATTAGATTTATCAAATATTTCAGTAAAACTGGTCTCCCTATCTCTATATTAGTTTTGAAAAAATTGTAAATTATATTTTAATAAGGAGTGTGAGGTAGTCTTTGGTGACTTGAATAAGAGATTTATCACCGAAATTGTAATGCATCAACCAAATTGGGATGAACCATTTGAGCTACTTTATGATGCTTCAAAATCAAGTAGTTGAAGTTTTATTTCTAACCACGAATCCATTATATATTTAATGAATAAGGGATTTTCCGAGCCAAATATTGTGAGATAGATGCTACATATAAATTATTTTAATATATAAATCAACGTTAAAAAATTATTTGAGAAACAAGTGGTTGATATTTTGAGTATACTACCTAATAAGGTATAATTAGAGATCCCATCCCACACACCATCACCAGACCTCATTCTACGGGAGAAATTTACTTGGTAAAAGGTGAAGTACCATATTATGCATATATGGTGGATTATTTGGTAACACATCAATCAAAAACCCAATTAAATCACTAATAAATTCCAAAAACTGAAATATTATTCTAGATATTATATTTGTGAATATCCATTTATTTGTAAAATTAATAATGATAATATGATAATAATATTATTTCTTAAAAGAAAAATTTAATCTATCTTTGATTTTTTTTCACACATTAACTTATAGAGGCCTCTTTGAAACTAAAATAACAATAATAAAATCCTTTGAATCTAGATGTTATTGGACAAATTTATTTAATATGAAAAATCCTTCCTTAATAAATATGTGAAATGTTAGTTTTCTAAAAATATTTGAAAAGACAGAAATTATACAAAGACCCATTAGATTTTGTGAAACTTTATTTGGTTTGGGGTATAGATTTCACAAGATAATCCCCAAATTCATTTAGGTATTCTTATATTATACTTGTGGTGGATTATGTTTCAAAATGGAAGTAATCCAGTGACACTAAAACCGATGATTCTCATGTGGTTTGTGATTTTTCAAGAATAACATATATTATAGGTTTGGAGTGCTCGAGGTCATCATCAATGATCAATGGACTCAATATTTCTATAAGAAAATGGAATAATTACTAAGAAATTATGGAGTACATCATAATACATCAACACCCTATCATAAAAAAATGGACTTATAGAAGTGTTGAATAGGGAAATTAAAGGAATTTTGTAGAAGACTATCAAACCCATAAGAAAGAATAAGAGCCAAAGGCTGGAATAAATCTTGTGGGCCTATAGGATTTCCTGTGTGACACCCATAGTAATGATCCCATAATGATTAATTTGTGCTAAAAGTTTCCACCTCCCCATGGAATTGAAATCATTCTAGTGGGAAATAAGGGATATGAAAATGGACATCGAGAGAGCTTTAAAGGAAATGATATTATAGCTAGAAGATATTTTGTAAACCAGTAGATTATCTTTTAAAAACTCAACTATTTATAAGGATATAACAATAATGGATCATAAAGATTTTATTTAACTAAAGGCCTTCTATTTTGGAGACAAAGTTCTATTTTATGACTCCATATTCATGTTGAAGATAGTTAAACTTCATTCATGATGAGAATGTTCATTTATAGATACTCATTCATAGCCATTTGGTGTTGTGAATATTGTTAGAGAAGAAAAATAAACCATATTAATTATTATTGGAAACATGCTGAAGATGTTCCATGTGAACCTACCCCAAGAATTATTCGGAGGAGGTCACACTTCTCCAACCTATTTTTTATTAAAACCTACCGGGTTGTACCTTTACTTAATTTCATGAGGTGATTAAATTTAAAATATTATTAAATGTTTAATCAATTTGAATGTATTGAGGACACTATATAAATTATCTTTGGGGGAGTGGTATTAATATTTATAGTATTATCATATTTTATTTTTTATTTATATTTATTTTTTAATTATTTGGAGTTTTTTTGGTTGGGAATTTCATCTTTAAAAGTTATCCAACCTATTGAAAAATTATAATTTAGTTTGTAGGACCTCATTAATTTAGAAAAAGAAGAATTTATATGATTTAGAAGAATGTTTTTCACCACCTTTAATGAAATTATTTTATTTTAGAAATGATATATAATTATAAATGAAAATAATTAATTCAAATTAAAATTATAGCATGAAGAATATATAATTTTAAACACTATATTTACTAACTTTTCCACTGTAAAAAACATCTGGGAGATAACCAAAATTAAATTTATACAAGTCCTTCAAAACCGGATTAAAACTATAAATTAATATCCCACATGAAGTTCTAAGATATAAACTGAAAAAATTAAAAAAAAAGTAAATAAAAGGGAGTTGTGTCACTACCATGTCAGAAAATCCCATTACTTGAAAAATGATATTTTTATAGCTATTATAATTTGTGTTGTGAGGAGATCATGCAGGGTTTAGTGATGGATGTGATGTTTTTACTAAGTAAAAGTTATAGAAAAAAATTAAAAGTAAAACAATAAGGTGCCTAAATATAAAAAAGAAATGGATTTAGGTGAGTGTAATATTAAATAATAAATTAAGAAGAGGTAAAATAAATTATAATATTGTCATTTAGGTGGTGTTAAGGAAATTAAAAATGGAAGTATGGTATAATAATCTTGATAAAGATGGATTAAAGATAGTTCTCTTTATTATAATATTAATTTTTCAAAATTCAATTATATTCAAAACCCTTGAACACGAATTTTTTTAATTGAAGTGGGGTGGTGGATATGAATTTTAGAGGAGGCATGCGATTTTTAATAATGAATAAATCCTTCATTCTCTTGTTTTTTGTTTGGTGTGTTTGAACATGGAATTTATAATTTTTATTTTTAGTTGAATTCATTGAATTTCCTAGGATTTCTATATTTATTTGTTGATGAATTTATAGATCCCATATTTTCATATTTTTCACCTGAATTTTTATGTTCAAAATCCCACAAAAATATTAATATCTAAGAAATTTTCACGTATTTTGATTAGAAAAATATTTTGGTTTAAATTTAAAATATTGACTAATTATAGATTTTAAAAGTTTACATTCATATTTTTTAATAATAGGTAAAGGAATAATTTTTATGTGATTATTTAAATGGAATTTTTAATTTGAGAATTAATTTGGAAACTATATGGAAATTCTAGTTTTTCCGATCATATTTCCATTTAATGTTTTTGTTATAAATTTTTTTATGTGAATAATTTTAATTTAATTTTTTTGAAATAAATATAAATATATAAAGATACATATTTTCATTGAATACCAGGAGCTTGATCATGATTTTTTATTGAGAAATTGGGCCCACAATTCAACCATGTACTAGATTTTTCATTCGTAATATTACTCTAATGATTTGGCATTTTATTCTCTATAGATGCTCAAAATTGGATGGGATTTTAACAAAAGATAAAGGACCAAAATTAGTTATTTTGTTCTAATGGAGAAAGATTTGATTAATTTATTTGAAGGGTCTACCATATAGTATAAAAGCTAGGATTTCTTTTTTATTCTATTTTTATGAAATTCCAAATATTAATATTTGACCATATCGTTCCCTTAAATCTATAAATAGAGGAGAGTAGTAGGATTTGGAAGGATTCTATTATAGTTTTTAGATACTATTTTACTAATACTGATCTCTTGTATTTATAATTAAATTTTTTTATGTCTTTAATGACTTACCTTCCCCTATTATCTATTTACCTTCATGTGGAGGGGTAAAATTCACATTTTTATGGATGGTGAGGCTCATCCGATGTTCAATTTTAGATTTCATACACTTCATATAATAAAAACCATGATTTCTTCTAGTAAACTGGTTTGAATACTCAAATTTCAGTCTTTATTATGATGTGTGATTGTATTTGGTTTTAGGATCACTTAGTTTTTGTTTCCTTTTTCAATGATCCATTATATCCCTCCACCTATTTTTATTCTATATACAATTTAACATGCTATATCTAGGTGGTTAATATCATAGTGATTATAAACACATATTTAAGTGTTAGTGGTAAATTTTTGTTGATTAAGAATAGAAAAACACAATTGTTAATTTCCTTATCCAACCAAGAGGTCCTTCTACAGTAGTTACATACATAGAAAGGAGGGTAGACAAAGATGAGATCCCGGTTAAGAATATTATAACTATCACCATAAAGTCAAGATAGATAGAGGAATTGATTTTGGTATCTCTATCTTACTAGCATATCATAATAATATTAAGTAAATTAGGAACAAGAATAACATTTCAATGAGTTTATTCAACACAAAAAAGATCACCATTTAATCAGTTATTTTAAAACATCATTTTTAATAGCTCTATAAGTTATAAAAATCATAAAACAAATTCAAAACCCATTTTCTTTAACCAATTTAAATGCGAATAATTATTACGTGTACACTCGTATTTAAGAGATTACCTATGTTTCCTCTATAAATATATTTTACTTGGTTAATAATTTTTTTAACCCCCATTATGAGGCATGTGTACAATATGGAACCATTTTGGGAAGGTAGTTACGCAAAACAATAAATTTTAACATTTCATGACATGAACTTATAAAAATATATTATTTTCTTTTGATTATGAAATTTAATGTACATTTAAAACATTAAGAAAGATAAATTTATAACCAAAGTTTTGGATTTTTTTCTTAACAAATCAAGTAATCCCTAGTTCTCACTCTAATACTGATGGAATGGATGGAAGCCTGAACAAAAGACTTGGAGACTTATGTAATACTCTATTTTCTAATCAACATAACAAACTTACCTTTCATGAATTGGAAAATTAATTTGAATTAAAAATTATTATGATCAAAGTGTTTACCAAAGTTTCATAGTCTTGTAGGAGATGGACCCAATGGACACATATGAGAATTCACACATGTTTAATTAGCTTTGAAATAATGAGTATTGGATGAGGAACAAGTAAAGTGGATGGAATCTACCTTCTTATCTGAAATAGATGTGAAAGAAATTTTACAGTACATGAAACAAGGAGAATTCCATGATTGGGGTGATCTTAAAAGATGGTTCACATAAATATTTTTTCACTGCTCTAGGAGTACAATAATAAAAAATGAAGATATATCTCAGCTGGTAGGCATCTGGAGAAACTCTCTCTGAGTACTGATATATAGTCAGTAATATGTATTTTATCTATCACAATAAAGTTATTAAAGAGAACCATTTACTTTTGTTCTTCTACTAAGGCCTACCAAAAAATTATAGAAACATACTTGATTATTCATCTGCAGGATCCTTTATAGGAAAATCAATAGCAGAATACCAACGGTTTATTGATAAGATTACTAAAATATCACAATAATTTGTCACAATAGGTACTGACATAAGATGGATTCAAGATTAAATGAATTTTGATTAATCATATTTACATTAAACTAAACTTGATTATTTAACCAATTTTGTGATGTATATGGATATAAATAAAGTTGGGGAACCAAAAATACATATTATATAATGTTTATGATCATATTCTAGAAACTTTACTAACCAGTTTCTTGACGTGTAAGGCATGTAAAGTTGTATAATAGAATTTTAAAAAAGGAAATTCCAAAAATTCCCGGAATTGAAAGAGCCTAACCATATCCATTAGGTGTTTATAAATAATATAAATCTGATATAAACCCTATAAAAATTATTACTCTAACCAAACCCTCTTCCAACAAAAAAATCAACAGTTCCAACACCCACCACCCTTTTATCAAACCTATAAATAGCCACACAACCAGTCCTACCAACCAAAAACACTCTAGTAAAAGAAATAAATATGACCATAAATCCACTATTACAAAACCTCAGGTTCATGAAAAAAAATTACATAGATTTGAAATTATATGAATGAAATTAAAAAGATAGGAATTTTTTTAAATCAATGTCTAAAAAACCCATGCAACTTCTAACACAAACAATGCCTATCACAAAGGAAACTGTGAATGTGATATGAAACACCCAAGACTTAATTATAGTAATTGAACATACTATTTTAATAAAACAATAAAATAATTCACATTTTAATATTTCTTGTAAAAAAAATTCAAATATTATTGGATTAACATCGATTTTGAACATACTTGGGGAAAATATTCCTAGAAAGAATTTTTGAAATTCCCCCAAAGAAATAAGCCTTTATTAAAATTGAAAATATAGTATTTACATATTAGTAATTTTTTTAAAATAATTTTAAATAATACTTAAAATTAAAAATTTATTAGGTATAAATTTCATGGAAATTAATATAAGATCATTTTGAGGTAAAGGGGGAATTTTTCAAAAAACTGTTTTTGTTTCTGAAAACAGATATTTTTTAAAAAGTGATAATGTATATATATTGAAATTTATTATAATAATATTTAGTGATAAAATATTTAAAATAATATTATAGATTATATATATATATATATGAATTTAAATCGATTTAATTTTGATTACTAGTCATATAGTTAATATATGATCATTTGATGCATAAAAAATGCATTTATTGGAAAAATTTTGTTTGACATGATTTGCAGGATTGTATTTAAATTATATTCATATGATCACATGAATTGAATATAGTAAAATGGATTAAATATTTTGAATCATCTTTATTAATATTTAGTAATAATTAAACTTAATTATTGTTCATAATGAATAGTAAAAAAATAATTACCACGTTAATGGTAAAAACAGTTTTATCAAGGGGTTTATCTATAAAGACAAGGGAAAAAATGACATAGAAAATTTTTAAAATAATTTTTTTGGGTTTTATTTCTGCCTTATGAATTCTCACTTATAATTTAATCTTTCTTTGAGCCATATTTCTAATAAAGAGAAATGAAATTATTGAAAAACTATGAAAAATTACATGTGTTCCACTCAAATCAATTATAAAATTGAACCTCCTCCCCTTACCTTTTATCTTCTATAAAGTAATTTATCTCAAACAACCCCTAAACTAATTGTTATACATATTATAGTGGTTTGGGTATTCCAAAAATACAAATCATAGGTTCCTTAATAAGAGATCTAATGGAGGTTTCTATAAAAAGGAAATCCTCTCCATTAAGCCCTTTACTTTTACTTATTATTTTATCACCTTAAATTATATCTAAAAAATTTAAATATAATAACACCAATATATCCCATAAAATTATATGTTATTAGGTGTATGTAATAATATTTATTCATATACTTCTCCATAAAATGAGAAACCAATTCATCTTTTGTGCATATAGAGGACTATTACCTCGCGAACTGATGTAATTTGTTTTCCATCACCTGTATAAAAATATTTACATCATTTTTAAAGGATATATTATTTTAGTTGATGTAACAAATCATATTTTTTTACATTAGTAAATATAAACGATGTAAAAATTTTTATTTCGAAGACTTTTTACATCAGTTATAAAATAACCAATACATTTTACGTCTGTTATTTTATAAATTATGTAAAAATTCTATATTTTACATCATTTATATTATAACTAACATAAAAAAATTCAATTTTTTCAATGGAGATTACTGCATTAGAAAAAAAAAAGATCATTAAAAGGAAGAAATTTCATAGAAACATAATGGAATCTAAACAAATAAACATAAATCTCTGATATAATTTTCTATCTTGTTGTAATATTTTTCAATATTGTTTTCTTTGGATGAAGTAAATCATAAGGAAAACAATGATACGCCAGCTTAGAATCCAAACAAACCTCTTTCATTTTAAGATCATATGGTGAGGTATTATTCATGATTAGAAAAATGAAATAATTAAATGGGGTATCAATTGAGAAAAAAAATCATAAATAAATTAAATCATCTAAAAATATTTATAAATACCATTATGAGTTTTCTAAAGGAAGATTCGGTGGAATGATGATTAAGATTTCAAGAGTTGAATCAATGTGATATTGATGTAGTTGAAAAGTATTGACCATGAAAGGAATTTGTGTAGAGTATGAAAACATATAAATTCCCTTGAAAATTGAACCATGGAATAATAAATTTTAAGCGGAAAAATAAAATTTAAATGAAACATTTCAAAAAATTAAACGATTCATTGGTGAAATATGATATTTAATGTTTCACATCAATTAATTTAAAACCGATGCGAAAAACCAGTTTTTTTAAATGGGTTTTAAAGTTAGTTCCTCTAAAACTGATGTGATAATTCATTTTTATGTCTATTTTATAATAAAGGATGTGGAAATTCATATTTTTCACATAGTTTTTCATGTTGGTTCATCTAAAATTGATGCTAAAATTCATTTTTCACATCAGTTTCAGAATAACTGGAATGAAAAACTACTTTGTTTACATTGTTTTTCAAGTCATTTCTTTTATAAATGATGTGAAAATTCATTTTTCACATCTGTATTAGGAAAAATGTTGTGAAAAACTGAATGATCACATAATTTTTAAAAAACTGACATGATAAATGAATTTTTCTTTTTTTTACGTTGGTTATTTCTATAACCAATGTTAAAACTCCAATGTCAAAGTTATTTTTTTACTAGTGAATCATAGAAGCACATGAATAGTCAAAATGACATAAAAAATTAATATATATAATATATATGAACTGATATTAATTTTTTAAAATTAATATATCATGTACTTTCTTAACCTTTTACCTATTATGAAAATGATATTGTTGATCGTGTGTACGTATGACCTACCGTTTCCATGAAGAAATGCGATTCATTTTCAATTTCCAATAATAAAGAATGATTATAGAAAGATATATTATAAAAAAATTATATTTATAACATTAATATAATTCTACATGATATTTATCTGTATCCTATGCAAATTAATTGAAACATTCAAGACAAAAGTTTCATGATAAAATGAAGTAGTACCCAAAATAATGGTAATAATGAAATATTATTAACAAAAGGGTGGTAGGATGTAATAATAGGATCATATATAACTTTATAAATATCAATATTTTTCATTTATATATTAATAACACGCTTAAAACCATTTTACAAGAGGTTAAAGAACCATTAACTTATAGGTAGTGTGAGGTAAGAAATTTCACGTCAATTTCCATTTAATTTAGACATATCTGTTATTATAAACCTATTCAATTTTACATGTAATATATAATAATACTTTGATATATTTAAAATGAATATGTATTTATTCATGAGGATTTATTTTTCAATTTAATTCTACTCTTTCAATGGGTTACAATTTTAAAGATACCAATGTGGTAAGAATCAATTATAAAATATCATTTTCTGTTGGGTTTTATTGTATTTTTGTTAAAGGAATATATCATTTATCCTTAATAAGATACTATAATTTTCTTATACACTAGATATTCAATGAGTTTCTATATTTTATTCCAATTTTTTCTCTCTTTAGTACCTGATTCAATTAAAGAAATGGTTAAAAGAAAACCCAATTTATATCTCATTAAATCTGATATATTTTTCATCCATGTCCATGTTTTACAAAAATTGTTTTAAAAAATTAATTTTATTTACTCAAATGATTTATTAAGGAAATTTTCTGTTCTCCTTTAATTTTAAAAAGGCTTTCAATGGAATATTTCTTCTTTTTTCCAAGAGGGGTGTTTTTGATGTTCTTCACCAAAACTGAAAATAAATTTTCTCTTAATGTATACAACAATAATGAAACTCCCCACCACAATAGATGTTCTATGAAATTTAGATTATTATGAACAATTTAAATATTTTTAAAAATAATATTTTTAAAATATTATTCCAATATTTCCCTTTCATTCCCTTTATCTCTCTGAAGGACATTATTTTATTTAAAAACCCTATATTTCATTTGAAATGATGGTCACCTATTATCTCTTGATTAATTTTTTGACTATTAACTTTATCCTGAGAAAAACCACTTTATTGTGATCATTTTTCATTGGAAATTAAATTTATCCTAAATATCTATATTCTTCGTATCATGAATATGATTATTTCTTAAAATGTATACCTTCTTTATAATTTTTTTACTTTAAATGTTATTTGATTGACTATGGAAATATAGATAAATTTTTATTATTTACTCAATATAGATATTTTTTATAAGTCCTATTATTCATGAATTAAATTAGTCATTTGATTTGTGATGAATTATTTAGACATATAGTGATGAGTGGGGACTAAAATTATATATCGTCTATATGAATCAAAGGGTATCATGAGACAAATTTGTTATCAAAATTAAATGTGTTTTTACCAATACTTTTAAACTATCTTGTTGTAAATTACTGATGGTATAGATTTCATGATTTCCGAGATCACGACATCAATTATTATGAATTTATTTCATTGATATTTCATTTATTATTATCAATGAGATTACAATATTGTTATTAAATAAGGATTAACTTCAAGATCATGTGATTATATAATGGGATTATTTTATCATCATTTACTCCTATAATATTAGTCTTTGTACTAAATTATTTGGTTAAATAACACATGTTTTTAGTTATTTACCTTTCCATATTATTTATTCATTATATATTCATGATATATTCTGATGTACATAACTCTTACTGATCATTTGAGGTCAAACTTATTTTGTTTCTTTTCCCTTGGATATAAAGAAGAATTATTTTAATGAGTTTAATGATGATGAATATTTTCCATTGCTGTGTTTTAAATTTTATCCCCAATGCAATATGGGTACCATATATGTATATAGTATTGAAAAACCACGAAATTGATCTACCCTTCATTATATTTCCACTTGTATCTACGATAATTTAATAAATTGACCTCCATATCTAGGTTACTGTAGTTGGGGTTATTACAATTGGTATCAGAGAATGTTTAGTAGAAACTTTGGGAAATAGGTTAAAGAAAGCATAGATTATAGAATATAACTCTATGATATACTTTGATTATTTTCCAAATTATGGAATAATATACTAAATTTTTTTTAAATTAGAGATTATGATTATTTTTCAAGAAATATTTCTCTATCTAAACACTACAAGTGGTCATGGTTCTGACATAGTTTTACCTAAGGGTGATAACTCTAAAAAGGGTGCTTTGGGATTTGATTTTATTATTAGTTGGTGTGTGACAACAAGGTTTACTATTCACCTAGTTTAATACTCTCGAGGGATATGATAAGAATAATTCATATTTTTATTACAAACTATTTTGATGTATCTGAAAATAAATATATCCCCAAATAAAACAGGTTTATGATTTTGATATTAAAAATTCATAAAGTGTCAATTTATGTTATGTATAACACAAAATTTAAAATGATAAATTTTTATTTAAAAATCATTGTTTTATAATCTAATCTATTATATTTCATTTTTATAGAAATGGTTCTGGGAAGAAAGAATGGTATCAATACTCATTGCCCATGTAGATATTTCACTATAGAGAAATCCAATAAAGGTGGTATTGGAATTGAGTACATCATAGCTATATTAGAGAAGCTTAATCAGGTTATGATAATTAACCATTACTGAATGGAGCACAATATTATTCCAAAAAGTGATTCACATATGTTGGATTTCTTCATGCGATAGAGGATCCCATTATTTATTGGGATAAATAATCACATGGTAGCTAATAAATAGATTAAGTCCATTGAAAATATATTTATAACCTTGGGATTCAATGAAAAGGAAAAATGTTATACTTGTAGTATATTATCTCAAATCCAATTCTGATTAATGGATGTCATTGATCTGGAATACTATAGAGAAATATGAAATAAAACACCTATAATAGAGATATTTTAAATAAATAATATTCGAAAAATATTTCCCTCATGATAAACAACCTAAAATGAGAAGAAAGTTCCTCATCTCAAATAAAAAATAATAATAAAGTATGTAGTGGTATGAGGATACCATTACAATATTATCAATGTATTCTATAGATTACATACACAATATAGAATGCAATAATGACCATTTCATTAAAGGGATTAATCCATGACATTTAAGGGAACTGGTTTATCAAAAAAATCCATAATATGATGAAATTGTTTTTTAACCCATCGAAACAAAGATGAAATGTTTTTGGATCCTCTATATTAAAAGGGAATCAAGAAAATAATATTTTTTCTAAACACTAATAAAAATGGAACTAATAAAAGAAGATGAATAATTTGAATTAATTTCCATCATGTGAAAATTGTGGGAGGAAAGATCTTGGAAAATGATTGAATGGAATGAGATTTTTCTACTGGTGAGGTGATAATGGAAATCAGGATAATTAATTAAAGGGGGAGAAATAAAACAATGATGTTCACTAGTTCATATATAAATAAATTAGCATTATTTACACTAATTCTTCATGCATCAAGAGAACATACCATAAAAGTGTATAAAGGGAGAAGAAAAAACTTATGCAATCACTATAGTTGAGGTGAAAGTACCCAATGCAATGGTGGAAGGTGATTTAATCATATCATCAATTTTTCAAAATTATCTACATGATTCTGGATCTTCACACTCTTTTATATCGTCCATATTTTCATGGAAAATTAGATATTTCCCCATCACCTTAAGATAAGAGTTATCAGTCAAAACTCATATTGGCAACATCACTATAAAAAGAATATGTCAGGTAGTTCCCATTATGAAACAAAAATGTGCTATATTTTCTAAATTTATTAACATAAATATGGTTAACTTTGATATAATTATTATTATAGACCGTATATCAAAATATTCTAAAGAACATGTATTGAAAAGTGAAGGAAATTAAAATTCGTGATGAATGTTTGGAATTTCTTATTTTTGGAGCAGAGAATTCATTATCTGATTCATGTCTAGACCCACCCCACTAGAAATTGTGAATGATATTCTTGGGGAATAAGTGAAAAAAAATATACATATGTAAAGGTAATCTACAAATTTAGAATATACATATTATATATGAGTACATTGATGTATTTTGTGAGGAATTACCTGGACATTCCACATATCATGTAGTACTTTTCTACATTGATTTAATCCTAAATAAAATACTAATATAAAACACTACCGATAGAATGGACACTATGGAGTTAGTGGAGTTAAAGAAACAAAATAGAGGAGTAGTGTGATAAGGGATTAATACAGCCTAGTGTTTTGCCTTGTGGATCCCCATTTCTATTTGTTAAGAAGAAGGATGGATCCATCAGGGTGTACATAGAGTATATTTAAATAAATGATATTATGATAAAGAACAAGTATCCTCTACCTCACATTGAATAATTATTGAAGCAACTTCACATAGCTAAATATTTTTCAAAGGCTGACCTTTTTTCTAGATATCATCAAATGTGAGTAAAGAAAGAATATATTCTGAAGAAAACATTCAAAATGAGGTATGAACATTAGGAGTTTATAGTAATTCCATTTGGAATAAATAATGAATACTCTATTTTTATAGATATAGTTAATAGAGTATTCAAAGAATTTTTAATGATTCATTTGTTATATTAATTGATGATATCATGGTGTATTCAAGAATATATGAGGACAAAGATAATCAATTTTATATCAAACATGATACTCTTGAAAAAAAAGAGTTATATGGGAAATTTAGTAAGTGTGAAGTTTAGGATTAGGATATTTATTTTCTTTTCCATATTGTCTCCAATGATAGAATATCAGTTGACTCTATGAAGAAAAGGGAAATCAAAGAATGGCCTACACCAATAAAAATAAATGAGGTGCATAATTTCATTGGATTATAATGTCAATATCAGTGATTCATCCATAAAGTTTCCCAATATGATAACCTCTTAAACAATATTACATGTAAAACGTTTATTTTTATACCGACAAAGGAATTTGAATAATGTTTTGATTAATTAAATAGGATATATTTCAATTCTTTGATTTTGAATCTACCATTAAGAGATGATTGACTTGTGATATATAGTGATTCATCAAATAATGGACTTGGTTTTGTCCTTATTAAAAATTATAATGTTTTTACATATGCATCAAGGCAGTTAAGGATACTTGAGAAGATCTATCCAACCCATGACCTTGAGTTGGTAGCTATAATCGTTTCTTTGAATATATATATACACATTGTCTCTATGGTGAAATATACATTATATGAAAGGTATATAAGAACATTAAATTAATATTTTAAAAGAAAGAGATCAACATGAGCCAAATATGATGGCTATACCTACTCAAGGTTTATGATTTCCTAATATATTACCTCACAGGGAAGTCAAATAAGGTTGTAGATGCATTGAACAAGAAAGATCATAGAGTCATAACCCAAATAAGGATTGAGAGGGGTACAATATTCACAAACTTTTTTAAGATATATATGTGTATTATTAATTAAAGGGAGACAAAACTCCTTTTTCTAATGATTATAAAACCATATTAATTGGAAAAGAAAATTTTTTCTAAATCTTATGATGATAATTTTTAGAAGAAAATTAATGTAGTGATTGATGGGAAGTTAGAATAATTATTTTTTGAATATAGAGTCCCCAAAATTGGAAAGATACTACATTTTATATCTATAGATAAGCTAAATAATGAATTGTTTGTGATTCTCATAGCTTTAATTTCTCTGTAAACCCTGGTAGAAATAATATGTATAGGGATTTTATGGAACATTTTTAGTGACATAACATGAGGCAAGAAATTACTGATTATATATCAAGATGATTGGTTTGTCAATAGTTTAAGGTGGATATAAAAAATACAAGAGGAATAAAGAAACCTATTCGTATTTATATGTTTAAATGGGAAGAAATTACTATTTAGCATATCATTTTATTGCTAATTAATCCTAGAAATAATGCAGCAATATGGGTTACTATTGGTTTTTTAATCAAAATCTGCTCATTTCCTTGCAGTAAGATACAATTTACATCTTTAGTGCATCGAAAAACTCTATATTAAATAATTTGTAATACTTAATGAAAAACATTTTTCTATTATGTCTGGCCATAATCTCCATTTTACATCGAAATTTTAGATGTGTTTTTAGAAGCATCTTAACTCTGAGATTTATTAGAGAACCATCTACAATCCTCAAACTGATGGACAATCCAAAAAGACTATTGAAACATTGTAAGACATGTTGAGGTCATTCCCATTTGAATTTCAAGGTATATGAGACAGGTATTTACCTTTGGTATAGTCTTACTATGATAATAGTTTCCATCCAGGCATTCAAATGGCATTGTATGAAGTGCGATATAGAAAAAGATGTCGCACACAAACCTTTTGGGAAGAAGTTGGTTAATGGAAATGTGTAGGCCCAAAAACTGTTGAAGAGGCAATGAGAAAAAAATAATATTTAGGCTCATTTTAATTTATCTCAAATAATTAAAAAGTGTTATGATGATAATTGGAGGAAGGATTTGTAATTTTAAGTGTGTGATCACATTTTCTTTATTGTATATCCTTGGAAGGGTGTCATATATTTCGATTAAAAGGGAAAATTAATCCCTATGTACATCAAACCACTTGAAATTTTGGAAAGGATTGGAGTTTGGGATTATTGATTGGAAATTACACCAATCCTATCTAAATTACATGAGGTGTTACATATATAGTTATTAAGGAAGTATACTACCCACCCCACACATTCTCTCACCTATGAAGAAATAAAATTGGAGCCTGATCTACCTTACCATGAAGAGAATATCCAAATAATTTATTATAGAGATAAATTATTGAGGAATAATATGATTCAACTATTTAAGGTAATTTTTAGAAATCATAAAATGGAAGAATCAACATGGGAACTATATTACGTTATAAAAAATGACCACCTATATTTGTTTAGAAAGTGATATCTATGAAAAGTTGAAGGACATAATTTTTATAGGATGGAAGAATATGACACAAAATACTTGATTAGAGTAAAAATATATTATTACAATAAAACTATAATAAAGTTTACATTTTCAAATTTCATTGTACAGAAATTATTATTTGATAGGATGAATATCTATTTTTAATATACTTGGTCCAAATAGCATAGAATGAATTTTTGACATTTTTCCTTAGAAATAAGCTTTTATGAATGATTGAAACAGTAGTATTTAATTATTGATAATTTTATTTATAACAATTTATATAATATGTATAATAAGAAAAATTTAACAAATAATTTCATGTAAATAAATATAAGATCATTTGGAGGTAAAAGGCAATATTTTTCAAAAAATTGTTTTTATTTCAGAAAACTATTTTTGTTTAAGAAGGGAATAATGTCTATATATTTTAACTAATTTAAAAAAATTTAATAAATATTTATTTAACTTAAATTTATAAATTATATATATAACTATATTAATTTCAATCTATCTAATGTTATTTAATATCCATATAGTTAATATAAGATCAACTTATGCTTAAAAATGTGTTTCTTGAAAAACCTTTTATTGAAATAATTTGTAGGACTATATTAAAAATAAATTATTCCAATTATATGAATTAAATTTGATAAAAATTATTGAATATTTGGAAACATCATAATTAATATAAGTTAATAAGTTAAAATTAATTTTTTCCATAATGAATAGTAAAAATAGTATGAACTAATTTAAATGGTTATTGTAAAAATGGATTTACATAGGAGGTTAATCTATAAAGATACGGGTAAAAATAAAATAAAAGCTTTTTTAAACCCCTTTGGTTGGATTTATTTGTACCTAATAATTGTTTCCTTATAATTTGATCCATTTTGGATCCATATTTCTTAGAATGTGAGATGAAATTATTGAAAGACATTGAACAATTACAAGTCTGTCACTTAGTTCAATTATAAAAGGGAACCTCCTCCCCTCATTTTCTCACACCTTTGAAAAAATTAATATTAACCAAATACTAAAATAATATTTCATAAAAAATATTATCCAAATTATATAGTTTTTTGTATTCGCAAAAGACCAATCCTAGGGTCTTTAATAAGAGATCAAATGGAGGTTTCTTTAAGTGAATGTAATCATCATCACCGAGTTCTTTTTTACATATTTTTTTATAACTGTAAATTATGTCTTAATAATTACAATATAATAAAAAAATACATCACCTATAATAAGATGTTATTATTATTATTTCATAATATTTATTCATCTCTTTCTCCGTCAAATAGGAAACAAAGCCATCGCTTATGTGTATAGCGAACTACCGCCTCACAAACCGATATACTGTTTTTTATTATTGACTCACATGTATAGATATAATGATATAAATAATTAATATATATGATATATATTAAATTATATTCATTTTTTAAAATTAATATTTATTCAACTTTATCACCCTTCACTCATTAAGGTAATGATATCGTTGCTCATGCGTACATATGACATATCTTCTCCACGAAGCGATGTGATTCATTTTTAATGTCCAAATTTCAATAATGACTCTAAAATGGTATATAAATAAATTAATATTATATTTATAGCAATAATATAATTCAAAATATTATGGATCTATATCATATGCAAATGAATTTCAATGTCTGTGACAAAATATCCAAGAAAAAGTAATGTATTTAACACCAGAAACTATGGAAATAATGAAAAATTATTAATGAATGGGTGGTAAGATATTATAATATGATCCTATAAAATATTATAAATATGAATATTTTTTTTATAAATTCAAAACATTATTAAAACCATTATAAAATAGTTTAATGAACATTCATCTAAAAGGAAGCGTGAGGTTAAGGATTTCATCTCAATTTCGATTCCATTGAGACATATTTGTTACTATATAACTATTCACTTTTATGTAGAAAATATTATACCCCTTTAATATATTTAATATTAATACCTATTTATTCTTGATGATTAATTTTTAAATTTAAGTCTATTCTTTCATAGGGTTGCAATATTAAAGTTTCCAAAGAGGTAAGAATCTATTTTACAATCACACTTTCTTTTGGGATTGATTTTATTTTCATTAATAGAATATTATCATTTATCCTTTAAAAGAACTAATAATTGTTTTATAAACTTGATATTTATGGAGTATATAGGTTTTATTCCAACTTTTCCTCTCTTTTTTACTTGATTTGTGAAGTTAAATGTTAAAAAGAAAACCTGATTTTATTTCTCATTAAATCAGATATAATTTTCTTCCATGTCCATGTTTTAAATTTTTTGTTTACAAAATAAATTTTATTTACCAAAATAATTTATTACATAAATTTTAAGTTACCCTTGGAATTTAAAAAATGGTTCTAAATTAATCTTTCAACTATTTTCTAAAATGGATTTTTTTTACTTTCTTTAGAAAATTTCAAAATGATTTTTTAACGCATATGGAAATAACGGACCTCCCTGCTAAAATAAATGCTTTATGATATTTATCTTCTTTTGCACATTTTAAATGATTTTCTAACTAAAACTATTTTATGAAATATTATTTTAATAATTCACTTTTATTCCCTTTTTTATTCCAAGGAAGATAGTTTTATTGAAAGAAAACTATATACCAGATGAACCGATGGTCACCTCTCATCTCTTGACTAATTTTTTATTGTTAACATTACCTTAAGAAATTCATTTTATTGTGAAAATTTTTCATTGAAATTTATATTTCTTTAAATATACATATTATTTGTATTATGGATTTTATTACTTCCTAAATTGTATACCATTTTTACATATGGTTCTTACTTTAAATGTTGTTTGATTAACTGTAGAAATATTCATAAATATGCATTATTTACTCAATATTTATATTTTTGTATAAGAAATATTGTCTATGAATTAAACTAGTCATTTTATATATGAGAAATTCATTAGAAATTCATTTATACATGGGGATGGAAATTATATATCCCCTCAATGCATCGATGGGTCTCATGAGACAAATTAGTTGACCAACTTAAATAGGGTTATACCAATATTTTCAAATTTAATTGGTGCGAGGTATTGAAGATATATATTTTATGATTTATGAGATCATGATGTCTAATACGAAATAATTATTTCATTAAGAATTATGTAATCATTATCCATGATATTACTAATACACCCCTATAGCGGGGCATGGTCAACAGAAATTATAATTTTTCCTAGTGTGGCACAATGGCTATCCTGGGTCATCACAATAGATAATATTTCTCATTTATTCACTCACATAATCTAATTAACCTAAACTACATATTTTTTCTTTTTATTTTATTTTATTTAGAAATTTAATAGAATTTAAATGAATGAAAAAATAAAACTAACATGCAATGAAAAAATGTAATTAGTGAATAAAGAACTTGGTTTGGGGGTTCAATTTTGGGTACAATCATTATTCTCTGTCATATAATTGATTTAAGTTTGACATTCCAAGAAAAAAATATATTTTTTGGAATACTATTATTTATTTAGAAATTGTGTAATATTATTGAAATCATAATAACTTATAATTCTACCCCCTACTTTAAGAAAGGTTTATGACACTCTTTGGTATTAGAGGTGTCATCTTATAGGAACCAATTTAGTTGATATTATTTTATCCATTTATTAGATCAAATCCTATAATATATATATTCAACCAATGGAGAGGAGGAAAATGTTTTAAATAAAATAATAGAAATAAATTGAGTTGCATGTCATTAGTGTATAATCCTCTAATCAGATACATTAATATCACCAATCATGCTACCCAATTTTATCACAAACATAAAATTAAACATTGAGGAAAATTCCAGAAATGATTAACCTCCCCCTAGCCAAGGCTTATGGTTAGAATCCCATTTATGAGAGTAATATATCACAATAGTGGAAGTGTGAATAATAGAGGAAGAAAGAGAGAAAATAAAATAAATATTGGTGGATGAAGAAAATAGAAATTTAAGAAAGAGGGGTGAGGAGAGATAGATATATAGACAAAGATAAAAAAAATATTATTTATAAATAATGTTAAAATAATAATAATAATAATTATAATTATAATTGTAATTAATAAAATAATTTTATTTGAAGAAGAAGAGAAATAAATTTTTTTTTAAAATAAGAATCTTATATTATTAATATTAATAATTATTATTATAATTAAATAATAATAATGAAAATAATAAGAGTAAAATGGTGAAAAAAAATTATAATACATTAATTTATTATAAATCCAAACTAAAATTGAAAACTAAAATAAAATAAAGAAAAATAAAAAATGATGAAGAAGAAGAAGAAATTTGGGAGGAAGAAGAGCATGTAGAATCCTCTTTTGAGATCTCTATTGTAGTTTTGAATGATGATTGAGGATGATATGGAATGGAGGGGTTCACCTCCTTTTATAGGTGAGGAGGGAGATTTTTTTATCTAGGAATCTTCCTCCAAAATATTGTGCATGTTTCACCCATTGAATAGATTAATTGTGACATCATGTATTCATAGAAGTTGTTCCAAATTATATTTGTCATTTTATCTCCAAATTAAATCTTAATTATCTATGTGTATAAGAAGTTATAGAAAAATTACTTCATGTCTTTATTATGGGATAATGCATCCTAATTCAACCTTCAATGTTGAGCATCCAATGACCTCCTCAATGATCAAATAACTCCTTAAAATTTAATTTTGAAATTCACCAATGAGTCATATTTCTAATAAATCTATAATAACCTCAATTGGATGCGTTTATCATTATTTTTGCCTCTTTTTTAGAGTGGGTTATACTTGGTCTTCACAAACAATTACTCAACATTATTGATTTGTTTGGGCCACTAGATGTTCGAATCACATCTTTGTCCAGAATAAAAATTTGTATCTAAAAAATCAATTAATCCGACAAATAAATAAATAAAATCAATTGGATTGATAATTTAAAATTTATGATCAAATTAACAAAGTTATTAAAATATGTCAAAATTCCAGAATTAAGAAATTTTTATATTTTATCCCATTTGTATTCTATAATTCAAATTACCGATTATTTTAATAAAACATAGAAATTCAGGGTTTTATCATTGAAAATCATGAATAAATAATTATAATTGGAATAAAATAATTGACATAATTTTGGTCTGTTAAATACTCTCACACTTAAACCTTTCTTTTCATCAAGCATAATGTCTTAACAAGGTGTTAATGAGTGCACTGATGTTATCAATATTTAGATTTTAGTGTAATAAAACAAAACAAGTACCAATGTCAAATATAATTGTCAAATGTCACATAAAATATCAATATAATTTCCTAATTTTTAAAGAAACAATAAATTCATGAATTTTTCTTATCCCCTTTGAAAACAATGATAAAAATGCTCCTTTCATTCATTCAAGATCCTCAATTAATTATCATTAAACATGCCAAATCATGATTTATCTCACTCGAATCTTTTCATTAATCTCTCGTAAAAAATTCAAATATATTAATGCTCATATCATGAGAACATACTCCTTATCCATAGGCTTTTAAAAGATCTACTTTCTCAACTCTATAAAGGAAAAAGACACATAAAATCACGAGGACTTGCAAATAATGTTTAAATGTCTCAGAGTTTTATGGTTGGTAGGACATGATGTTACAAATTAAAGCTCAAGGAGGAGGTTTATCCCTTAAATCATAAATCATGATATCTAAAAGTAAAAAAGTTTAATGAAATTATTCACCTCAAATTGTAACAACTCCCAACTTTCCTCAAGACGCAATGTAAAGATCATGACCTGCTTAAGAATATTGAATGATTTGTTCCCTCCCTTCAATATTTTTCTACTTTTATACTTTTTTCCTTTTTCAAATAAACATTTCATTTTTTTTATTTTTTTGACTATCATGATTAGAATAAATGTCACATCCACCCCATAACCACATATGATAAAAAAACATTGGTCTAGTAATGGTGATTTTTTGGTTATCATAAATAACAACCGATTTTTCTCTTTTTTTTCTTCTTTTAGTCATTTTTATTTTTTTATATTCAAGAGGGGAAATATATATTACAATTAATGATTTTAAAACCCTTTAAAATTATCCCATTAATCACCCCCACACTTCTTACAATCAATGTAAATCATCTCATTTAGAATGATTCTCTTCACCCCCACAATTTAACATTAATATATCATGAAAAGACAATGAGTAGGGTAGGAATAAATAAAACTAGCTTGAAACATGGATAATCACTATAAATGTCATTCATAGTCTCTATGGGATAAATAAAGATTGATGTAATGGTGGTATTTTAAGGATAAGTGGTTTACTAAAAGGCACATCAATAATTTTATATCTTTTTTTATATAGTCATAGATTTTATAAGTTCAAATTAATATTTTTGTAGGTGGCATGCCCCACGATCACTCAAGAAATATGATTAAGAATATAATTTTATGTACTTGGTATAAAATTCCTCTCAGTAATGGACATATGATATTGGAAAATCACTCAAGTAATTATTAAAAATAAAAAGCCAATTCATATGAAATTGAGAAAATCAAAGCATGAAAAATGGTTGGGGAGTTTCATTTATATGTATCAAAAAATTCCCTTAAAACATGAGTCCTTATTTTAATATCTATTATTCACTTTAATCATCTAATTTTCAATTTTAATCATTCAATTTCATTAAAATTTGAAATATAAAACATGGAATCATAGGATTTTTAAAAAACTAATGTCTCATAGAAAAGTCATGTAAAGCATAATTCAAGGGTGGGAATGCAATTTCATCATTAGAGATCAAAACATGTCTTTGGGAAAACAATGTAGTGATTTTGTAATATAATAAAAAATGGAATATCTTTCCCATGAATCTTTATCCTTCACCTTCACTTTTGATGTTTCCTTCTTATATCACAAACCTATGAAAGAGAACTACACAGTTAAGAACAAGGATCATGTAATTAAAGCTAAAAAAGATTGGAGGGAGTGAGATTCATGTTGAACTACTTTCTAAGAAATGAAATTGTAATCTATATTCCTTGAAATAATGTAAAGATAAATCTTGGTATGATCCCCCATGTTGGATTTGAATTTTCACTACCTCCAGAAGAGAATTACTCGATTTTATCTATAATCTATCACTGGGTGGATATTCTTAGAGTTGAAACACCGCATGTGGTTCCTTCCTACTTGGAATGATTCCTCTCTTTTGAGGATGACTCCATGGATATATTACACTAGATACCCCCCTCGTAATGTGGTACATCTTGCATGGGAGGGGTAATATGTTGAATGGAAACTCATCCTATTTGGTTGTGCCTTTGGAATCCTTTATTTCTTTATCCAGTGTCTGCTCTCGGTATGTTTCATAAAGGAATATTCAAAATTATATATAGAGGTTAATTTTATTTTAAAAAAAATTATAATTTGAAAATTCAATATCAGATTATCCCCCTTTTATGCAAGAAGCATGTGTTTTTGGTTCTTCAAGTATAGCCATTGGTATATCTTCATGGACTTCCTTTGATAGATGTTATGTAACGCCCCGACCCCAACTACCCAGAGTCGGTGCATTACTTCGTAACATTGGCATGATCACAAAAGATCAAGTCTCGAAAGACCGATTAGTTTAGTAGCCTTGGAAACACTAGATACATTCATAAATGTTACGTTACATCCTAAAGTGAAAATATACAATAACAAAGTCTTTATATTCCACACTCATATCCTCTTCTGACTATCCCTGTAGGTCATTCATAAAATACTTCTTCAAATCCTGGAAAATATTAAAACATTAAAAGGGGTGAGCTCAGATGCTCAGTAAGGATAACAATATTGCGGAAGCTTTCATAAATAAACATTAACATTTAAGGCAATGTATAACTAAAACAAAAGCCTTTTTAAACTTGATCTTCAGCATAATATGGAAAAATTAAAATGAGATAATGCCATTTACTTATTCACATGGATATTCTACTGGTCGAATAATCACATGCAATATCAATAACCACTTTCATAATGATGGAATGCATAATGCCAGACTATCATAACCACGTAGCCAAGGCCTCGTGCCAAGACCACAAATAATATTTTGTCAAGGCCTCGTGCCAAGACACTAGTTTGTCTCATGAGACCTGCCGATGCATCGAGGAGCTATAGCGGGCTCCACCTATCACTTATTAAGTCCAATGCATTCCTCATATGAATAGGTTTAAACATATCATAAACCATAACATAATCGTATCACATAAAACATGCATAAAGGAAACATAACATTTCCACATTTAAATCACAAGATATCAATACAACACATTGATATAATAAAAACACTTTCAAAACCATTTTCAATACCAATATAAAAGAAAGTTAAAACTTTGTATTTATTTTTCATTAAAAAAAGTGATGGCTTGTAGAGGAAGCCGAAACTCAAATAATGGTCACGGTGGCGGAGAAGTCGTTGTCTCCGCATATGTACGGAAAGAAAAACATTCCCTTTTTGTCTTTTAGTAAAACGCTTCGTATAAAAAGATTCCTTTTGAATAAACGTAAAAGTTAAAGGGGTTTATACACCATATAAAACAAAGTGGTGTATAAAACCAAATATGCCTCAATGAAAGGAGATTGAGACGAAGTCCTTAAAAAGATCATTTTTAAAATAAAATATATCTATTATGTGTATTCACTATAGTTACACATAAATAAAGTAAAAATAAAAAATAAGACATAATAATATCATCACATAATTTGAAAGTAGGAGATTAACCCAAAGAATGGAAATTTGGTTAAGAAGTTCCCTTACCTTGCGTCATGTCCTGACTCGACCGTTATTTAACCTCCTGAATAATAAACTAGAGTTAATTCCTATTTACTTAAAAAACTTTTTCATGTTCATTATTCCTTTTATATCCCTTATTACTATGTTATGAACATTATGTGATTATTTAAGTTTATAACGGTCATTTTGTCGATCTTAGGTACTTGAGTCAAAAATAACATTCTTATAATTACAAGTTGTTCATGTGATAGAATATAAATTATCTCCAGAATTATATTCATGATTTAGATTTCATATATATAATATATATCCAGTATATACATTCATTCATAATATTATGTAACATTTATGGGTAAGAAATGAAATGCACGGTTCATGGAGACGGTAAGTCATACGTACGCATGAACGCTACTTTCATTTCTATTTCGTATTTAATGGAATGAAATCATAAATATATAAAGGTATTATATAGTTCCAGTATAATATCATATATAATATCATTTACTCCATCCTTTATACATTCCACATATAGCATTAATGATTCACATCACTTTGAGGGGGCGGTAGTCCGCACTTCCTAAAATGAAATTATCGCGTTTACCCAAAATGGAAATCATAAAGTATGCCATAAATGAGAAATACAAAAGCATAAGGAAAACATAAACATATTATATATCATATATAAATATATTTACATCTTAATTGCCACCGTTGAAGGTGTTATATGAGTGTTGAACAATCATCGTTTCGTGAGGCAGAAATTTGTCATCCACAGAAACAGTATGTTCTTTAACCATTAGATGTAGGTGTGTGTAAGTGTAGCTAGAATAATTATTATAACAATATCCTAGTATATTGAGGATACTGGTGTATTTATAAAATAAATCAATAAAAAGTGTTTAGGGGGTTGGAGAAGAAAAATAATACAAAACAACATTAGAGAAGACATTACCTTAAAATCGGGTAACTCTTTTTGATTTGAGCCAAAGGCTTCCTTGGGAAGAGTTCTTCCCAAAGTGAGGCTTCTAGGAGTAAGCGGTGGAAGTTGGGAGAGTATTTGGGCAAAGTTTGGCCGATCCAAATGGCTTGAAAGTGTGAATGAGTTGGTAGAGGTGGGGGCCTTTTATATGAGGAGAGGAGGGGCACTCTTGGAATGTAAGGAAATTTTACATTATTATACAATGATTTTCGGATTCTAAAGGTCCCACGCTTATATAATTCGTGGATAAGGTGATAAGGGTTATAAATATACCCATCCAATAGTCTTTGGACAAGTGTAATCCTTGGATTGTACATTATCTTTTCATTTTATTAAAATCGTTAAATAATGAGGTCGTCGCTGCATCATAATGATGTCATAAATAATTTAATTTATTTAATTTCTAAAAATTATAAAAAAAATACTATGATGTAGGAAATATTTTTATATTTCTAATTAATATTTATAGTAAAAAATATGACTTGTATAACCCCATGTAAAAATTGTTTTAGTAAAACATTTCATGTTTGTGTCATTTTTTACTTTAACATTAAATGAAAGGTATTTATGTCATTTTCCTACTAAAGTGGCTCCATGGGGTCCACAAGTTGACCCATGGATTGTCTTGGCCGGCCATGGCACATCCAATGAGGGTAAGACATGTTTCAAGCTCATCTCATATTATTAAAACATTATTTTTACCTTAAACTACACTAATTACTTCTAATCACGATTTAGAAAAAGTTACTATTCACCAAAAAATTATTTTAATCTCATTGAACCACATTTTACTTCTTAATGACAACCATGTATGTCAGATTTTTGAAATTCAAAACACAGAAGTGGTAATGTCTCATTTGAATGAAAAATCAGTTTTTTAACAACCACTTAGTGGTTTCACTATTCATCAAAAATTGAAGTTTTTCAGAATAAGGCCAAAATTTCACCCTAAGCTATAATTGATATTCTGAATTCAAAAATGATGTCTATTTTAAAAAATTACAAACATATAAGTTGCATTAATTAATTTTATAATTAATTCCGTTGTCACAACAAATAGCGTGTTTTTAAGAAACAATTTATATCAAAAGATTGACAATTGTTTATATCCAATTTCAATGTTAAATTAATTCTAATGACCACCACTGGATAAAATGGTAAAAATATATTCTAATTATACTTTAAAACCACAAAATAGTATAATTTATCACAATAAATTATTTTGATTAAAAACGTTGTTTTAAGTATTTTTCACTATTCATAAAAAAATGGGAAGTTCTGAGAAAGTTACAAAAAATTCAACTTAGGATAATTTCGATATTATGAATACAAAAATGAAGTCTATTTTGAAATATAAAATTTCTATAAATTTAAAAAGTGGTTATTACTATTCATAACGGCTACTTTGATTAGTTGCGGTGTGTTAGAACTCGAAGTTGCGTACAATGCAAGCTATTGAATTATTGAATGAGAAGCATATCATGGAAGCTCGGGGTGTTACATTCTCCCCTCCTTCAATAAATTGCGTCCTCGCAATTTGAAAATTTTCTTTGAATACAAAAGGTTGAAAATAGAAAATACCTTTGTGGAAAACCCACATCGGAAATAAGGTTCATAAATGTATAACATTAAAAGAAAGCAAGATAAGTACAAAGGTCACCCGAGATAGACCATTCTAGGATTCTATGAAAATATGGATATAGAGGAGGAACAAACCATCAAGGTATGATAGAGAGTTATAGAAAACAGGATTAAGAAAAAGTTTAACTACAAGAAAATCACAAACTCGTGATTGGTTAAACGATCATTGATTCCTCAGTAGGAAAAGTTAACCGACAACATTTTTGTTTTGAGTTAACTTTAATAAAGTTGAGGAATTTATTTAGGATATTTACTAAGAACGTAAGGGAATATACATACTTTTCATGTAGACTTTCATTCTTTAATAAATTTTTACCACAAACCCATATTTCACTCTAAAAGGTAATACAACTCAAAAATATTCTATTTATCCTAATTGTATAAGGTTTCAAATATTAACACATACCATTTAGATTAGTAAAACTATTTTGTAATAACCAGGGACTTCCTGTAGGATAGTGGTATGTAATAAAGGCATGTCGCACTATGGTTGTGGGTTCGATTCCTTCAGCTTTGTCCAACGCGACGGGTTATGCCCCACCCTGCAGGTTGTCCTTTTCCTAAAAATATAGTATTATAGTATTCCTAAAAATAATATTCAGAAATGTTTTAACCTTAAACAATACTATTCAAAGTTCAACTTAATCCATTCCAACCTTTATAGTTATCCAAAATACCTCCGTCCAGACTTTCTCTAAAAGGTCTCTAAATTGAAAAATCAATTGTAACATCAGATTCCCCAAACAAATTAAAATTTCTCTTATTGTCACATACTAAAAATATGATTACCTTAATCATATTAAATCCTTAATGAAAACAACATGTACTGTAGTACAATCCTTATATATATCACATTATTCTTATAACCATAATCTAGTTCTTGAGTCCAAAAACACAAATACAATAATTATTCAACTTCATCTGCAGTAACAACATAAGATTGTCCTTGATCCCTTGGCATTTTCTAAGGTATGTTTCCCTGACGCTTAAGACATTCATTTTCATAATGACCCATTTCTCTACAATTGTATCATTCAATATTGATAGCCTCTTTCTTTCCCTTGCAATCACGATCCTGGTGACCTTTTTCTCCACATTTATAACAAACTCCCATTCCTTTTAGGCAAGCACCGGGGTGATTCTTCCCACAATTATCACATAATGGAAAATCCTTCTTTCCCTTTTTCCCTTTATCCATCTCTTTTTCCACCGTTCTCTTCTTTTCTTGCTTTGCTTTAAAGTCATGAGAATTAGAGAATTCCTTTTCCGTCTTGATAGCACATGAGACAATATCTTCGTATGAAGAGAAGGTTTGTGAGACTAATGATCGACGGAGAAATGGTTTTAACCCCTCAAAGAAACAATCAATCTTACTTCTTGGGTTATGTATATAATCTGCAGCATGCCTCGCTAACCTTGTAAAGTTAGCCTCATACTTTGCGACATTCTCATCCTCCTTCTGCCTCAGACTCAGAAATTGCCTTTCCATATCTGCTCGATGGTCATGAGGAAAGTATATTTCTAAGAAAAGATCTTTGAACTCTCTCCATTCCATACTCTAGACTTCTACATCTTCCTTTGTATTTTGAATCAATGACCACCATTGATCGGCATCTTCAGTGAGGCTGTAGACTGCCATGACAACCTTCTCCCTTTCGCTACTCCCCAAGGCGTGGAATATTTTCTCTAAGGAGTTTATCCATTGCTCAGATACTAATGGATTTTTACCCCCATTAAATGATGGCGTTTGTTTCCTCATGAAGCATTCTAACATTGATCCTCCACGTTGCGGATCAGGGTGCTCCATATGAGTAAGGTTATTATTCATAACCCGAGTGAGTTGTCCCAGTATGGTAATAAGCTGATCAGCACCAGTTGTTTCTCCAACTCCACAATAATTATCTTGAGCAGGAGGGAAATCCCTACATGGAGTGCGTTCATTGATACGGTTTCCATTCCTTCCACTAGGCGCCATTTCTAAACAATGGCATAAACTAGATTAGTTTATGAATCAAAATACATAATTCCGTACTTGTAAAACACTTAACACTAATTGAACTATTTTATGGATATAATCCATAATCATAAAAAAAGTTTTCTTTGAGGAAGTATATACTCATAACCCTTCATAGTGGTTTGTAAAGAATTGAGAATTATCCTAAGAAAATCCCCCGGGAGTGTCGTAACCAAGAGTGCAGCAAGGCCCGTTGTCGTGCACCAGTTCCCGTTAGAGTCTAGCTCAAAGCGGTGTTTTCGGGTTTTACCCCTAGGTACATCGGTGCCAGAGCCACCTCTACCTACTCGTATCCAGATAGGGATGTATTTCTCAGAAAACTCACAAAATCTCTATAATACCAAAATTCTAGGAAGTTCTTCTTTACTAATCCTCAAAGTCTATCTTTGGGCTATGTGCTCTAATCAGAGTTTATCTAAATCTAGCTTCCAAGGTTAGTACTAAACTGCCTCTGATACCAACTATAACGCCCCGACCCCAGCTACCCAAAGTCGGTGCATTACTTTGTAACATTGGCATGATCACAAAAGATCAAGTCTCGAAAGGCCGATTAGTTTAGTAGCCTTGGAAACACTAGATACATTCATAAATGTTATGTTAGATCATAAAGTGAAAATCTAAAATAACAAAGTCTCCATAGTCCACACTCATATCCTCTTCTGACTATCCCTGCAGGTCATTCAAAAAATACTTCTTCACATCCTGGAAAATATTAAAACATTGAAAGGGGTGAGCTCAGATGCTCAGTAAGGATAACAATATTGCGGAAGCTTTAATAAATAAACATTAACATTTAAGGAAATGTATAACTAAATGAAAAGCCTTTTTAAACTTGAACTTCAGCATAATATGGAAAAATTAAAATGAGATAATGCCATTTACTTATTCACATGGATATTCTACTGGTCGAATAACCACAAGCAATATCAATATCCACTTTTAATAATGATGGAATGCATAATTCCAGACTATCATAACCATGTAGCCAAGGCCTCGTGCCAAGAGCAAAAATAATATTTTGTCAAGGCCTTGTGCCAAGACACTAGTTTGTCTCATGAGACTTGCCGATGCATCGAGGAGCTATAGCGGGCTCCACCCATCACTTATTAAGTCCAATGCATTCCTCATATGTATAGGTTTAAACATATCATAAACCATAACATAATCGTATCACATAAAACATGCATAAAGGAAACATAACATTTCCACATTTCAATCACAAGATATAAATAAAACACATTGATATAATAAAAACACTTTACAAACCATTTTCAATACCAAAATAAAAGAAAGTTAAAACTTTGTATTTATTTTTCATTAAAAAAAGTGATGGCTTGTATAGGAAGCCGAAACTCAAATAATGGTCACGGCGGCGGAGAAGTCGTTGTCGCCGCATATGTACGGAAAGAAAAACATTCTCTTTTTTTCATTTAGTAAAATGCTTCGTATAAAAAGATTCATTTTGAATAAACATAAAAGTCAAAGGGGTTTATACACCGTATAAAAGAAAGTTGTGTATAAAACCAAATATTCCTCAATGAAAGGAGATTGAGACGAAGTCCTTAAAAAGATCATTTTTAAAATAAAATATATCTATTATGTGTATTCACTATAGGTACACATAAATAAAGTAAAAATACAAAATAAGACATAATAATATCATGACATAATTTGAAAGTAGGAGATTAACCCAAAGAATGGAAATTGGGTTAAGAAGTTCCCTTACCTTGCGTCCTGTACTGACTCGACCGTTCTTTAACCTCCTGAATAATAAACTAGAGTTAATTCATATTTACATAAGAACCTTTTTCATGTTCATTATTCCTTTTATATCCCTTATTACCATGTTATGAACATTATGTGATTATTTAAGTTTATATCGGTTATTTTGTCGATCTTAGGTACTTGAGTCAAAAATAACATTATTATAATTACAAGTTGTTCATGTGGTAGAATATCCATTATCTCCAGAATTATATTCAGGATTTAGATGTCATATATATCATATATATCCAGTATATAAATTCATTCATAATATTACCTAACATTTAGGGGTAAGAAATGAAATGCACCGTTCATGGAGACGGTAAGCCGTACGTATGCATGAACGCTACTTTCATTTCTATTTCATATTTAATGGAATAAAATCATAATTATATAAAGGTATAATATATTTACAGTATAATATCATATATAATATCATTTAATCCATCCTTTATACATTCCACATATAGAATTAACGATTCACATCACTTTGAGGGGGCGGTAGTCCGCACTTCCTAAAATGAAATTATCGCGTTTACCCATAATGGAAATCATAAAGTATGACATAAATGAGAAATACAGAAGCATAAGGAAAACATAAAAATATTATATATCATATATAAATATAGTTACATCTTAATGGCCACCTTTGAAGGTATTATATGAGTGTTGAACAATCATCGTTTCGTGAGGCAGAAATTCGCCATCCACAGAAACAATATGTTCTTTAACAATTAGATGTAGGTGTGTGTAAGTGTAGCTAGAATCCTTATTAGAAAAACATCCTAGTATATTGAGGATACTGGTGTTGTTACAAAATAAATTAATAAAAAGTGTTTAGGGGGTTGGAGAAGAAAAATAAAACAAAACAACATTAGAGAAGACATTACCTTAAAATCGAGTAACGCTTTTTGATTTGAGCCAAAGGCTTTCTTGGGAAGAGTTCTGCCCAAAGTGAGGCTTCTAGGAGTAAGAGGTGGAAGTTGGAAGAGTATTTTGGCAGAGGTTGTCCGAGCCAAATGGCTTGAAAGTGTGAATGAGGTGGTATAGGTGGGGGCCTTTTATAAGAGGAGAGGAGGGGCACTCTTGGAAAGTAAGGAACTTTTACATTATTATACAATTATGTTCGGATTTTAAAGGTCCCACACTTATATAATTCGTGTCTAAGGTGATAAGGGTTCGAAATCTACCCATAAAATAGTCTTTGGACAAGTGTAAGCCTTGTATTGTACATTATCTTTTCATTTTATTAAAATCGTTAAATAATGAGGTCATCGGTGCATCATAATGATGTAATAAATAATTTAATTTATATAATGTCTAAAAATTATAAAAAAAATACTATGATGTAGGAAATATTTTTATCTTTCCAATTAATATTTATAATAAAAAATATTACTTTTATAACCCCATGTAAAAACTGTTTTAGTAAAACATTTCATGTTTGTGTCATTTTTTACTTTAACATTAAATAAAATGTATTTATGTCATTTTCCAACTAAAGTGGCTCCATGGGGTCCCCAAGTTGACCCATGGATTTTCTTGGTCGGCCATGGCACATCCAATGAGGGTAGGACATGTTTAAAGCTCATCTCATATTATTAAAACATTATTTTTACCTTAAACTACACTAATTACCTCTAATCGCGATTAAGAAAAAGTTACTATTCACCAAAAAATTATTTTAATCTCATTGAACCACATTTTACTTCTTAATGACAACCATGTATGTCGGATTTTTGAAATTCAAAACACAGAAGTGTTAATGTCTCATTTGAATGAAAAATCAATTTTTTAACAACCACTTAGTGGTTTCACTATTCATCAAAAATTGAAGTTTTTCAGAATAAGGCCAAAATTTCACCCTAAGCTATAATTGATATTCCGAATTCAAAAATGATGTCTATTTTACAAAATTCCAAACATATAATTTTCATTAATTAATTTTATAATTAATTCCCGCTGTCACAACAAATAGCGTGTTTTTAAGAAATAATTTATATCAAAAGATTAATAATTGTTTATGTCCAATTTCAATGTTAAAATAATTCTAATGACCACCAATGGATAAAATGGTAAAATTATATTATAATTATACTTTAAAAACACCAAATAGTATAATTTATCACAATAAATTATTTTGATTAAAAAAGTTGTTTTAAGTATTTTTCACTATTCATTAAAAATTGGAAGTTCTGAGAAAGTTACAAAAAATTCAACTTAGGATAATTTCAATATTACGAATACAAAAATGAAGTCCATTTTGAAATATAAAATTTCTATAAATTTAAAAAGTGGTTACTACTATTCATAACGGCTACTTTTATTAGTTGCGGTGTGTTAGAACTCGAAGTTGCATACAATGCAAGCTATTGAATTATTGAATGAGAAGCGTATCATGGAAGCTCGGGGTGTTACATGTTAAATATGTTCAGGGAGCTCCATGTGTTCCTCAACAGGTGAGTTTTGGTTTTCATCATCATTCTCTACGAAAAAATATGATTCATCCAAATTTATAAACTCAAAAATAGAAGGGAATGATAATCAATTTATGCATGAAAATCATTTTTCCCATTTTTAAAAGCTGATTTATGGGTTTATGGTACCCAAAAAAACAATCACCAACATAAACAAGTGAAACTTACACATCATAGTAGCCATACTCATCACCGCACCCCATGTAGGATCCATCATCTTTAGTGGCTGATTTCTAGTTTGGAGATCTTCAGAAGCTAGCACTTTAAACCCGACTCCAAAGCTGCTCTAGAAAAGGTTGATCTGGGGATGCCTTTTTAACTACACTACCCTTTTAAAGGCCATAGTAACCACACTATTCCGTTTAGAGGACAATCTGGTCTGCATCGGCCACAGGAGGTAAGAGTAATCTTTTCTTGGCCTTCTTCTTGGAGTAACAGATAAAGGCCCTTCCATTGTAACCGTCTTCTGATTCCCACTTTTCACCACATCACTGAATGACTGGCCAAATTGGCCACTCTCCTCTCCCTACCCTCCCCTAGAACTCTCCCTTCCAAACCCCACTCACACCTCTAAAATAGAACCAGGATACTTAGAGATGATCCCCCTCCTCTAGTCCATAGTGTTACTTTCCCACAAAGGAGGCCTCCTCTTCACAGTAGTAGTTTCCTCCACATCCGAAGTGCAACTATCTTTACCAATACCCTCAAGACCCTCTGGTGTTTTCATACCATTATACATCTGTAAAATCAACATCCTCTATCGTTCAATCCTCCAACATTCATGTCAAAAGATCATTAAACCGGTTGCTAAGAGTGAGGAAAGGCCTGGAAAAGGGATCTAATCCATGAGAATTTTTAGCACAGGCTGGGAAGATTACTCCAAAGGTCTGGTACATCTGGCCTCCTCATTATGAAATGTTTCCCTTCTCCCAGGGGAATAATCAAAGATCTCCAAATTAAGCCTCAGCATGCTGACAACATCAGACACCCACATAATCAACTACAGCCTCGACCCTCCAGCCCCTTCTGCATCATGGACCTCACCGCAGGTCACCTATTTGGAGCATGAAGTATGGTCCCCCACCACAGAGTTAGGAACTAGAGAAACCCGCCCTCCATCCATCAAACCCAGAACATTCTGACCATGACCAATCGCCATCTCATATTCTGGATTCTTGTTGCTTGGAATATCCTCTAACCCTTCAAAAACAAGATACACACCACACTGGTTCTTTCCATTCATTGACTACACAGGGGACGCCACATCCTTAGGTGGCTCAGAAATATGATCGATTTTATCAAAATCCATCCCCATATCTCCCTGAACTGAGTTCTTTATCACATCAATCCTCACACTCTTATCCTTATTTTTCAACCTTCCTGGGGGATCACTCCTTCGGAAGACCTTCGAAGGATGTCACAACTGCTTGCAAAAGGAGAAGAAGTCCATCCAATTCTCATAGATCACCTTCTTCTTTCACCTTTACTACTCACATATAGTTATCCATACAAAATCTATAGGTAGACGAGAGACATATACTTCCACACAGATCTGGGGGTTAACCGGATGACATAGAGCCACAGATTGGTTATCAGAACAAAGAAACCTTCCAATAATATTAAAAATCATCCAAAGAATAGCGTTATTCTAAAAAGGAAGAGGGAGTTTAGGTAAACTAACCCAGATTTCCATTGATGGAAAATCACACTTTATGTGAAGATCGAAGGTCCATCGAAGGAGGATGAAACTCATCCCATTGCAACTACGCGGAGCCCTAGACCAGGCCTGAATGAGATCCACCTTTGATTCGAAATGGATCATGATCTGGCGACTGTCAAGAAAACCGACCACCTCTTATTCGTGAAGATCCTAGGAGCTAAACAGAAATATGTCAAAAGAATCAACTGAGGGCCGCCTATGCGAGAAACGGGAAACCAGAGTGAGATTCAGAAGCACCAAAGTCTCTAAGAACTCAGTGATCGAGATCTGATGATTAGGGTAACTGTCGAGAAGATCTAAAGCTTTAGGTCAAATAGAAACATTGGGGAAGGGTGGAAGGAAATTAGGGTTAGAGAAAGGTCGGAAGAAACTAGGAGCCTCAGGAATAAATTTATTTTCAATGAAATTGGTATATAAAGAGTTCATAAAATGGTCAAATTCCTAAATTGGTTCAGTTTGAATATCTTCTTCCATTAAATGTGCTTATTGGATTTTATCTCCAACGAATGTATGTAAGTAGTCTATATCCTCAATTATTTCCTCAAATTCCACCACTTATGTGGTTTCTTATTCTTCCAAGGATAGATAGAGGTGTAATAGTGGTGAATATTCTAATTTTTACGGAATGAGTATATCATGATTTATTTTATTTTTACCCAATTTCCCAAAAATTTATCCAAATTCACATGATCTCCCACTTGTAAATCAATAGAAAATATCCATCCAAATATCTACTCTAGGAATGGATGAGATATATGGAATGAGTATTCATGTCCTCCACCATTACCTCCTTATTTTCTTCAATTTTCAAGAAGAGTGGTGAAATATTTTCTAGCACTACCTCAGGTTATTTTTCTAGCTCATGGTTGGGTTTCTCCATTTGTGCATGAACATATTTGAATTATCTATTAGCTTTTCTCGTTAGTTGTTCTATGATTTAACTAAGTTCTTGCAACTGAGATTTATTATAATCTTCTTATTATTATTTCTAATATTTAACCTATTAGAAATCTAGCCATGCATAATAATTTGAATTTTAATACATCATTTAGAAAAGATTTTTTTAATGGGTTTTTAAGGGAAAATAGTAAAAATCTATCCACGATGAGAAATTAGAAAATGACAAGAAAATAATGATTTGATCCCCATAAAAAGTGATGATTTTGACACACACCTATCGTGGGGGTGGTCAAAAGAAATTAAAATTTTTCTTAGTGAATCAAATTGGATTACTACGGTCGTCTCACTTGAGGAGATCTCTAAGTAGTTCACTCACTTAATCAAATTCACTGAAACTACATTTTTGGTTCTTTTTTAAGGGTTGGGTCCGAAGCCTCAATTTATTATTTAAAGAAAATACCTCTATTAAGAATGGGTAGAGGAAGACCCATTATATAGCTCGAAGGCCCAAGGTCAAGTGACCTGAATACAAGGCTTGAAAGCCTATTTTTTAGCCCAAAGGACCCCTTAGTGAACAGTACTACTACCGTACCCGCACTGCCACAATACCTGCTGTAGTACCAACACTGCTACAGTACCTTCTAAAATATCATTGAATGTCTTATAACTATTAATTCCCACTCCTTCTTTAATCAAGTTTGATCACACTCCTTGGTCTAGGAGGTTTCATCTTTGAGGACCTAACTTAATCAACGTTGTTTCATCCATTGATTAGCTCAAATCCTGTCATATGAAGAGTTAAATAATGGAGAGAGGGAAAATTAATTTAATAAAAGAATATAAATAAATTGAGTTTCATGTCATTAGTAGACAATCATCAAATCAGATACATTCATCTCACTATGAAAGCGTCCCAATTTTATCACAAACATATAATTTAAATTTAAGGAAAATTCAAGAGCACCTTAACCTCTCCTCGACCAATACTTGGGGTTAGCCTCTCATTTTTTAGAGCAGTAGATCACAATGGTGGATGTGGGAAGAATAGAATATGAAGAGACAAAAAATAAAAGAAATAATGGTGGATGAATAAAATAAAAATGGAAGAATGGGGGTATAGAAATAGAGAGAGGAATAGAGAAAAATAAAACAAAATAAAAGAATAAAATAAATAAAATATATAATTTATAAAAATGTTAAAATAATAATAATAATATTAATAGTAATTATTGTTATTAGTACTATAATTAAGAAAGTAAATTTATTTGAAGAAGATGAATAGAAGGAGGAAAATAAATTTTTAAAATAATAATGTTATAATAATAATAATAACTAAAGTTATTATTATTGAATAATAATGAAAAGAAGAATAATGAAATTGTGCAACAAAGTTAAGAATGACTGAATTTATTATAAATATAAATTACAAATTACAACTAAAAAAGTAAAGAAAACTAAAAAAATGAAAAAGAGTAAGAAATGGGGGAGGAATAAGAGAATATAGTGTCCTCCTTGGAGATCTCCTTGGTGGTTTTGAAAGATGATCTAGTTTGATTTGGAATGGAAGAGTTCACCTCTTTTTATAGGTGAGGAGGGAGATTTTATTTGGATACAAATTTCTTCCTCTAAAAGTTTACATGTTTTTGACCCATTAAATGGTTGGATTGGGACATTGTGACTTCAAAAAAGTTGTTTCCAATTTTATTTCATGTGTGGTATCCAAACATCAACTTAATCAGCTATGTGTATAGTTGGTTATAAACAAATTACTATAGGTTTATATTCTCAACCAATGCATTATGAATCATCATTTGATGTTGAGAATCCAATTCAAAAATTAATTAGTAAATAACTCCTTTGAATTTAATAGGGAAACCCTTCCATGATTACTCTTTTGAATCCTTCTAGTATCACCTCAATTGGATGTTTTTATCATGATTTATGCCTCTTTTACAGAGTGGGTTCCACTATGTCTTCCAAAACAGTTTCTCAAATTGACTAATTTTATCATGCCTTGAGATTTTTGAATCAATTATTCATCCAGAAGAAATATTTGTTTCCTATAAATCAAGGAATCCTCAAAAAATATCATCAATTGGGTATATAATTTAAACGTTATGACCGAAATAAATAAATTGATTAAAATCTTTCAATGTTATAGAATTAAGTAATTTTCATATTTTAGGATATTTTCATTCTATAATTCTAATTACCTATTATATTAATAAATATTGATATACATGGGTTTTATCATTGAAAATCATGAAGAAATAATTATAATTTGAATTAAAAATTTGATAAAATTTTGGTCTTTCAATGTAACACCAACAAATGATAAAGGGATAAATGACTAAATGATACGACTCATGTCAATATGGTGCACCTTCATTTTTAGGAGCCTACCTGATTTGAAGTGCATAGTTAAGCATGCTTGGCCTGAAATAGTGATCAGGATGGGTGACCTTTTGGGAAGTTTCCCAGGGTGTGTGTGAGTGAGGAAAAAACACAATGGAAAGGACATGTGTTGGCCTATGGGGACAATCATTAGTCAGATGACCCATTTAGGCATGTGGGTGGGCCCCAGGGTGGGGACCAGGTGTTTTCAGGGCAACTGGTGGTACCTGGCGAGCCAGGACCTGACGACCATGTTAAGGCGGGGTGGTTGTGCTATCACCAGGACCCAATTGTTACATTTGGTATCAGAGGTGGTACCCAGCCTTAAGTGTGGTGCATTTCCCGGGTAGAGATGTAGGGACCATAATGAGGACGTTGTTCTCTAAGGGGGGGGGTGATTTTAACACCCCCAAATGTTAAAGGGTTAAATGACTAGATGATATGACTCATGTCAACAAGGTGCACCTTCCTTTTCAGGAGCCTACCTGATTAGAACTCCACAGTTAAGACTGATTGACTTGGAGTAGTGATCAGGATAGGTGACCTTCTAAGATTTTTCCCAGGGTGTGTGTGAGTGAGGAAGAAACACACTTGAAAGGACATGTGTTGGCTTGTGGGGACAATCATCAGTTAGAAGACCAGTTCAGACATGTGGGTGGATACCACATATCTGTGGGGCAACTAGTGGTACCTGGAGGGCCATGAATCGATGACCATGTTAAGGCGGGGTGGTTGTGCTGTCACCGGGAGCCATTTGTTATAGTCAATTACTTTATTGATGTTATCCCTTGATTATCTTCAAGATCATGTGATTATTTTTATGGAATTATTTTATCATCCTTTATTCTTACCATATAACTCTTTGTGCTGAAGTTATTGATCATTTGGAATGTGTTTTAAGTTGTTTAGATTTAAATATTGTTTATTCTATATCTATTCAAGATATATTTTGACGTACATAAGTCTAATTCAGCATTTGAGCTCACCCTTATTTTTTTCCTTTCCCCTACATATGAAGAATTTTTTTTGAATGAGTTCAAGGATGCTTATTTTTTCCATCACTATGTTTTATATTTTATCCATAGTGTAAAATGGGTATCATATGTGTATCTTGTTCTCTAAAACTATTAAATTGATTAGTAATTCCGGATATTACCCCTTATATGTTTGTTAATGTAATAAATTAACCACCATATATGGGTTACAGTAGTCAGGGATGCTACATTTGGTATCAGAGGAAGATTAGAGGAAACCATGGGAACTTGTTTAATGAAAAAATATATTAGGGAGCATACCCCTATGATATAATTTTAGGATATGTAAAATTATTGAATAATATACTAATTTTTTGGGATGGTAGAGATTATATGGGTTTTCCAAGCGATACATCTCTCTCTGGATACTAAAAGTGGTCATGGTTCTAGCACAGTTGTACCTAGGGGTAATAACTCTAAAAAGGGTACATTTAGATTTGACTTGATTGTGACCCAGTAAATGATTATAGGACTTATTGTGTACCAGGTTTCACAATCTTGAGGTAAATTATTAAGAAAATTCACATTTTATTTGCAAAACATTATTAATGATTTGAAAATAAAGATATCCCCAAAGAAATAATGATTATGTTTCTGAGATTAAAAATAAATAAAGATTCGATTTATGATACACATGAAAACATATTTATAATTATATATGATGATTTGAAATTCATAATTTTATAATATAATCCAATATATTCCATTTTTTATAAATTCTTCATGAAATAAATAAGTGTATGAATACTTGTGAAAGATGTAGATATTTCCCTATTACCAAAACCAATACATCTGGTGTTGAAACAGAGAAGATCATGGCTATTTTAGGTAAGATTAATTAGGTTATGATAAATAACCCTATAATAATAAAGAAACCTATTATTCTATATCATTATTATCCTATGTTTTATTACTTCATGTGATATAATCCCCCATCATTTATTGGGACTACTAATATTATGGTAGCTGAGCAATGGATAAAGTCCCTTGAAAAAATATTTTTTATCTTGACACGTAATAAAAATGAAAATGTTGTACTTATAGTATACTATATCAAATACTGTGTTGATAAATGGTGGTCATTGATCCATAATACTAGAGATGAAAATGATATATAACACATGAAATAGAGATATTTTCAAGAATCAATCTTCAAAAAATAGTTCCCTCATAAGAAAAATATGAAATACAAATAAAGTTCCTCATCTTAAAGAAAAAGGAAGAAGAAAGTGTGGTGGATAATGGGGTACCTTTACAAAACTATAAAGGTATGATATATATTATATACATAATAGAGAATAAAATATTGACCAATTATTTTGTGTTCTTAATTTAATTCTTTATAGTGAACTAGTTTCTAAAGAAATTTCATTATATGAAGATATAGTTTTATGTACCATCAAAAAAAGAAGTAAATTTTTAGATCCTATATATTCTAAGAGAATTAAGATAATAATAGGTCCGATAAACACCCTGAAAAAGTGAAAATGTTAATGAATAAAAAGAAAATTAATCATTTTCAATAATGTGAAAATTGCGTGAAGAAATATCCTAGAAAATGTTTCAAGGGAATGGGATATTATTACAAGTTTGGTGATAAAGGTCATCTAACTAATGAATGAAAGGTTTTGAAATAAATAAATTATTTCAATTACTTAAACTATAAATAAATTGGGCATTATTAACATAAACTCTCCAATAATAAAGGGACCATGCCACTGTAGAAGTTGAGGGGATAAGGCCAAAGTTATGAGATCGCTACAACTGAGGTGGAAGAACCCAATGATGTGGTTACTATTACATTATTCATAACCTCAAATTTAGAAAATGTTTTATTTGATTCCACATCTCCACAATCTTTTATATATTCCATGTTTATGAATAAAATTATATATTTCCCTAGAACCTTAATAAGGGAGTCATCATTCGAAACTTATAGTGAAAATCACACAGTGACAATTGTGTATAAGGAAGTTCCCATTATGACACATAAATGAGCTTTATTTTCAGACTTTATTATCATACCTATGGTTTAATTTGATATAATTATTAGTATTTACTGGATTGAAAACTAAAATAAAAACATTTATTTGAAGGATAATGAAATTAAAATTCATAATAAATATTTTTAATTCCTTATATTTAGAGAAGATACTTCGTAATCTAAGTCATGTCTAGAACCACCCCCACTAGAACTTCTGAATGAGATTATTTAGGAATAAGAGGGAAAACCTATATATGGGAAAGTTAATCTTCAAATTTAGTATACCCCTATTGTACTGGAATACATATATGTATTTCATTAGTAATTAAATATACATTTACCAGGGTGTGAAGTCATGTTTTCCATTGATTCAATCCCCGATGAAAGAGAAATATTAAAGACTCCATATAGAATATACACTATGGATTTAGTGGAGTTGAATAAAAAATAGAGTGTTTGTGTGATAAGGTATTTATATATCATAGTATTTCACTTTGGGGATCCCCATTTTTCTTCATTAAGAAGAATGATGTATACATGAGGGTGTACATTATTTATAGTTTAATCAATGTTATTAGATTAAATAAAAAGTATCATATACCTCACATTGATAACTTATTTGATAAACGTCATAGAGATAAATATTTTTCAAAGATTATCCTTTATTATTGGTATCATAAATTGCAAGTAAATAAGGAAAATATTGTGAATACAACATTATAAACGATGTATGAACATTTTGAGTTTACAGAAATTCCATTTGGACTGACTAATGCACCCTCTATTTTTATAGACCTAATGAACAGAATATTTAAGGAATATCTTGATTTTTTTATGGTATTCATTAATGATATCTTGATTCATTATAAGTTCTTTAAGGACCATGATAATCTCTTATGTACCATACTAGATACATTTAGAAGAGAAGAGTTATATGGGAAATTTAGTAATTGTGAATTATGGATTTAGGAATTTTCTTATCTTATCAATATTGTATCCAAGGATGGAATATTTGTTGATCTTAAGAAGAAAATGGAAGCCATGGAATGTCCTACAACAAAAAAAATTTAGGTTCATAGTTTCATTTTTTTGGTAGGATATTATTAGGGATTCATCAAGAGTTTTTCCAATGTATTAACTTATTAACCATACTTAAATGTAAAGGAGTTGTGATTATAAGGAAAAATTCATGTGAAGAATATTTTGATGAATTGAATAGGAGACAGGTCAATGCTCTAATTTTGAGTTGTTCTTATAAGGAAAAATTCATGTGAAGAATATTTTGATGAATTGAATAGGAGACAGGTCAATGCTCTAATTTTGAAACTATTATTAAGAAATGATGTATTTTAAATATATTATGATGCACCGAAGAAAGGAATTGGATGTTTTGTTATAAAAAATGAAAATGTTATTGTATATATGTTAAGGCAGTTAATGATTCATGAGAAGAGCTATCCAACCCCAGATCTTGAGTTGGTAGCTAAAATATTTTGTTGGAAGATATTGAAAAATTATCTCTATGGTTATAGATGTGAGATTTACACAGGTCATAAGAGCCTAAAATTAGTCTTTTGATATAATGTGATCAGTGTGAGGAAACTTTTATGGACTAAGATTCTCAAAGATCATGATTCCATAATATAATATCACCCAGGGAAGGAGAATAAGCAAGATAATGTGTTGAGTAAAAAATATCAGGGAGGTCTAACCCAATTATGGGTTGAGAGGGATAATATGTTTATGGAATACGTAAATATGAATATAGGAATTATTAATGAAAGGGTGAAGTCACTCATTATTCAATTTATTATGAAACCATATTTATTGAAAGATATAAAAATCTCTCAATGTAATGATGATAATTTTTTGAATAAAATTAAAGTTGTGAATGATGGGAAGTTGGAAGAATTTATTTGTGATGATAGAGTCCTAAAATTTGGAAACTAACTATGTTTTCTATATATACTTAAGATAAAAAAGGGAATATTTTATGATTCTCATAGATTGAATTTTTTTGTACACCCTTGTAGAAATAATATATATAGGGATTTGAGGGAACATTTTTTGTGGGATAATATGAAGTCGGAAATTGCAGATTATTTATCAAGATTCTTGGTTTTCCAATAGTTTAATGTGTATAGAGAGTATCCTAGATTAATCATGTATCCTATTCTTATTTCTATGTTGATGTTGGATGATTTTACTATTTACATTGTCATAGGACTACAAAATAATCCTAGAAAGAATTATATAATAAGGGTTATTGTTGATTTCCTTACCAAATCTACAAATTTACTCAATATAAGAGAATAATTACCTCTTGAGTGTCCCAAAAGGATCTATATTAATGAGGTTTAAATACTTCAAGACAAACCTCTTTTTATTATTTAGAATTGTGGTCTACATTTTAAATTAAAATTTTAGAAGAGACATCAAAAGAATCTTAATACCATGATTTACTTTAGCACCGCCATCCATCCTCAAACAAATGGATAGTATGAAATGACTATAAAATCATTGTAATGCATGTTTATTTAGTGATCATTTTACTTTCATGTTATATGGAACCATTATTTACCATAGGTATAGTTTTACTATAACAATTGTTTCCATTCAAATATTCAAATAGCACTATACGAAGCATTATGTGGAAAGCGCTGTCATAATCTAACTTGTTGGGATAAAGTTGGTGAAAGGAAACTTGCAAGTCCAATACATATTAAATATACAATGAAAAAGTTGTCTAATATCTAAAGTACACTTTGTGTTCCATATATCTTTGTTGATGAAGTACATTACAAACCCAACACATGTGATCACCTCTGAAGGAATAGTATTGGAACTTGATCTATCTTACTATGAAGAGCCTATCCAAATTCTTGATACTAGAGAAAGATTATTATGGAATCAGAAAAATCCACTGGTTATGTTACATTGGAGAAATCCTAAAATATAGGAAGTAATGTGGGAACTATGGGATGTTATGAAAAAGGACCACCCCTATTTTTTAGAAGGTAATATCCATGAAAAGTTTTGGAAATTGTTTTGTAGGATGGAGGAATGTAAAACTTGAGCCTCAATTATAGTAAGTTAACATACTAATTTATTAAAATAATAATACAATGAACATATTAATATTTCATAGCAGAAAAATTGTAATTTTATAGGATTGATATCAATTTTTGAATTTGTCCAAAATAAGCCTAGAATGAATTTTTTAAATTTTCCCTTAGAAATAATCTTTTATGAAAAATATAAAATATAATATTAAACTATTACAAATTTTTTAACAATAATTTTTAACAATATGTATAATAAAAAAATTAACTAAAAATTTCACAGAAATAAAGATAAGATCAATTGATGTTAAAAGAGTATTTTTGAGGAAACTGTTTTTGTTTAGAAAGGAAAAATGTTTATCTATTTTAATTAATTAAAATAATATTTAATAGTCAATGATTTAATATAAATTTATTTATTTGATAGCTGACTATATGAATTTAAACTTATATAATGATTAATACTATTAATATAACTAATATATGACTATCTGATGCTTGAAAAATGATTTTCTTGAAAAATAGTTTCTCAACATGATTTGTGGATTTTTTTTAAAATAAATTCTCCAATAAATATGAACTGAATTTGATAAAATGGAATCCGTATTTTTAATCATAATGATTAATATTTTTTAATTAATTCAAATTAATTTTTTCCCATAATTAATAAAAAAAATTTAATGGTTAAGTTATAAACAAGTTTACTATGGGGTTAATCTACGACGATAAGGGTAAAATGCCTAAAAACTCAGAAAAAACCCATTGGATGGTTTTATTTCAACCATATTATTTTCAATTTAAAATTTTATTCATTTTAGAGCCATATTTTCTATAATGTGACATCAAATTATTGAAGAACATTGAAAAATTACAAGTAGGACACTCACCTCAATTATAGTAGGGAACCTCTTTCCCTCACTTATTCAAACCTCTCAAGACATTCATATTTAAAAATAATAATAAAATATCTCCCCAACTCCCTTATACACATTATAGTAGTTTTTTCTTGCCGAGAGTCCAATCTTAGGGTCTTTAATAAGATACCCAAATGAGTTTTCTACAAGGGAAGGTAATTGTCTTCACAAAGCTCTTTATTTTTACTTATTCTTTTATCACCTTAAATTATGTCTTAACAATTCAGATATAGTAAAAATATTATATCCAATACAATGATATTTTATGATGTTGATTTCATAATATTTATCTATCTTCTTCTCCATCAAATGGGAAACAAATTTTTCGCCCTTGTGTAAAGTAGACTATCAAATAATAAACCAATGTAATTTCAATTCCATAACTAAATCACATGGATAGTCATAATGATGGATTCAATGAATATATATGATACATATGAAATTATATTAATTATTTTTCATTGATATATCATCCATTTCCTTACCCTTTCACCCATTAATGGAATGACATCATCTCTCATGTATACGTATAACCCATCACCACCACGTATAGATCCGATTCATTTTCCATGTCCAACATTCAAAATTTATTATAAGAAACTATATAAGGAATAAAATATGATATTTATAACATTAAAAAAATATAAATATTAATGAAACATATTTTATACATAAGAACAAAAACATTTAGGACAAAACATGTATAATAAAATGAAATAGTTAACACATGAAATAATGGTAATGATTAAAAATTATTAATTAATGTGTAGAAAGATGTTATAAGAAGATCATATATAATATTTTAAATATTAATATGGTTATGGTATACATTAATTACAATTTAAAAACCATTTTATATGAGGTTAAATCATGTTAAACTAAATGGATGTTTCAAGTAAGGGGTTTCATCTCAATTTCAATTCACTTGAGACATATTTGTTATTATAAAAATATTCAATTTTATATATTTTATATACTTCCAATTTGATATATTTAACCTGAATACCTATTTATTCATAATTATTAATTTTTAAATTCAAGTATATTCATTAAATGGGTCACAATTTTAATGTTACCAAAGTGGTAAGAATCTATTTTACAGTCTATCTTTATTTTGGGATTGTATTTATTTTCATTGAAAGAAACATATAATTTATCCCTCATAACCTCCAATAATTTTATTATCCCTTGGATATAAAAGGTGTTTCTATATTTTCTTCCAACTTTTAATCTCTTTGGTACTTGATTTGAGAAAATAAATATTTGAAATAAAAACCGATTTTATTTCTCTTTAAATAAGATATATTCTTATTCCATGTCCATGAATTCCAAATTTATTTTACAAAAGTACTTTTATTTATTTAAATGATATATTAAATAAAATTTAATGAATCCTTCACTTTTTAAAAAAGGATTTTAAATAAATATTTCTAATGTTTTCCTAAATGAATTTTTTTTAATTTATTTACAAAAAGTCACAAGGAATGTTTTTCTAATGAATATGAAAATAAATAAAGTCCCTATAGTGACCTAAGATTATCATACATAGATATGAAATCATTTTTTATGAAAATTCATTATATTACACAAACACACACCTGATCATCGCAAAGGTAGAGTGCCAATGAAAACTGAGAAATAAAAAACTTGTTCATAGGTAAACTACATTATATCACACTATGTTCTTCATAACTAGAACCCTTTTTAGACATGTTATATGCAACACATTTCTTCATGACCTGGGGAAAGGAAACATAATAAAGGGTGAGCTTAGATGGCCAATAAGGGCTAAAAATGGAGATACATAATCATAACATGAATAAAAGGGTATGTAAACATGAGTATAAAATTTGAAAACCATACACTACATATTAAAGACTATAATATTGAGACATGGTATAAATATTTGGAGTTAATATGACATGAATCATAAATAAATCAAAGAACATGAACCATAAGAGCATAAAATGTCAATAAGACATTCAATTTTGGAAAACACATAAGCATAAAAAAATTATTTTCATAGTTGTCAGGGATCACGACCAATGCTATCATTGTGCAATGCGTTTACCCCCAAACAATCATTGTAGTCAAAGTTCACTCCCAGTAACATCATAGTGAATAAAACCCCTTACAGAACTATGTTCACTCCCCGTTCATTTCGTATCTATATCATGTGATATAAATATTTACCCAATGAAATACAAGGAGATTTAGGTACCACCATTCGCATAATAAAAATCATACATATGTGTGAAACATGATCATAAAAAACCCCATCATATCATAACCCATAAAATGAAATGGGCTTAAAAAAAATTTAACCATATAATAACTTGTGGAAAATAGACTGGTTTCATAATCATTTTATCATTTCATCATTTCACTATAGCATAACCTGTGAAACGAATATGGTTTAATAAGATTTTTACCATGGCAAGACCCATGGAAGGAAAATGGGATTCATAAACATATTTTCATCATAAACATAAAAAATTAAGATAAATAATAATAATGTAACATTGGATCATATCCATAGTAAATAAAAAGTGACATCAAAGGATATCATGTTAGATATGGAATTATTTTGAAAGATAACATGGAACATTTCTTAAGGAAAATAACTTTTCTTTGAAAATACCTTTTTGGGACTAAAAGCTCACAATTTTTTTGACAACACTTTTATTTAAAAATAAACTTGAAATATTATAAAGGAATCCTCAATTAAAATAATGGTCATGATAATAGGAAATTCCATTCATATCATACATGTTAAAAAATGATTCCTTTCACATGTTTGGTAATATCCAAATTGATTTTTCATTAGAAAATGATTGGAATAATCATTAAAAAATTGTTATAAAAAGTAAAAATTTGGTAATTTTTTTTAATATATATTTTGAAAAATTTTAAAAGAATTTTTTATTTTTTATAGAAAACATGGTTTTATAAGAAAATTTGTTTTTATTCAAAGATAGAAGTAAAGATAATTTTTTTAAACGTTCTTTTTTAACTATTAAGTATATAAAGGGAGAAAAATTAAGGGAATAAATTTATTCCCATAAAATTACACAAGGATAAGAAAATTCCTATGAATTAATCAAAGATAGATTACAAGACATCAATACTGGAGACTTAATCATAAACAATCTTGATAAATGATGTGGTTGTAACATAAATCCCCTACCACTTTATTAAATTGGAATTATAATCCCTCTGAAATAATTACATAAAAGTAAACATTATATATGATTAAAATAATGTTATTAATGATATTACATGTTAAAGGGGTAATATATACACCTTAAATGAAAATATAGGGGCATAACATAATCGTATGTCTCAATGAAAACAAATTAAGTAAAAAATCCATCGCCTTAAGTCTCGACTTTATTTATACACATTAAAAGTTCCAATTTAATAAATATATGTTTATTATACATCTAATTTAGAACCATAATTATTTATATTATACCATATGGTATTTACTTATGACCCTTTATTACCTGTTTATTAAATATTCTTTGAAAAAATCATGTTTCAAGTAATAACTAATTTTTTTTCATGTATGTTTTGATTTATTATTATTTTTCGGTCCTATTAAAATGATCATGGTTCCATAATATAAATAATTTTATCCATTAAATAATATAATATACTTTCATTATATTTTTATATATAGTGATCTAAAAAAATATTGATATACATAAATAAATTCAACGTTCATGGAGATGGTAGGCCATCCGTACACAGGAATGTTATTTCCATTTTCCAAAAGGAAAGAAATAAATGAAGGTATTATCATTGAATAATTATTTTTGTGTCATATATATCAAATATTTTCATTAAAACTATCCTTATTACATTCCATGTATTGTGTCAGTGAATCACATCACTTCAAGTGGTCTTAGTCAGTCATACACATGAACGATGTTATCATATTCCCGCCAAATAAAAACTAAAATTAAAGATGTGATATGATGATTATAGAAGAATAATAATATTATAAACACCATAAATATATAATTTACACCTTTAATCCAACATTATAACTAGATGTGAGAGGGGTTATTGGAAAAGCAAATGACATCAGTTCATGAGGTGTTAGTCCACTGTACACACGAATGATGATTCCGTAATCCATTTGATGGAAGTTGAGATGTTTATAGTTTATTAAATTATCATAAAACATAAAATTATATTTAAGGTTTATATGTTATTATATTTATAGGGTTTAATAGTAATTTAAAGGGGTAGATAAATAAATGAAATAAAAATTCTTGATAAAGAGCATTACCTCTTCCTCAGGCAACCTCTTTAAGTTTTTTAAAAAAACATTCCAACATTAGATATATGAAAAACATAATGCTTATATGGTTATATAAGGGAATATGGGAATTTATTTAGGTTGGTATTTTCTAAACCAAAAAGGATTTATGGTTTGAATAATAGAGTTGTGGGGGTGGGCTTTTTAGGTGAGGTGAGTGGCACACTTGTAATTATTTTTTGAAAAGAAACGGCGGACCCTTGTTTTTCTCATTCCAAAAGTATCCAAAATGAATTATTCTAGATAAATATACATTATAGTGTCTAAATAGATGACGAAAATATATTTTATACAATTCTATGCCATTTTGACACTTATCTTTTTATCTTAACCCCCGTTAAACCCATTTTACCTTAACCACGATAATTAATTTTTACTATTTTCACTATTCATTTTTGTCCAAAATTAAGTTGACCATATTAGATAATATAAATCATTATTATTAAAAATATTAGATCAATTGTTTATAATTCCTTTCATATTTGTGGAAAATTTTTATTTAAAATTAATCCTGCATATGTGATGAGAAAGTGAGTTTTCAAAGAGAAAATGTTGAAAAGTCTAAAAAGTTTTTATGTTCCAATTCAATATGAAATTGATTAAAATTAAAAAATTAAAATGAAAATATATATTTTATTTAATTAGACATTAAAATAACTTTAAAATGTAATTCAACTATAAAAATAATTTAAACGAAAAGTTCGTTTTCAATTAAAATTCAGTATTTATCACTATTCCTAAAAAACGTAATCTTTTTAGACAATTATCAAAACATAAACGTAAGATTGTTTTGATAATATGATTTCAAAAATGATGTTTATTTTTTAAAATTATTTTTAAAAAATTTTCGAAAATTTATTTTATTATTATTTTAAAAAATAAATAACAAACCTATTTTTTTGAAAGAATAGTATTATAAAAAAAGACTTTATCAAAAGATTAAGTACTTTTTTTATCAATATGTTTTATTTATATAAAACCGTTATACTTAATAATTTTAAAATAATTATTACTTTTCATATCTTTATGTTTAATTTCTAGGTTATAACTTTCACATTTGAATAATAATATTAATAATTTATTGCGGTTTGTCAAAATTTGGTGTTGTGTGTAATGAAAGATAATATTGATGTTGCATGTAATGCAACTTACCAAAGAAATTTAATTTATTAAAAAAATTAAAAAATGCATAAAAACTTACTATACTACATTATACCTCCATTAAAATGTATTTATTACTTGATAATAGCCACATGAATACAAATAATAGAGGATATTAATGCCACCTCATTTCAACATGTCCCCGCAAAGCTTCCTCAAACTGGTGGTTTTACCACAAAACTTTGACCAAGTGAGTGGTCTTATTTCACATAAATTACTTTTTAAGATACAAAATCTCCATTGGTATTTTCTAATAATTAAGATATTTATCATGAAATATGACCTATGAGTTCAGTACATATGAAGGGTCAGGTATATAGTTCATCACGAATGATATGTGGAAGACATTATGTACTTGAGAGGGGTTTGGTGGAAGTGCCAACCGATAGGATACCATCCATATATAATAAATAATTTCAAATTGAATCATATACCTATGCCTTAGTTTTTATTTCTTCTTGAATCTAAAAAACTTCTTCAAAATATAAATTCATAGAAACACTTTATCACAAACTTCAAATTAATTATCACATCCCAATTGTCAAAATAACTTTTTTTTTCGGACCCTGAGCAATGGTGATGTATTTTTGAATGGATATTACCTTTTATCCCATTTCAGTATCTATATAAATTTCCAATATATTTCTTTCACCAATTTCATTCAAGTACATTGGAGCTCTGCACTGATCTATATAGAGGTATTTATAAGGATCTAGCTGAATGCTTGAGTGAAATATATTTTTATAATAAACTCAAATAAAAGAATATTTTAATCATAACCACATTCGATATCCAAAATAACAAGATCTCAAAATATCTCATATGGTTTTATTATTATCTTAGTTTGACTATATATCTAAGGATGATATGAAGTGCTGAGAATAAATAATCTATCAACAGATTTCTGAAGACATTGCCTAAAATTTGAGGTAAACCTCGGATCCTGATTAGAGATAATGAAATGTGGTAATCAATGAAAAATTACTACTTAATTTATTTATACCATGTAAATATGTTCTAGATATAATTATTCTATGATATTAATGAATTTTTCTAACTTAGTAAAGTGGTCAACTGCAACTCATATAGCATTATGCCCTTCAGATGTTTTGGGGTGCCAAATGAGAAAATGCATGGTGGTGTTTTCCCATTTCCATTATAGTAGTATATTTTTGTCTTTTTTCCTTAACTTTATGACATACCAAGCACTAGGATACAAACTCTACAATACCTCTCTTCATGTCATCCCACCAAAATAAATCTTCTAAATATCAAAACATCTTCATACTTTTAGGATGAATAAATGATGAAGACCGATGTTCTTCCTCTAATAAATTCTTCATTAAATATGATATATATGGAATGTATACATGGTTTTAGAACCATATCTTTCCACAATGATCAAGGTTAATTTCAGGAACATTTCTAACATTCTTTTTCAGCCCTACAACTTCCTTATACATCTCTTTAATCTTCACATGGATAGATGGTTGATCATTCAATTGTGAAAGATAAAATTTCTCTTTTTCCTTATGTATTTTCATATCCATCCCTTGAAAATTCATAAATATTGGATATTTTCAGATCTTCATCATGGAAAATCTATCATGATACTTTTGACTTAAGGAAACAACCACATTGTTCGCTTTCCCTGAGTGGTAATGTATTAAATACTAATAATCTTTAACCATATCTGACCATATTCTCTGGAACATATTTAACTCCTTCTATGTAAATATATAGTTTAAAATTTTATGATCAGTATATATATATATATATCACACTTTTCCTTATAAAAATATTTACTTCATATATTTAATTACAATATTATCATAGCTAACTCCAAATCATGAGTTGGGTAATCTTTCTCATGAATCTTCAATTGTTTTGAGGCATAATTTATAACCATGAAATTAATCATAAGAACACATCCAAATACCTTATTTAATAAATCACTATAGACTAACAACCCTTCTCAACTACAGGGTAATGTAATCACATGTGTGATGAATAATCTTCTCTTCAGTTCCTTGAATTTTTCCTTACATTCATCTACACAAAGGAAATTGTCTCCCTTATCAGTTAAATTAGTGATTGGATTAGACAATAATTATAAACTATCCAAAAACTATAGATAATATCTAAATAAACCATCAAAACCATGGACATCTATTACTGTGGTTAGTCTGGGCCATCATTCAATTTCCATCGTTGTTTATTGATCTACTGATATACCCTATATTGAGATTATATGACCCAAAAATGTAACCTTTTACAACCAAAATTCATACTTTGTAAATTTTTCATATTGATTGTACTTAGGTTATTTATTATAATTATTAAATGATCTTAATGTTATTATTTTCTCTTTGAATACATAATAATAGCATATAAAAAGTCTATCACATAATGATCAAGGTAATCTCTAAAGACTCTATTCATTAAATCAATGAAGATAGTGGTGGGAAAATTAGTAAGATTGGATGAAATCAGTGTACATTCATAAGTTCCATACATTATAAAGAATATTTTCTTGAGTATATCCTCTTTTGTGACCCTCAATTGATGATATCAAAAATGAATGTCAATATTGGAAAAGTATTTAACTCTTTGTAGTTGGTCAGACAAGTTATTAATATGGAAACATTGATACTTGTTCTTAATTTGGATATTTTTCATCTCTTAATAATCAATATAGAGTCGAATTCATCCATAATTATTTAAACAATGAAGAGGTTCACCCCAAAATTACACACATTTTGGAATGGATCCCTTTTTAAGGGTTTCCTATATTTTCTTCTTCAATTCCTTTAACTTAATCAAGTCCATTCTGTTAGGAGTCTTTTAAATTGATGTGACACCAGGTATGAGTTCTATTGAGAACTCAACTTCTTATTTTTGTGGAAGCCTGGGAAATTCTTTAAAAAATAAATTAAAAATTTTCCACAAAATAGGAACATCATTAATGTCATGTTTTTATCCAACCATTTGAGATATTAGTCCCTTCTAAGTAGGAATAAAGAACGATACAATAGATGTGATGTCTATAGAAATTTCATACGTATAATCACATTGATAGATTATTATGGGTTGGTTTGGAATATAAAATGAGACTTAAAATCCATGAAAATTGATGTAGTATCAATGTGGAGAATGCTAATACATGTCTATAATAACATCCAATTTAACCAGAGGTGGCACTAAAAGATTTTCATGAAGCACATTCCCACCCACATCAAATGGAGAGGAATCATATAATTGATATATGATAATCATACCATGAGAGGTTTTCACTACTAATTCTACAACTAATAATTTGGGTGTCATCTTGATACCCATAGAAAAGTATTCATATTTGAAGTAATGTGTTGATCTAGAAATAAATAATACATTAGTAGTTATATAAGGGATTGTAAGTATACCTTTCACCAAATTTTTATCACACCCCTCATCAGTAACAACGATCACATGAGAATTCACTTTGTCTCTTGGCTTAATAGGTTGTTGGAATCGATCATCATTACTTACATTTATATTTTTTCACTTGTTAGAATAGATCCCCTGCTCCTTTAATTTCAAACACTGGAGTTTCAGTGGTGCATATTGTGTAACTTTATCTTTATTTATATAATTATATGACCTCTTTCCATCACTTTAGAAATCAATTGCTCAATGACCTTCCCTTCCTCACTAAAAACATTCATCAGTCCCCTTAGTACACTTCCCTCCATAATTCTTCACATAAATTGATTTTAATGGAAATCTCATATTCTTATCTCCATGGTTTTTAGATTTTATTTTGTATTGTATTTTTCTATTATTATCAAAACCATGAGATTGATATGTAAATCCAATCTCCATTTCCACATCGATGGTGCATCAAACAATATCTTCATAGCTAATGAAGTAGCTTATGGATAATCCCTTCAGAGACATGGTTGTAATACACTAAAGAATCAATCAAAATTTATTTTATTCTAGATTATAATACCATAATTATACCTTCCAGGTATTGTAAAATTTTCATCATAAGTAAAAAAAGATTCATCACCCTTTTGATTTAGCTTAGTGAACTCCTTTTAAATATTTTTATGGAGAATACAAGGAATGTACTTATTGAAAAATATTTTCTTGAAAATTTCCCAATCAATGGAGTTTATTTCATCATGTTGCCGCATAATATTGATAATTTTCCACCATTCATCAGCTTCGACTTCCAAATGGTAGGCAGCCAAAGTGACCTTTTTATGTTATGAACACTGGAGAACGGAAAATATCTTTTCATTCGTTCTGATCCATTTTTTAGAAACTAGTAGATTAGAAGACCCACTAAAAAGGTGTAATATTCCTTATAATGGACTCAACATAATATTATTCCCACATTTGTTCATTTAGAATTCCAGCATGATTAATATCTTGAGAAATTTATATAAACATAGAAATGAGATTTTTCATTATATATCCCAAAACATTTGAATACATAGGGGGAAATCATTTAATTATCCATATCACTAAACATTAACATATTTCCTTTAGGTTATATCCACTGACTAAAGAAAAAAAATTTACTTTAATAAATAATAATCATAGTGGAGAACTACATAATCATGATAAATCAGTTATCAGATGTCTTAATCATAACACCATCATTTTTAATCTATGAAACCTTGGGTTTATCCTAGGTTATTCATATTCATATTCTATTTAAATACATCATGATGGGTTGTAAAGTGTTTATAATTTCCAAAGAATAATTCTTAGGAGTGTAAAACTATGTCTGCGGTAAGAACAATTGTTTTTCACTTATTGACAATTGAGCCCAGCTCAATATACCCATTTAAATTAATTATATATATGAACCTATATTATAGATACAGAACCACTTGTATTACCCATACATAGATATAATTTTTTGGTAATTAGTCATTCTATCCTTTACCATAATTATAGGACATTAGCGTATACATTGGTCCATCCATAGACTTATCCTTAGACATTTCTACAAGGATCTCACTAAAGTTTTCTTATCCTTGTTTCCAAATGTTAAATATACTGATCCTATGATACAAACAATATCAAACTAGACTTACCTTACATAGATATTACATTATATTTTATTCATATTCATTACATTGTAAAAAGACATTCTTGAGGATCATAAATTTATATTGCCTTTGGAAATAAAAAAACACAAACAACTGGTTCATAGGTAAACCACATCATCTCCCATTATATTCTTTATAACTAGAACCTCTCTTATAAATATCTTGTGTAATAAATTTATCCACAACATGTGGTAAGGAAACATAATAATGGGTGAGCTCATATTATCAATAAGGGTAAAAGGGAAGATATATATGGATGACATTAACATTAGGGTATGAGAACATCAAATATAATAGTAGGAAACAATATTATGTATATAAAAGATCATATTGGGGAATGGAATAAATCTTAGAAGTTTATAAGAAATGAATCACAAGGTAATAAAATAACATGAGTGATAAGAGAATAATATTGGCATAAGGCACTAAATTTTGGCATATACATAAGAATATAAAATCATTTACATAGTTGTTAAGGCTCACTATCAAGGATATCATAGTGGATAGGGTTCACTCCACAAATCATCATATTAATAAAGTTATACTACCAATAATATCATAGTATTCAAAGTACCTTACTGAATCAGGTTTACTTCACATTCGAGTCCTGTCTATCTCATGTGATATAAGTCATACCCAATTTATTGGAGGGAGATATAGTTTCCACACACCATATAATGAAAATCATAAAAATGTGTGACATAAGATCATGAAACATTTATCATATCACAACCCATGAAATGATATTGGTTTCATAATTATTTCAACATATTAGAACCTGTGTATAAGTGATATGTTTCATAATTATTTCACCATTAATCATAGAATAATCCATGAAAATAAGTAGGTTTCATAATCATTTTATCATGGTTTAACTTGTTGAAGAGAAACAGGTTTCATAAAAATATTTTCATCATAAACAGAAAAAATTAAAATAATGAATAATAATGGTACCCTAGGGTCATATTCCCATTAAATCAAAATTAACATAAATTTATGTCACTATAGATAGATAATGTTTTTTTAAAGATTACTTGGATTATTTCTTGAGGAAAATAACTTTTCTTTTAAAATACCTTTTTAAAAAGATAAAAATCATAACAAATTATGCAAATTATTATAATATAAAATAACTTTGACAACATATAAAGTATTAATCAATTAAAATAATGTCCATGACTGTAAAATATTTCTTTGATTTTGTACATATTAAAATAAAGGTTCTTTTCTCATTTTTGATAAAATAAAAAAAGGATTTTTTTTAGAAAATGACATTAATATTCCTTTTAAAAAAATTTAAAAGTAAAACATGGGTAAATTTTTCTTTAATAAACCATTTTCAAAATATTTAAAACTTTTTTAAAACATTTTTAGAAAACATGGATTTAGATGAAAATGGATTTCAAAATAAGAAAGAAATAAAGATGATTTTTGTTAAAAACATACTTTTTGAACTCTTGAATACATAAAGCGAGGAAAATTAATCGAAGAAATGTATTATCATGAAAAACATTAGTGGATAACAAAATTACTGAAAATTCATGAGAGGTATATCATAATATTTCAACACAAGAGACTTAATCATAAACAATCCTAATAAATGATCAGATTGTAACATAAAACTCTTACCACTTTGATAACATTGAATCATATGCACTATGAAATAATTGAATAAAATGAAACATTAAATATCATGAATGTAATTAGATACATTGTATGAATTTTCAATGTGTTACTATATAAACCTCTTAAAAGAAGATTGGGGCATAACATTATCATATGTCTCGGAGAAGAAAAATTGGGATAAATATTAATTACCTTAAGTATCAAATTCCTTCATACATATTATAAAATCCTATATAATGAATATATGATTATTATAATTCTATTAATAAACCATAATTATATATATAATACCATAATTTATTTACTTGTGACCTTTTATCACCTGTTTATTAACGATTCCTTGTTAAAATCACATTTTAGGAAATAACTGATTTGTTTTTCATGTATGTTTTGATTTGTTATTTTTTTGGTCCTATTACTTTAATCATGGTAATATAATCTCATGAATTTTTGATATTACATAGGTATAATATATTATATATATATATATATATGTATTTATAGTGATCCATAAAAGTTAGATATAGTGAATGAAATAAACCATTCATTAAGATGGTAGGATATACGTATGCATAAACATTGTTTCCATTTTCCCAATGGAAAGACAAAAAGGAAGGTGAATAATATATTATCATTTAAAATCATTCTTATGTAATATATATCACATAAAATCATTAAAACCATCATTATTACCTTCCATATAAATATTGAACTAATCACATTTCTTCACAAGATAGTAGTCCACCATACACACAAATAACATTATTGTATTACCACATAATGGAAATTAAAAAGGAATATGTGATATACCGATCCCAGAAGCATAATAATATAATAAATATCATATATAAACATTTAATCTGTAATTATAGCCATCTATGATAAGTTTTAATAGAGAAAAAATGATATCTGTTCATGAGGTGGTAGTTTTTTGTACACACAAATGATGATTTCCAAACCCAATTCATGGAAGTGGATATTTTTTTAGGTCAAGGTATTTTCAAAAAAAGATAATTATTTTTATTATACTTAGTTTATTATATAATAATGGTTTTATAATAATTTTCATGGGGATAAAGAAAAAAACATAAAAATGTTCGATAAAGAATGTTAGCTCTTCCTTGGGTAACCACCTTAGGTTTACATAAGAAGCATTCCAAAGAAGGATTTATGAAAAAAAATAATACTTATATGATTATATGATGGATTTTTTGAATTTATTTGGGTTGGTATTTTCTAAAAAATATTTTTATGGTTTAAATAAGATATTAAATAAGGTGGAATTTTATTAATGAGTTGAGTGGAAAAAGATTAATTATTTTGAAATGTTTTATCATGAAAAATGTATAAAAAATTGAGTATTATTGATAATTATACATTATAAGGTCAACATATGGCCATAAAATATATTTTAGACAAGTGTTTGGTCATTTTAACACTTATCATTTATTAAAACCCCCAATATAGTCGTTTTTACCTTACACACTATAATTAATTTGTACTATTTTCACAAATAAATTTGGTAAAAAATTAAGTAAAATTTATTAGATAATAAAAAATATATAAATTCAAAATTAGGAACCAATAATTTAAAATTCAATTCAAACAATTAAGAAAATTTAATTAAAATTTACCCCCAAGATGTATGGAGAAACGAAGAGGTTGTTTTCAATTAAAATTCATTATTTTTCACAATTCATAAAAAAATAATCTTTTTGAAAAATTATAAATGATGAAAATTAAGATAATTAGGACATGTAGATTTAAAAAAGTGATTTTATATTATTAAATTATTTCTCTAAAAGTGTCAAAAATTGATTTTATTACTATTCAAAAATAATAATAATTAGTTTTTCTGAGAAAATAGTATTTTTGGAACACATAATGACTATAAAAATAATGTAATTTTTTAATCAATATGTAATATTTATATAAAATAATTATAATTAATTTTTAAATATTACTTATTACAATTAATATCTTTAAATTTAATGAATAGGTTATAACTATTGTGTATAAATAATAATATTAATAATATATAAGAGTTTGTTAAAACTTGGTGTTGCATGTAATGAAAGCAATCAAATAAATTTAATTATTAAAAAAACATAAAATATTTTCAATTTACAATCCCACCACCATAATATTTTAAGAATTTTAACTTCTCCTATACATGTCAATATTTTTACAAAGAAAAATATTTTATGAAATCTTATTTTAAAATTACAATTTTATTCCTTTTAATATTATAAAGTATATTTTTTTATTGGAAACCCCTATTTTTCTAATGAACCAATGGTCACCTATAATCTCATGATTAATTTTTTGATTGTTAACTTTCTCCAAATATAATCTGTTCCATAGTTCCTTTTTCATTAGAAATTATATTTCTATTAAATATCCATATTCTAGGAATCATGAATATTATAATTCCCTAAAAATACCATTTTTAGATGGTTTTTACCTTGAAAGTTATTTTATTAAAAAAGGAAATATGGATAAATTTATATCATTTACTCAATATGGATATTTTTTTGATAAGTAATAATGTTCATGAATTAAATCAATTATTTAATATATGATGAATTCGTTAGACCTGAAATGATGGGTGGAGCCCAAAATTATATAGACCCTCAATATATAAAATGGTCTCCGTAGAAACATTTATTGGAAACATTAAATAGTTTTATAAGCATAGTTTTGAATTGTCTGAAGGAATGGTCTTGACAGTATTTATATCATGATGTTTGATATCATGACATCCAATATTATGTATTTCCAAAATTTAGAATTTAGTTATTATTATACATGCAATTACTTTATCGATATTATCCTCAGATTAACTTTATGATCATTTGATTATTTATATGGAATTATTTGATAATAGTTTATTCTTTCCATATTAATCTTTGTGCTGATTTTACTAGTTAAATATAATGTGTTCTCAATCATTTAAGTTTCCATATTATTTATTCCTTATATATTCATGATAGATTCCACTATAAAAAAACCTTACTGAGCATTTGATCTAACCATTATTTTTTTTATTTCCTCAAGATATATAGAACAATTACATGAATTTGTTAAAGGTTGCCGAATGTTTTCAATTACTAAGTTTTATATTTTATCCACAATATAAATTGCACATCTTGTATGTATCTGGTTCTCCAAAACTACTAAATGGATCAGTTATTTGAGATTTTACCCCTAGTATATGTTTCAATGTAATAAATTAAACACTAGATATGGGTTACTAGAGAAAGATTTGTTACATGATAATAACAAGAATTTAAAAGGAGATCCCACTATCAGTATCACCTAAACCTAAACTCAAACAACCTTAAATAGAGTAGAATTAATCTACAAATTATGAGTGTTTTGATAAGATTATAGAAAACATTCCCCAAGAAGAAGAAAAGAAATAAGAATAGTTGTAGGTTAAACTAATGAAGAAGATTCCATAAACAAAAATAAAATGAAAAAAGGGATAACAATTATTTATCCCAAAAATCACCATTGATAATGATACAATAAAAGAAGATTTAATAAAAATAAATTTTAAAAGAAATTCTAAAAATTTCTAGATTGTGGAGATTAATATTCCCATTATTTATTTCCTCAATGAGATCCCACGGTATGCTTGTTTTCTCAAGGATATTTTATCCAAGAAGAGGAGGATATAATTGAATGAGACGATAATATAAGAAAAAGTGTATCAATTTGATAACACCCCAATTACCCACTGAATTTAAAGATCAAGGGATAATTTCTATTCCATAAACCATTGGATCATTCAATTTCACTGAAGATTTGTGTAATCATTGGGCTTTAATAAGTGATATGACTCACTCGATGTTTTATCTTTATAGATAATAGATTTTAATCCCACAACAGTCATAGTATAACTCAGAAATCTAGCCACAGTAATTCTATCAGGAGTGCTGGAATACACCCTAGTGAAAGTTCAAGACTTCATATTTGCAACTAATTTATATGTATTCATTATAGAAGAGTATTGAACAAAAGGCCACTCACCAATAATCCTATGGAGATATAACGACCTGAAATCTCATAAATTAAATCCCCTTTTTAATTAATAAATTCCTTATTATGTAATGTAATTATAGAAAAAACATGCACTACTTCAGTTATATTAGACTGTTATAACATATCGGGGTTAAAATACCATTAAGAATAATAATCATTGATAAAATAGTAATTTTAAAAATAATTGTAATATTATTATATAATAAAAGTGTTAATAAGTTATAATTTGAAAAGAAGAAAGAATTTATGACCTCGAGTAGTAGGTTTATTCCCTATATAGCCCATTTATCAGAGCTTATGAAGTGATGGATCATTGGTATTTTCCACTGACCAAGCACAATATAAGATTAAATAACTAAAAATTAAAAATAACTATTTATGGGAGATGTTCAAGATTATCAATATCAAATTCCAAACCATGTTTGTAAACCCACCACAAGAAAGAACCACCATCACACTCAATACCCTTTGGGTGTACGTTGGTGTAGTAATTGGTTATGTATCCAGACCCTAGTAGTATTAATTAATATGATCCTTTTAAAATAAATTAATGATTACATTTATCTCTTTTTATTATTATTATATATAGATGATTAAAAAAATATTTAGATAAAAATTAGAATTTTACATGAAGAAACTAAAATTAAGGTTTATTTGGGAATATAACATATCAATTAAAACACTCTTTTTGATAAATTTAACCATTTCAAAAAATATTTTAATAAAATATTCTTGTTAAATAATATTTTTTATAATATATTTTAATAAATAAAAATATTATTTTTATAAGGGTTTAAAAGTGGCTAGTTTCGTAAAAACTAGATTTTTCTTGTAAATAACGTTTTTTAATAGAAATTATAAATTATCATACTTAAAAAATTATTTTTGAAAAAAATATTAGTTTTAAAATCACATAGTAGAAATTATCCAATGGTAATTTTTTTATAATTTTATGATACATTCAATTTTTTCGGTAAAAAATAAATACGGTATAAATATATCGTATGTATTATGAAATTATAAAAGCCTAAAAGTGATGGAAATTATCCATGAACATATATAGCTACCCAATCATTTTACACATATTTTTATCTTATTTTAGACATAAACATACATATATTACAACCCTATGATCTTGAAGCCTATTGTCTTGGGAAGACTACGTACATAAAACCTCAATGGAAACAAAAACAAAACATATTTTATTTATTATCCTTAGTAAGATCCAAAATCTCTTTGAGATCCTAAAAATTCATTGGATAACCTGTGGAATATATAAAATAAAGGTGTGAGCTAAAAATACTGGTAAGGGAATAAACATGATAAGGAAACATAATATATGATTCATAGGTATAACATGATATCATAAAAGAGGGGGCTCATGATTAATCAAATAGAAGAATAACATAATGAAAATGGTATCATAAGATCCTAGAAACATAGGAAAGTGTAAGTAACATAAAAAAGGACATAATCATAATTCATGGATAATTTACAAGACACCATCACATTGTGGACAAAGTCCCTTAATGGATTCGGTTTAATCCTTAGTCCCATACATAACATCTAATGAGAACAAAAACATTACCCATTGCATTGGATCACTATATGGGTGCACCCATCATAAAATGTACATTCTTATGTATGATACAAAATTGGAATAAATCATAAGGTAATAATATAATAATTACCCATGGAATGAAATGGGTTACATAATATTTCCTCATGTCATAATCAAAAGAGATTTCATAAAGAATGAATTTGAAAAATGAACTTAAGGCATGATTACCCAGTCCAAGGAAGGAAGAATGAGAAAGGTATATATTTAAGATACATATAAATATAATTTAAAAACAATATTTAACAACAAAGGTTGTTTTCATTTATGAAAATGTATTTAAAATAACACATAGAATATTTCTTGAGGAAGATACCCTTTTCACTTTTAAATGACCTCTTTTAAATATAAAAATTCCCCTAATATGAAAGAAAAAGTTTTCATTGAAAATAACCATGGAATCTTATAAAGGATATTTCAAATAATTGATAATTCATGATGGTGGGAAATTCCATTCATGTTATATTAGTTAAAAGAAAACATTTCTTTCACACTTTTTTAATAAAAGTAAAAAAGAACCATGTCTGAGAAACAATAAAAAGATTCCTTTTAAAAAAATTAATCAAAAAGTCAAACATGGGTAAAAATTTCCTTAATGAATCATTCTATAAAAACATTATTTAAAATATTTTAAGGAAAATACTGACATGAAAGAGAAAGATTCCAAATCTAAAAGTAGATACAAGATCAATATTATATACAAACAAATTTCTTGATTTTTCTTTATTAAATAAGGATAGAAATTGAAACAAAAAATGAAACAAAACATTCATGAAAAGTTTATAATAATTTTTTTTTGATTTAATAAGATATTTTTATATGATATTCATTAAATTAACCTTTAATATTAACACTCATGAAAATAAAGGAGATTGTAACATAATGCCTTTAACGCTTTAGTAAATTTCGAATAAAATCCACTTGGATGATGTAAAATGAATTTTAACTAAAAATACCATTAATTATGAAGTAATAATTATATAATATGTAAAAGGGGTATAATATACACTATATAAAATAAATTATCTACATCAAATTAAAATATGCCTAAATGAAGAGAAATTGAGACGAAATATATTACCTCGAGTTAGACTCGTCATGTATATACTTTATAATCCTAAATAATAGAATTATTTTAATTACTTAGTTTCTTAATAAAATTTTGAATTTTATTCTTTCCTTTATTTTATTTATTACTATGTTATATTTATTTTCTTAATCAATTATTTTCATGTCGATTGTTCTAATGATATCCTGTTTGTATGTCCAAAATGACTTCCATAGGTGAATATAGTAAAATAATTCATTATTCCATCATATATAGAATTATAGAAATGAAATAATTATCATCTTTATAGATCAACCATGATAGTCGGTTATCAAAAATGAACTCTCTTACAATCATGGAGACAGTAGGTCATGCCTACACATGAGTAACATTGATATTTTTCAACGATCATAATGAAAATAAGGTAAGTATTAAATTAAATTTAAGAATTATAATTATATAATAAATACCATATCATTTATTCAAATTAACTTATATATACCATCTATGTGATTTGGTGATGAAAAATGAATCACATCGCTTCATAGAGGTGGTATTCCACACGTACTCATGAATGATATTATCATATTTAAATGAATGGAAATGTACGCAAATATATGATATAATTATTTTCATAAATGGTAAATATTAAATGAATATCATATTTATACATTAAATACATTATCATAATAATTCATGGGAGGTGATGATTGAAAGTGAATTACATCATTTCGTGAGGTGGTAGTCTGTAGTACAGACGAATGATGGTTTTGTTTTGAATTTGATGGAAGAGGAGATGGATGTAGGTTATTAAATTAATATAATGAAATATAATTATATGTTATACAATTATGTTTTTATATCATCCTATTTTAATAATATTTTAATGAGGTGGAAGAAGAAATAAAACAAATCGCTCAGTTTAGACTGATACTTCTTCTTCAGACAACCTTTATATGTTCGCATAACAAATCATTCAATTGAGGGTTTTATAATACAAAATGACACTTGGAAATTTAAAAGTAATTAATTAAGGTATTTGGGTAGGCATTTTATAGACCAAAAGACTCTTTATGCGTGAATAAAAGAGGTGAGTAGGTTCCTTTTTCTTAGTGAGAAAGAGTGACATTTTTATAAATACCCAAAACTATTCAATAATGGGAAGTCAATATCAATAAAAGTGCCTAAAAAATTGATAAATGATGTATTATATATAATATATGATTTATATAGACCTCCAAAATTAAAAAAGAAACATTTTTTAAACATTTCATTCCCTATACCTTTATGTTTGGTCACTTTCACCATTTTATTTTACATTATGGTAAATAGTTTTTACCTCTGTAATTTATCCTTTAAGAAAAAATATAGACTTATTATGTTATTTGGGTTTAATTATTCTAAATATTAAATATAATTTATCAAATAAAAATCTAACATTTTTATAAAATTATTTTTATCAAATGCGCTTGTATTGCATAAAACCCCATTTTAACATTAACTATGTTAATTGTTTTTTATTATTTATAACATTCAATATAGAAACAGAATAAGTTAAAATAATTAAATAAAATTAATTATTATTTTTAAAATTATTTAATCCATTTTATCAAGTTCAATGCACAAAATAAAAAAAATTAATATCAAATTAAAATCGCAAAACACGACGAAAATCTATTTTTCCGGAAAATATATATTTTCAGCAAATAGGTAATATTATATAAAATTTATAACTAGTTATACTAATTATATGAATTTAAATCTGAATAAATAGATATATAATATAAAAATTTAGTTTAATTATTTCCTTACTATGGATTATTTTAATTTACTAAAATGGATAAACATTATGCATTAAAAAATAGTTTGTAGAAAACATCGTTCTTAATCATAAAAATAAACTTATACTAATGTTATAAAAATTTATCATTGAAATGAAATAAATTATATTGTTATAAATAATACGGGTCATTTTTAACATTATTTAAAAATCCATAATATAATAGGGATTTTAAATTACTTAATTAAATAAAAATAAATGGTAATATTTGAAAAATTGATAATTTTAACTATTCACTAAAAATCAATTATTTTATAAAAATCCAAAAATTTTACCCTAAGTTAATTTTTTTATAATTTAGAATATTATGTTCATTTTTTAAAATACCTTTTCTAAATGATTTATAAATTATTTATAATATTTTATAATAATAATAAATAAAAATGATTTTGGAAGAAATTGTATTTTTTTAGAATAAAATGTCTATTAAATGGTGAGTGCTTATTTCGTAATAATTTATAAATACATTTATATTGATTAAATTTTTTATATTTATTTCATTAATTATTTAACACTATTCATTCAATAAATTTAACGATTAGGTTATAATGACCATATTTAAATAAAAAAAATTCATGGTTCATTTAGGCTCGATGTTGTGTGTTGTGATACCTATCAAATATATTTTTATTTTTAAAATAAAAGTGTGCTACCTAAAAAATGGAGTTATTTTAATGAGTTAGGTTCTTATACTTATAAAAAATCAAAAATCACTCCTCATTAGTAGAAACAATGGGAAAAACCATGGGAATGTTTGTGGTTTTTATCTATTTAGGATATAGAGTCCAAAACCTTATCTTATAAATTATTAAAGAATTACCATCTCTTTTTTCAAAAAATAACCACAAAATATCCCACTCATATTCACTCAAAACCAAATGAGAATGAATATTCTCTCCCTCTACCTCTCTATATCCCTCCCAAGGTGTCCCCAAACTCTTAAGAAGTTCCAACCAAGCTTTTAGAAGTGCCATCTCAAGGTAATCGATTCTCTTATCCTCCTATTTATTCGAGAACTTTCATTAATTTATTCCATTTAGTTTACAATTTAACTTGTTGTTATATTTTTGTAATCATTACATTTACGATACTTATTATGTTCATGTAATTTCAGACCACTTTCACTGTCATTAAATCATTCTATGAATCATTATATACACCCATTATCCTTCCAAACTTATCCTTTGATTTTCCAGGAAAAAAGGTTGTCTAGTGAATACCCATAGACATTCACACTTACGTTTATTACCCTAGATGTAACTATCCTTAATTTACTATGGAATTACATTTATATAACCCACACTCCCAACTTATGGGATTAAAAGTGATGAAATATGTTCTTATGTTGTATGTTCTATCTGGAACACAAATTCATGTACCTAATATTAATGTGATATTTTGGACCATAATTATATATCTATAAAATTAATTTTTAAATGGTTTTATCTCATGATATTCCATGTATGGTGAACATTAGGTTATCCTTGGGACACTATGTTATGATGCCTCAGCACTTAGCCTTGGCTTATGCTTATGATGTCATGTTTTATATTGTTTTTGCATTCATATGATGCCTTCATGTTATCATCTAATATCATGATATGATTTCCTTTTTTGTGTAACTTACCATTTCTATATCACTATAATAATCCTATTTAATCACATATATTTACTTCTAGCATGTTAAACTTTAATTATTCCCTTATTAGGCATTATAGGTCACCTCGTTCTTATGTATATCCTTATGTTTCCCCATGTAGTATTAAAAGATCAATGGATTTTATGGGCTTATTTAATAATTTTTAAATAATTACTTTTTTTCCCATTTTCAGGTAATTGTGTTTTGTGTCTAATTCCCCAAATACACTAGGCCTATTGATATTATGGGTTTATATTAAGTGTGTCTTTATGCGTCGTCATAATTTGTATAAGAGGCAGGTTCTATGTATTTTTTATAATTATGATTATAAATACTTATTAAAAGCCTTAGGGATTATACTAAACATAGGAAAACGTCCCTAGATATTGGTTAATTATAGAGTAAGTAGTTCCCAGGAAACAAATTTTTTTTCTTGAAACTTCAAGAGGATGTGGCCCTAAAACCAATGTACCTTCGGGTAATAACCCTAAAAAGGGTGTACTAGGTATTAACATGATCATAAGTTGGGGAAAGAAAAAGAAGCCATTATACACACTTATTTTAACACTATCAAAGTTAATTATCTAATAAATTCACAACCTCCTTAAGAACCATTATTAAGAGAGAGAAAATACCATAAATTTTTATGTTTGAAATTAGATCACGAATGACATATATTGAAACCTATAAATTCATAGGTAAAGGAATTCATGTCATTTATAGACAATCCCTTAACTTTTCATATTTTCCATTTTATGTGTTTAATATTTTTAGAATTCTCATACCAAATTTTCCCTTAATTTTAGTCAATGGCGTGATTTTTTAGGAACCAAGTCAATAACCAATGTAAAGGGAAATGTGGTAAATGACCAAATGAGATTTAAAACCCGATGGGACAAGGATTAGAAAACTTCATGATAATAAATTCTCAATTAACTCATGTATTTAATATAAACATGAATTGGTAGGACCCCCCCTAAAGAGAATGTTGCAATTGAGGCCATTATGTTACAAAGGTTTATGCCATTTCGTGGATCTTTTCATCTCTAAATCATAGAAAAATGCATCAAATCCATTTAAATGATATTATCCATCCTTAAATTATATAATAAAGATAATCTCATTCTTTTTATTTATCGTATAAAGGGGGTACCTGATCAATGGTGGAATTTGATCAAAAATACAAAACTGAAGGAATATATTGAAGTGATCGACTTGAAATATTTCTGGATTTTTTTTGATAAATATGTTCCCTAAACTATCTACCTTAAAATTGATAGGTACTTCCTTAGAATCAAGAAAAATTATATATAATCACTTGGGGCGTATAAGTGGAACTTCACAATACTTTCATGATATTTCTATGGACTTTTCATTGACCTCAGAAGTAATTTTTACCACTATAAGGAAATTTCATAGTGCTCCATCAAATTCAAAATCAAATTGATGAATCTTAATGTTCACATGGGTCAGAATATAGGATTTAATGTGATAAAGAAACATCATTGTCGAAAAATATCAATATCCCACTTGTCAAAAGTGTTCTAAGAAGAATCCTTAAAATTTCATGAAATGGATAAGAAAACCTTTTAGGTAATATAAGGAAGGGGACCTAGAAATATAACATCGATAGTTGAAACCCCCAAATTTGATGGAAGAAAAAATTCTATAGTCAAAACATAGCTTAATATCCAACATTTCAACTTCAAAAAACAAGGAAACTATAAAAATCAATTCACTAAGACAAGGGTTGTTAAATATATCTTATGAAAACAAACACCAATGATTATAAAACAAGGGAAGGAATATACCATAAAAATGATGAGGTGGATCCTGAAAATGAATTGGTGACTAGTATTCCCGTTATTCATTCAAATATGGTGAAAATATTATTTTATTATAGTTCTATTCATTTTTTAATATCATAAGATTTTATTAGATTATTTAAACACCAACTAAAAAAATATATGTTGATTTATCTATTTAGACAAAAAATTTATCAATTATAAAATCCCAAGAATATAACTCATATATTGTCAAAATATATGGGATAAATATTCCATAAATCTTGTGATACTCTATTTATTGGAATGTTATGAAATTATTGGAATAGATCTACTTTCCTTATAAAGATACAACATAAATTAATGAGGGAAGAAAGCTACCCATTATATCACAACTCTTTGTCTATTTACAATTCCATAAATGTTGAAATAAGATGATGAATCTCATTTGGAATCCTAATATCAAGAATGGATATTTTTTTATGACTAATAATATATAGCTCTATCAATTGAGAATAAGGAAAATCTATTTCTTGATGTCGAGACTATTGTGAGGGACTATGTAGACATGTTTCGCAAAGAATCTAATTATGTTACCCTTAGACGAGAGGTTGAGTTATCGATTGAACTTATACCTAGAGATTTTGCAATATAAAAAAATTTATATAAATGGACACTGTTGAACTTGAATATCTGAATAATAAACTAAAATAGAATATGGCTAATGTGTTTATATTCCTAGGATATTTACCAAGGGGTGCTCTAGTCCTTCTTTCAAGAAGAGGGATCAAATATTTCTTCTCTACATTGATTATCATGATCTTAAAAAGGTCAAGATAAATAAATATTATCATCTATCATGGATTGATGCTTGTTTTATTAGAAATGTGGAGTCCAAGGCTTCTCTAAGTTTTATATTTGGTTTAGATATTTTTAGGTAAAGATGAAGCTAGAGGATATACCCAATCTTGCTTTTTGTAAAAGGTATGTGCACTAAAGGTTCATAGTGATCCCTTTTGGACTCACTAATTCACTATATATCTTAGGTAACTTAATAAATATAGTACTTATGGATTAAATATAAAAATTTTTGGTAGTATTTATAAAATATATTCTTATCTACTCTAAAATCAAGGATAAATAAGAGGATAGTTTGAATGCTATATAGAAGACCATAACAAAAGGAAAAGTTATATGAAATTATAGTAAATATAAGTTTTGGTTGGAGAAAGTAACATTCTCGGGGAATTTTATCACCATAAAAGGGATATATATATATATATATATATCCTTAAAAAAATGAGGCAATTGAAGAATGTACTAAACCAACATTCACGAAAAATATAAATATTTTCCTTTGATTATAGGGGTACTATCATATATTTGGGAGAAAACCATCACTGTTGTCAATCTCACTAACCAAGATAACATAAAAATGAGTAATGTTTTTCTAGATTTAAGAATGTGAAGATATATTTAAAGATTCATATAAGTGGATAATCACTACACTTGTGATCACATTACTTATGAGTGGGAAAGGATTAGTGATCTATAGTGATGAATCTAAATAAGTCTTGGGTTGTGTAATCAAGGAGGATGAAAAAAATGATAGCCTATGCCTCTCACTAATTAAGAATCCATGAGAAAAACTACCCAACACATGATCTATAATTGGTTGTAGTCATCATAACATTAAATATTTTGAAGAATTATCAGTATGGGGAGAAGTGTGAAATATATTTGGATAATTAAAGCCCCGAGTATATTTTGATATAAAAGGAACTCAATGTGTGTCATAAAGGTAGTTGGAGATGATAGAGGATTCTGATTTATTAATCCATTACCATCACAGAACATTGGACAAAGTTTCATATGCTCGGAGTAGAAAGGATCACACAACCATAACCATGATTAGTATTTAAAGGGATCCAATATTCATGGACAAGAAAATTATGGACATGGTAATCATAAAAGAAACTTTACCCTACCTTACAAAAATAATTGCTCAACCATTAATTATTGAGAGGATCAAAGAGGCCCAAAAAGGTGATTGGTTTCTATAAAAAAAATTAGAGAATATTAGGGAGTTTAAATTTGATAAATATTGAATTATAATTTTTGGGGCACAGATATGTGTCCCATAAAAAACGGAACTGAATAAGAAAATTTTGGATGATGTGCATAACTTATCTTTCTTTATTCATCCATGAATCACTAAGATGTATATAGATTTAAATAAAAATTGATTATGGGATAATATGACGTGGGAGAATGAAAAATATATATCTTTATTCTTCATATGATAAAAATAAAAAATTTAATGAGATATGTATAATGTTATGATGCATACCTTACCTATACCATTAAAAAATGTGAAACATAACTATGGAAATCCTCACAGGGTTCCCTAGGGCATCTAAAGTTAACAACACCATATGAGTTGGTATTGATCACCTTATAAATCTAGTGCATTTAATTGTTATCAAATAAGATTCCTATCCTAGAAAAATCTCCATGATATAGATAATAGAAGTGGTAAGGCTGCATGGAGTTCCATTATCTGCAGAATATAATAAAAATCCATGGTTTACCTTGAGGTTCTAGATAAGTCAGAAGGAAGTGTTATCTATATATCTAAGTTACGATGATGTCAATCACCCTTAGAATGCTAGTAATTATGAGAGTATTATTTAATAGATACAGGATATTCTAATATATTTTTAAATGTAATTACAATGATATTGTTATTATAATATTTTAATTATAGAGTTCTTATATAAAAATAGTTTCCATTATATCATTCAAATGGTGCCTTATGACGTTCTATATGGGAAGAGGTGTCGTACTCTGGCATGATGGGATAAATATAGATAGTGGGAGCTTATGGGACATGATCTTATCTAAAATATGATAGAAAAGCATAAAACCATTCAATGTAATGTGAAATCCTCACAAAGTTAACAGAAAATATATGTAGACAATCATTGACTAGGTCTGGAGATTGAGGTCAGAGACAAGTTGTTCCTTCATATATCACTATAAAATAAAGTTTTGAGGTTTGGGAAGAAGGTAAATCTTAGTCCAAGATACCTAATATACCTTTAGATCATTGATCGCAGAAGAGTTGTGGCTGATTTACTAGAACTCCAACATAACCTATCTCAGGTACATGATGTGTTCTATATATCCCTCTTGAGGAGGAACTTACCAGACCCCTAACATATATGAAATCTTGAAGTTGTACTATTAAAAAATGATATTTGATAACATGGTAATCTAGAGAAGATGTAATATTATAGAGAAATAGTTCTTCGAAACAATAAAAATCGCCATGTTAATGTACTATATAGAAATCATATGTTTTAGGAAACAACTTGGAATCTAGGAGAGGTAATGAATCATAAGTATCCCCACTTATTTTAGTCTACAGAATGAAATTTTAAGGGTGAAATTTATGAATGTGGGAAGGATTTAATGAATTAAACATTGAAAACATAAATTCCATTTTGAATAAATAAATTCATTAAGTAATGTAGTGATAGAAAACACATGCATTACTTTGGTTATTTTGGACCACTATAGCATGTCATAATTGAAAGACCATTAATAATTAGAACCATTGATAACATAGATTTTGTAAAATGACCATTAATATTAGTATATATTAAATGTTAGGAAAATTTATAACTGAAACCCATGAAATATTTGATTTCCTATATTATTATGATCTTTCATTATGAAGGTCATTTATCAGTTCTTCTAAGGGAGATGACACCATTGGCATTTACCCTTGACCATGACAAAGTTGAGATGAAATAACTAAAACATGAGTGAAACCATTTATGGGAGAAGTTTAATCATATCATGATAATAACCTAAACTATGTTTGAAAAACCACCCAAAAAAATAACCATAATACCACAACTTATCCTTAGGGTGTACTATAACACCCCATTTTTTGGAATATTTTTTTGGATTTAATTTAATCTTTTTGATATTTGGAATTTAATGCAACATTGAAAATAGGTTTTTATATTAATGCACTGTGTTTGGATTACATTATATGAAACACTAAGCTAATCATGAACTACATGCAACATAATGTTTGTAATGATCTATAAAGAATAGTGAACTTTGCGTACATTAAACAAAATATTGACTTTCCTCAATGAATTTTGTAATACACAAGACTGAGTTGCACTGAACAATAATATACTATTAAATTTTTTATTATTTAATATAACAAGATATAAATTTTACTTTAATTTGGAGGTTATAAATAAGATTAACTCACTTATTAAAATAAATGGTTTAATTAATTGGTAAAGAAGTAATTAGAAATGAATATGATAACCAATTGAATTTAGAGAGAATGTTTTTATAAAAACTTCTTTTATGATCATAAAAGAATTTTATCCTGATAAATTAAATTTGTTACTATTGGTGAATGATATTAAAGAAATATATATTGTATATATTAAATTAATATTTTTTATATTCAACCAATATATTTGATTAATATAATATAATAATATAACAATGTTTATGAATAAAAACCAATATTTTTATTAAGACACATTTACCGCCATTTTCTAGAGAACCTATTTTGAATCAAATTTTTGGACTTTTTTAAATTTAATATGTCATAATAAATTTAATATTTTAAATAGAAACATAAAAATTTGTTTAGGGTAAATATTTGGTATTTTTATAAAAATATTCATTTTTTAATGAATAGTGAAAATACTAAATTTTAATTCAAAAATACTATTTGTATAATTTATTTATAGTGTTAAATTACATTTTAATTTTGTTTTAAAGTCACATTATATCAATTATTTATCAATTAATAAAATATAAATCTTTATAATCAATTTAAAACTAAATTTTAATATAAAAACATAACTAACATTTTAATGTTTTTTACTTTAAAAACCATCATTGTTATCCCATATGCAAGTTTAAATTTAAAATAATTTCTACCACATATGTGATTTTAATTTCAAAAAATGGATTCCATATTTTTAATAATAATAATTTATAATTTTAAATAATATCAAATTATTTTTTTTACCAAAATTATTAGTGGAAGTAAATAATATTAATTACAACGACAAAGGAAAAATTAATATTATCAAAGGGACCAACCTTAATCTGAAGGGAACAAATGACCTAAGAAATTATGGAACACAAATTTTATGGCCATATGTCAGAGATAAACCATCAATTATCGAGTTTTATTTGTTTTTAATGTCTTTTTATGTAAAAATGTAGGTATACCAAATTTGATTTAAAAAATGCCATGTGTGTACTCTCCCTCTCCTATAAAAGGTCACCACCTATCCCCATTCTTTACACCTCCAAAACCACTTAGGTTCGCAAAATATCTACCTAATACACTTCCAAAAACCCATCCATTCCTCATTTAACAATCCCTTTGGTAATAAATTAATCTAAGTATGCCCTTCGGTGAAAACCGAAAGGAGTTACCTGAAGAAGTTGTAACATCTTTCCTCAAGCTCTTTAGTTTTATTTCCATTCTCCACCCCATCATCTCTCTTTAATAAATTATTATAAAAAAATATCATCAATATACTGATATTTTTTTATGATAAGGGTTCTACATAAACTTACACAAACTTCCATATAATGGGGAACAATTATACTATTTATGTGTAAGGCAAACTATCGCGGGACAAATTAATGATTGTTCATTTTTCCATTACCCACTTTTATGGTTTGGAATTGCGATGGAAACTATATTTATATATTATATATATTAAATTTTTTATTTATTTATGTTTCTTTAATTTTATACAACACATATCTTTATAATTTCCATTTTTTGTAAATATGATATTTTTTTGAGGAAGTGTGGACTACCGCCCCCTCAAAGTGATGTGATTCTCTCACACACTACAAAGAATGTATTATGGATGGGTTTAGAGAAATTGTATGATATATATTAAATAATAATTCTACTATAATTCTATTATATATATATATACATGAATATATGTCATTTAATTTTTTTTCTCTCAATACAATTATTAAATGGAAGCAGTGTTCATACGTACGTACGACCTAAAGTCTCCATGAATAGTGAATTCAATTTCATATATATATATTATATATTATATATTTTTATAAAATTTTATACACTGAATATATACTACATATAATTAATTTTTTAAATCATATAAATAATTAAATCATGATTTATGTAAGAGGATCAATAATGATAATTCAAAACATGTATAAAGAACAAAACAGATATTACCCGAAGTAAAACATGAACATAGAATTGTTAATAAGAGGGAAATATAATTTCACAATCAAATAATATATGGTATTAGAAATAATAATATCTTTATTTAAAATATGTATAATAATCTTATATTAATTATACATGTGGTTTTTATGAGTATGATGAGAGTCAATACATATGGTAAGACAATTTCATATCACTTTTTATTTCTATGAGATATGTGATTTATTCACCACCCATTCCTTTTGTGCGGTTGATATAATTCCCATGGATGTGTTCTATATTTATTATACTTAAATTTATATTTATTTACATATACATTTAATTATATTTCTTTAAAAGGGTCTATGTTTCAAAATCTAATAAAATGGTATGTGATTTTTTCTCAATTTTCTTTATTTAAGACACATATGCCAAGTTATGAACATATATTTTTGCATGAGGTGTATATATTGCCTTTGAAATATTATATTATAAATATTATTCTTTTTATGATATGTTAAGAGTAATGTAATTTCATTATTTCCATTTTTTTTGATTCAATGTTATGAAATTGGTAATTATTTATAGCTACAATCTCACCATTTACCTATACTGTTTATCATTATGATCCCATTACTGAACTATTATGATTGATATATCCAGAAATCACATGATTTTTCATACCCAATATTTATTAATGTTATATCCATGTAATGGTGCCATTTTTCTACTCTTTGGTGCATAATATAATCAAGAACAGGTTTTTAAGAATGTATGACTTTACCTCCCCCTTCGGTCAAAAATCTGTGCTCCTTCAAAATCATGTTTTATAAATTGTATCCAAAAATATTATAATATGTTTCTATGATATTTAAAATAAATTTTTACCCATGTGTTACCTTTTTGAATAGACTGGTTTTTAAAAAGGAATCTTCTTATCATTTTCTGTTCGAGGCACTTTTCTAAACTTTTTATGGTGAAAATAGAATGTTTGGAATGTATGGATTTACCCTCTGCCATAAACATCATTCTATTTAATCTTCCCATAAAAGATTAAAAATATAATTTTTAAAGGAAATTATTTATAAAATATTATGGAAATTAATTTCCCTAAATTGGTTTTGAAGAAAATGGTTTTTCATAATATTTTCAAGCTTCTTTAATATGTTTTGATGTAAATAGTTTTTCAAATCATTTTCAATATTTATTTAGAAAATTTCAAACTATTTTAAATGAATTATTTTTTTAAAAAATTCTGAAGATTTATTTATAATTTTTAAAAGTGTTTTCACAGAAAAATGTCTTTAAAAAGTTTTGAATCTTATTTTATAATTTTTTCAGGAGAAATATTGTCAAATATTTTTCAAGATTCTTTTATTTTTTTTCAAGGAAAATAGTTTTCAAAATATTTTCAAGATTATTTTATAAGTTTTCAATTGAAAAGTTTTAAAAAATGATTTCAAACATTATTTATAAGTTTTTGAGGTATTTTATAAGATAATATACTTTAAAAGGTTTTATGTTTCAAAAAAATCCATTTTAAATAAGAAAAGATATTTTCCTCAAGAAAATTATTGAATTCTATTTAAAAAAATAATTTCCATCTAAGATGACATCTATTGATGTTACTCATGACCTTTATGGTAAATTATTCCAAGTTTCATTCATATTAATTCTATGAATGGTATATGTTTTGATAGCATAATATCTATGAAACCAATTCCTCCTTCCTGGGTTATATGTTTTTGAAACTCGCTTCGCTTTCACAGGTTATATGGTTATGAACCCCATTCCTCTTACATTGATTTGAGGATTATGAAACCCAATTATTTTATTGGGTTATGATTTTATTAAATGATTATAAACCATAAATTTTTTCATAGGTTAATATATGATTACATGTCTATGACACCCATTTCATTTCATGTTATTATGATATGATGTTTATAAAACCCAACTCTTTTTAGAGGTCATGATATGAAGAAAGTTTTACTATATTTTGGATAATGTATGAATTAGTTTATTGTGATATTAGGGGGACTTATATATACTTCTAATAAATTTGGTAAATATTTTTATCTCATGATATAATGATGGAAATCAAGTTGACGGTCAAGATCCACTATGGAAAGATGTGGAAACCTGATCCCATACAAGAAAAGAATCCTGACTAGGGACAGTGGTGTGTCCCCCCAGTATGTTTCGTCACTATGAATATAGATGATGGGAAAACCCAATATACTATAAGAATATGGGGAAAACTAAATCACTTATAGGAAGGTTATGTGACCGGTGATAGTGGTGTGTCACGCCCAGTAGGTGAAGTTTCTATGAAGTGTCCAGATAAGTTATTGTAATGTGTCTTGACTTATAGGGAATGATATCACATGTTTATGTATGCCACGTTTTCATGTGTAATTCTTATATTATGGTTTCATTTATTATGTTATTTATTTTGTTATGATTAATTTCTTATGAACTATCAATATTTATTCCATTATTCATGTTTATGATTTTATTATATAAAGGGAATGATCTTCTAATGTCATGATAATGTTATCGTTCCCCTATTATCATGCTTATGCTTACCTATGTCCCTTGTGTACCCTTACTGACCATATGAGGTCACCCATTTTTTATGTTTCCTTCCCCATGATATGAAGATATGTATTATGTATGGTGTGTCTAAGAATGGTGCTAGCCAAGGAGAACCTAATGGGAGATAATTTATCTCACTCATGTATCATCATTTTAATTTCCATGTTTATGAAGGAATTAAACTAATATGGTCATTAGGAATCTATTTGTCTAATTCTTATGTATTCTGAAAAATTGATGTAATGTCTACGTAGGTTAAGAGTGGGTCATTATAGTTGGTATCAGATTAAAGGTTTAGTCAGCCTTTGCAAACTAGGATGAGAAACTTTTAGTGATATCCCTAGGAATATTTCTAAGGATATTTATAGGAATTTATCCTAAGGATAAGTATAAGGATAAGTTAACATTTAATAAATTGTACTATAATTTTTGTAAAGGACAGAGTGAGTGGTTTCAAATATATACATCCCTATTTAGATACTAAAATTTTATGTGGCTCTAGAACAGGTGTGTCTAGGGGCAACTACTTTGACATGGTGAGTCAAGCCTAACTCAGTGTAACCTAGTACACAACAATTGGACTTACATCACACCTGGCCTGACACTCTTGAGAGATATATTTTAGAAATTCACAATCTCTTTATGAACCATTATAAGGGATTTGAATAGAATATGACAATTAATAACCTAGGATAAAACTAAAGTGTCATTATTTAAAAAATATGTTTCCTGATTTAGACATCCTATAAGTAAATTTTCACGATTATGTGGTTTTATTCTATGATATGTGTTTCTAAAGTTGTGATTTTTGATATTAGTTAATGCTGATAACTAGAAGGAACATGGTTAACATTTAATGTTTCATATATGGAAATTATGGGCATTATTGAAATATATTTCCCAGGAGAAAATATCATAAAGAGAATCAGGAAGGTGGTATGAGTATTGGTTATATGTCTAAAGATAAAGAGACCGCAAACAACATGTGAAAGGTATGTAATATTATTCAAGTATTTTTTACATTAAATATAAGAATCAAGGTTATATTGAGGTTTAGGAACATTAAGAAGTGATTCATATTTTATATTCTAGTAAAGTGGTATTAATAAATAAGTTGATCAAACATGAGTAATGGTTTAAGAATAAAGTTGGATGAATAAGTATTTATGTTATGGAATTCAGAGAATATGATATATGAATCATGAAATATATTAATATTTTATGTATAAGTTTTTATTAACAATTTAAAGAGGATATTTTGAAAGTTTATTAAAACATTGAAAAGTGATATTATGATTAAGGTAAGGTAAACCTTAATGTGATCAAGATGATAAGAAAATTGTATTTTTCATGGATAAAGATATGATTGATTTAGATAGAGTAAATTGTATTGCACTGATTACCCAAGATTTGATTTTTTGAGAAAAAGTCGTATATTTAATTTTGGATGAAGTTTACAACTTCTTGGAATCATGGAATATATCCCGTAATCTTTAGAATAATGGAGCATGCATGTCTTACAAAAGTATTTATGGTAATTCAGGTTATTACCATATTTCACAAGGATCTAAAAATTGGATATTTAAAAGTTTGGAATGTAATAATATAGAGATACTTTGTGATATATGGGTGATAAAGTTTTATATGATTTCAAGACCTTATTTATAAGGTTTTTTATTTTCATATTTTATAAGGGTTTTAAGTTAAACCATCTATAGGATGCTTAATTTAATATTTAGAAGAAGTTTTTGATAATGAATTATTATCTCAAAACAAAATAGTTTATTCATATTGGAAAACCTATTCTAAAAAAATTGTGTTTATTATAACTGATGTCTGATGGGATGGAATATCATGGGTCCCCTGATATTTTAGTAATTTAAGAATGAAATTTTTTCCTTCCTTTTGGAGAAAGAGGTGAAGTAGATCAAGGAACAATAAAGGGTGATATTTTATGAAAATCAAGGAAGAATTTTTTTCCATGAAAATTCATCAAATTTAATAAAATGATCTAGAAATAAAATGTTTTCTTAATACCTTGCTATTTTTTAATCCATGGACATTTAAATAATCATATATTTATAACTTTGAGGCCCTTAACTTTCCATTGATATTTCATATATTTGTCATGGACGACCTTAATAACTGCCTATAAATATTTACTATTTTCCTTGGTATCTAGTATTCACTCCCAACTTAAGTTATCCTATATTAAAAACTAGTTGGAATTTACAGAAGGGTGACCATTACAGTTCATAGTTTTCCTATTTATAATAATTTTTAGTATTTATCGTTATGATGTTGGTTTTTATAAATGAATCATTCAAATATTAAACCATTTACAACCCATATAAATTTCGAGGGAGAAATTAATTTCAAGGTGGTTAGAATATAACACCCTTGTATTTGGTAATATATATATTTTTAATTATTTATGATATTTGGCAGTAAACACAACACTAAAAATATTTTTTTATATTAAAGAACTATGTTTGGATTGTGTTATATATAACACAAAGTTAATATTTCACTACACAAAAATTTAATGATTATCATTCTCTACAAGGAACACTGAGGTTAAAAAAAATTACCAGCAATATTTACTTTCCTCGATGTCTTATGTAACACACAAGACCGGGTTTTATAGAAGAATAATATATTATTGAAAATATTTTTTTAATATAATAAGATATAACTTTTATATTATGTTTGTAGTTATAAATAATAATATATAACTTATGATCATACTTGGTTGAATTAATTGGATATGAATTAATTATAAATTAACATAAGAATCAATTGAATATAGAGGGAATGTTTTTATAAAAAACTACTTTTATGGTCACAAAGGAATTTTATCCTAATAAATTAAATTAATTACTATTGTTGACTGATATTAATGAAATATATATCATATATATTGAATAAAATATTTTTTATATTAATCCAATAGATTTTATATTCATAAGAAAAGAATGTAGCCAATTTTATGCATATGGACCAATATTTTTATTAAGATACTTTTACATCCATTTAATAGGGAACCTATTTTAAATCCAATTTTTGGAACTTTTATAAATTTAATATGTCAAAATAAAATTCATATTTTAAACCAAAATATAAAAATTATATTATGGAGAATTTTTTTATTTTTCTGTGAAGTTTCATTTTTTAATGAATAGTAAAAAATACTGCATTTTAATTCAAAACAGAGTTTTCATCTAATTTATTTAATGTGTTAAATTACTTTTTAGTATTATTTTAAAGTCAAATTATATAAATTATTTATCAAATAATCAAATTTATGTATTTGTAATAAATTTCACATTGAAATTGAATATAGAAACATAGAAAACTTTTGAACATTTTTACATTAAAAACGTGCACTATTGTCCCATCTGTGGGATTAAATTTAAATAAATTTATTCTTATTATGTGATTTTAATTTGAAAAAATTGATTTTATATATTTAATCAGAATAATTTATAATGTATAATAAGGTAAATGTTTTTTTACCAAAACTATTTGGGAATGTAATTAAAATTAATTATATCAATTAAGGAAAAACTAAGGTAAACAATATGAACCTATACACTAATATTAAGGTAAAAATGACCATAAAATACATGGTAAAAAATGACCTATACACTATTATAAATACCATTTTATGGAAATATTTATATCATAAACCTTCCATGTTTTTGTTCTTTTGGTTTGGTATTACTTTTTTAAGTAAAAACATGGGTACACTAAACTTGTTTTCAAAAATGCTATGTATGTCCTCTCCCTACTCAATAAAAGGCCCCCACCTCTCCTCATTCTTATAAATTCTCAAAACACATAGGTTAAGACAAGATCTAACCAATAAACTTCCAAAAATTCCTCCCTTACTCTTGGAATCCTCTATTTGGGAAGAAAACAATCCAAGGAATCCCTTTGGTGTGAACCAAAATGTGTTACCTAAAAAAGAGGTAACATCTTTTCTCAAGTACTTTAATTTTATTTCCATTCTCCACCACTGTTAACTCTCCTTATTCATTGATTATGAAGAACAACTAGTATCATCAGTATACTGAGTTTTTTTATGATAAGTTTTTTTCATACACTTACAAAAAATTCAATCTAATGGGTTACAAACATATTGTTTATGTGTACAACGAACTACTGCCTCACGAAACGATGATTATTCATTTTTTCCTTTACCCCTTTCATGGTTTGGAATTATGATGAAAATGATGTTTAAATATGACATATATTATATTTATTATGTCTTTATGGTTATTTAATTATTTTAAAACAAATATATTTATACTTTCCATTTTGTGTAAATATGATAATTTTTTTTCTGAGGGAGTGTGGACTACCAACCCCTCAAAGCGATGTGATTCATTCACACACTATATATAATGTATTAAGAATGAGTTCAGTGAACTTATATGATATATCTGAAATAATATTTTATTTTAATGATATTATATATTTACATACATATATGTCCTTTAATTTCTTTCACTCAATACAAATATTAAACGTAAGCAGCGTTCATGCATATGTACGACCTACCATCTCCATGAAATTTGTATTTAATTTCATATATATATATATATATATATTTAATATATTATCATAAATATTTATATATGTAATATCTATGATATATAAGTAATTTTTTACATTTTATAAATAAGTAAATCACGATTTAATAAATAGATTCAGTAATAACAAGTCAAAACATGTAAAAAGAACAAAGCATATATTACCTAAACTGAAACATTAACATAGAATTATTAATAAGAGGGTAATATGGTAATATAAAGTTATAAAAAATATATGGTATTAGATATAAAAATATTTTTCTTTAAAATATGTATAATAAATTTTATTTATTATGTAAGATGTTTGTACGTGTACGACGAGAGTCAATACACAAGGTAAGGGAATTTCATTTCAATTTTTATTTTCATGAGATGCATGATTTATTCACCACCCATTTAGTTTTTGTGGTTTTTATACTTCCCATGGATTTATTATATGAATATTATGGTTAAATATATATTTATGTACATATCCATTTGATGATCTTTTTTCATGGGGTCTATGATTCAATACTTACCTAATCGGTAAGTGATTCTGTCTCAATTTTTATTCTTTGAGAAACATGACATGTTATGCACTTATATTTTCCCATGAGGTGTTTATACTACCTTTGACATGTTATATCATGAATCTACTTATTTTCATGATATTTTAATCTTTATTTATTTACATTCTTTCCATTTTTTTATGATTCAATGTTACAAAATTGGTAACAGTTTATAGCTACAATCCCATAATTTATACAGATTGTTTATGATTATGCTCCCATTGATGAAATATTATGATACATATCTCAATAAATCTCATTAATTTTTCTTCCCTATGTTTTTTCATGTTATATCCAATTATGTGTACCATTTTTCTACTCTTTGGCACATAATATGATCAAAGAAGTGTTTTTAAGAAAGTCTGACTTTACCTCTCTCTTGGGATAAAAATCGGTGTTCCTTCAAAACTTATTTTATAAAAGGTTTCCAAAAATATTATAATATTATTAAATGATATTTAAAAGATATTTTACTCACGTTTTAACTTTTTTAAAAAAGGGTTATTTAAAAATGTAACTTCTTTTTGTTTTCTGATAGAGGAGCTTTTCTAAACTTTTTATGGTTCAAAAGAAGTGTTTAGCATGTGAAGATTTACCAACCTTCATGACTGTCATTCCATCGAAGTATCCATTACAATATTATAAAGTTAATTTTCTTTAAAAAATATGTTTTTCCTAATATTCTGTAAATTCTTTATTTAAAGTTGTTTTCAATAAAATGGGGTTTCATAACATTTTCATGTTTCTTACTTATGTTTTGATGTAAAATGTTTTTCAAAATATTTTCAAAATTTCTTTGTATGTTTTCAATGTATTTTCAATGAAATGGTTTTGAAAACATTTTCTATGTTTCATTAAATGTTTTTAAAATGTTTTCAAAGAAATGGTTTTTGAATCATTTTTAATATTTATTTTTTTGCTTTCAAAGTGTTTTCCAAGAAAAGGGGTTTTATATTTTTTTGAATCTTATTTTATAATTATTAAAGGAAAATAGTTTTCATAATGTTTTTAAAATTATTTTATATGTTTTCACGGAAAATGGTTTTCAAAATATTTTCATGCTTCTTTTATAAATTTTCAAGGAAAAAGGTTTTAAAAAATATTTTAGGTCTTCTTTCAACATTTTCAAGGTATTTTCTAACAAAATGGTTTCAAAAGGATTAATATTTTAAAAAAATAATTTTTCAAAGAAGAAATAATATTTTCCTCAATTTTTTTGAAAGTATTTCAAAAATATTTTATATATGAGATGCCATCTATTGATGTTACTCATGCATCTTATGTGAAATGATCAAAAGGTTACATTAATATTATTTATCTGAATTGAATATGTTTTGATAGAATAATATTTATGAAACTCATTCCTCTTTCAAGAGTTTTATATATATATAACACATTCCTATTTAATGGGTTATATTTTTATGAAGCCCTTTCCTCTTTCACGTGTTATATGTTTATGAAACTTATTCATCTTCCATGGGGTTTATGCTTGTGAAACCCACTTATTTTCATGGGTTAGTATTTGAAGAAATGATTATCAAACATACATTTTTCGATAGGTTATGATATGATTACATGTCTACAATACCCTTTTTAGTTCACTGGATTATGATAGGACGTTTATAAAACCAATTTATTTTTATGGGTCATGATATGATAAAAATTTATTATTTTTCAGAACATGTATGAATGATTTTATTATGATATGTGTGGGACCTATATCTCCCTCCAATTCATTTGGTAAATATTTATATATCATGAGATAATGATGGGAATCAAGTCAACGAGCTTGATACACTTTGGGAAGATGGGGAAAACTGATCCCTTACAAGGAATGGACTATTATTGGTGTAACACCAGAGAATTTTATGAGAAATATTTTGTTTTTATTTTATATAAATAATCAAAGGAATCTTTCACTACACACAACACTATATTGACTTTCTTTACACGCAATCGCGACCTTCCTTGATAGCTTGCGTCGTACGCAATACCGAGTTTCACTAAAAAATGATATACTATTAAAATATTATTAAAACTAGCCGTTATGAATAGTAATAACCACTTTTTGAAATTTTGTAAATTTTATTTATCAAAATGGACTTCATTTTTGGATTCAGAATATCGAAATTAGCCTAGGGTGAAATTTTGGTATTTTTCTGGAAGCTTTCAATTTTTGATAAATAGTGAAAACACGGGGTTGCTATTTAAAAACCGACTTTCTATTTAAATAATTATTTATTTTATTTAAATTTATTTGATGTCAAAATTGATACATAATACCTATATAAGTTCAATGTAATTAATTGGAGTAATTTTATAATAATTTTAGATATATAAAATTTTATTGAACTTTTCACCGTCTTGTACCCACCTCCTAGGAGAATTTTCAAATTTACATAAAACTTAATTTTACCACTTCTATAAGTGGAATTTCAAAAATCCAAGAGACACAGTTGATTTCAGTAAGTAAAATGTGGTTCAATGAGATGAAAATAATTTTTCGTCAATAGTAACTTTTTACTTTTATTTACCACGGTTAAAAGTAAATAGGGTAATTAAGAGTAAAAGTGATATTATTATTACCTTAACACATGTCCTAATTCTATTGGATAAGTTTAATTCGACCAAAAACAACCTTAGGAATAAAATATGACCATTTAGGCCCACTTGGATTAGATTAGGACATTTATTATTAATTTATTTAAAGAAGGGTTAAAATAGTTAAAATCAAAGTTTAATAAGTAAATAATTTTTAATATAGGGTTATACATGAGATAAATTCGACTATAAATATTAATTATAAATATAAAAAGATTTCCTACATAATGGTATTTTATTTGTATTTTTTAGACATTAAATAAGTTAATTTATGTTTGACACAAAGATGATGTAGTAATTACCTTATTGATGAAATATTGACATAATTGATGTTATAAATACCCAAATAAATGTAATTTGAGACTTTTTATGAATTAAAATACTTTTATAGGTTAATATGACATGTTAGTATTGATTTAATTAACTTTTTTAGAATTAATCATTCTGTTATGATTTTCACAAAAATCAATTACTAAATAGTGTCAAAATTGACATAAAATAGTTTTTAAAAAAAATATTATATTATTAATTGTTATTTTATTCCTAAAAGTCTAAGGCTCGGCCAAATGACTTATATAAGGTTATATATATTAATAATAAACAACTTGGGGTTCCTTTGGCTTGTTATAGTATGTTTATTAACCTTATAGTGTAAGAATAGAAAAAGACACGGTAAAAGTAAAATTACTTAACTTAAAGTTAAATCTAAATGATTAGGTTAAAATAGTAAAATAAACTCGTCGAAATTATATTTGATGAGAGGATGTAGACCCATCCCCACCTTAGATACTAAATAAATCAATTTGGAGCTATTTAAAACCGAATATGGCTTTATAATAAAATAATATTTTTAGTTTTCCAAAAGGAGCCCCTCTCCTCCCTTATAAAAGGGAAACTCCTCCCTCTCTTACTCAAACCACTTCGATCCTTCAAGCTCGGACAAACATTGATAATTTATCCTCTTAAATTCCCTAGAAACAACCTAGAGGTCCTGGTCTTCTTCAAAGACCAATTTTAGTGCCCAAAAAGGAGGTCTCAAAGAAGCGCTTCAAAGAAGAGGTAATGTCTGTTACAGATTCTTTCAACTTTATTTCTTCTTCCACTTCTTATTCTTTAGTTGTTTCATTATGAATTAATAAAATCAGTATCACTAATATACTTATATTTTATTATAATTATGAAACAATCCTATTTCACCATCTATCCATCCTACGGAAAACGAAATCACCGCGCGTGCGTACGTACGGAATACCGTCTCCACGCCGTGGTGTAATCTATTTTCCTTACTTGGATGGTTATAATGGTGTAAAGAATGAATATATATGATTATTTTAAAGTGATTTTGTTTCTGAAATAGTATACATACACTCCAATACATTTCCACGATCATGGGAATGAAATCATCGCTCGTGCGTACGTACGGAATACTGTCTCCACGATGTGATGTGACTCGTTCTACATGATTTTCATTGCATAATGATTACATAAATGAATTGAGTGAATAAATATGATTTATATTACACTAATACCATTCTGGAAATGAGGTATCTATAACCTAAAAAGAAGAATAAGAATTTATTCAACAAAACACGCATAAGAACAAAAAGTAATAAACACCCGAATAACAAGTAGCAATAAAATATTACTAATAATAAGGTAAGAATATGACCATATATGATATCATAACAATGCGTATGATCCTGGAATAAGTCAATGACATTATTTAAATCATTATACAGGAGGTTCAGACACTTACGAAGCAAATCGGACCTAAGGTAAGGGAAAAATCACAATCTCATTTTTATCCGAGATTGTTTATACTTTGGAATTTACTGGGGTGTATTTTATCATCCACATACATGTTTCCTCAATATTTAATATTAGTTCCATCCAACTACAATTGTTTAAATCCAATTTCACCCTTCTGTGAGTTTTTAGTAAAAATTATGAAAGGAATCTTTTGTCGTTTTTCATATGAGGTACTTTTTGACTTTTCTAACAAAAGTACGAGAAGAATGTTTTTTTAACTTATACCTAATGAATGGGTTTTTAAAAAATTATTTCCAAGAAGCTTCATTTACAAGTTTTCAATTTTATATTTAATCAACTTCTTTTATTTTAGAATTGTATGACATGTTAAGAAATGAAAAGTATTTTTGAAGTAGAAAGGATATTTTTCTCAAGAATGGAGTTCAAGTGTTTTATCAAAATTATTTTACATCTAAGATAAGAAAGGGTTCTGTTTATATCCCTATTATTACATTGATTTGATTATGTTGTGATGGAATTATTGTTATGAATTCCTTTATCTTATATAAATTATTTTATGATGTCACGATGTTTAAGAATCCCATTTTTATTACATGGGTTATGCTATGATGTATGGTTTATGATTTTGTGGAACAAATAATAATGGTATCATTATGAGAATGGTGGGACCTATATCTCTCTCCAATGCATTGGGTAAAGATTTTATATCTCAGGAGATAGACATGGTTGGAACGGCAGGTTAAACCGGTTCAGTGAAACAGGACTGAAACGAGGATTGAACTCGGTTCAAAAATGGACTTTGTCCACTAAGATAGTCTTGAAAATGAGTCTTGAATAATAAGAAATGATTCTCTATGATTATGTGTGTATTCCACAAAGCTTCATGTTTTAAGTTATGATTATTGAGATTATATTTCACTACCATGATTTATCCCATGTTATGAGATTATTATCTATTTTGGCAGGGTAATATTTCTAAATTGTTATGTTTTTATGAATATGATGTGATTGATATTTCTTTTGTTTATCGTTACTGAGCATTTGAGCTCACCCTTTTGTATGTTTTCTTTCCTTAGTTCAGGAAGAAGGTTATTAAGTAAGATATGCCAAATGGGACTATATATATGATGAAATAAATGGGAGACAGTGTAGACGCTTTATGAACCAGTTGTTTATGTTTCCCAATTTCTAAAGACACTATACCTATACGGTACTTTCATGGTTTTGTTATATGTTGTAATAAGTGTACTTCTATTTTGAAGTACTAACAATGTATGTAAATTATGGGTCTCTATAGTTGGTATCAGAGGAAAGGTATAGTCAACCTTTGGAAACTAGGATGTGAAAGACTTAGTAAGAACCCTAAGGATAAGTCTAATCATAGAACACAATATTAGTGTTTTAGAAATGGCCCTGAATAACCTACGATAAGACCTTAGTGTGAAATTTTATTCTTGATTATGTGGTTTTCCTATTATAATTAGTGTTGCTCACACTATTCTTCTTGGTTTTAGTCAATGTATGGAACTCGAAGGAACCGTGTTAATGTAGAATGCGATGGGAAATGCAATAAATTTACCCCTAAGCAACCAAACGTTATGGGAGCTGGAATGCAAAATCTTGTAGCCATGCTGACACAACTTTCTCAAGATTCGAATCATGCCGGACTTCCAAACAAGCAAAGGAAGGAGCAACATTCTGTTGAATCCTTCATGAGACAAAGTCCACCTTCATTCAGCGGGTCTACTGATCCATTAGTTGCTGAACAATGGATCAGTACTACTGAAAAGATATTTTCAGTTCTTCAATGTTCTGAACATGATAAATTCATCTTAGGAGTGTATCGTTTGGAAGGGGATGCTGATAAATGGTGGAATCTTATCAAGAATACGAGGCCAAGAGATGAAATTGAGTCCATGGAATGGGACGAGTTCAAGAACATATTTTTCAATAAGTACTTCCCTCGTATTCTCCAAACAAAGATGGAGGAGTTTCTTGACTAAAGCAAAAGGATGATGAATTTTTTGGTACCTATAAAGAAAATTTTACAAGACTTTCAAGGTACGCTTCTGGTATTATTTTCCAACCTGAGAGTAAGACCGATCGATTCTTTAGTGTCTTAAAACCAAGTATTCGAAGGGCGTTAGCCATAAGGGACTTCAATAGCTATGAGGAAATCATTCGATGTGCTCCCAAATTTGAGATGGAGATTGGAGTAACCCATCAGTCATATGGGTTTGATAAGAAGAGGAAAATGGAATTCAAAGGAAAATCTAAAGAGCACACTGAAAAGAAGATGAGTTTTCCCTTATGCTCAAAGTGTGGAAAGAAACATGGAGGGAGTTGTCTTAAAGGGACAAGTAAATGTTTCAAATGTGGAAAGGAAGGTCATCAGACATTTGAATGCCGCAACGATGGGAAGAAGATGTCTAGTGATGCGAACAATGAAAAGGCTACACAGAGTGCACCTCCTACACTTCTTTGTTACAAGTGCAAGGAAATGGGGCATTATTCCAATCAATGCCCTAATCCAAGGATTGTTGATGATGATCGACGTCAACAAACTCTTAAGGCTAAAGACAAAGGAATGTCACATGCAATTTCTATTAGCGATATCGAGTACGATAACAAAGTGGTGAAAGGTACACTTACCATCCACTCTAAAGTAGAAAATGTTTTATTTGATTCTGGATCCACCAACTCCTTTATTTATGAAGAATTTTCTAAGGATATCACCGTATTACCTAAACAATTAGATGTTGAGTTAGTTGTGACAACCCCTAATGGAACAACAGTCGCATCAAAAGTTTATAATTCTTCTCCAATTGAAGTTTGTGGGAAAGTGCTTCCTGCAAATCTTGTGATCCTCCCTATAGTGGAATTTGATGTAATTCTGGGCATGGATTGTCTTTCTCTATATGGATCTCATATCAATTTCCAAAAAAGGGAAGTCACATTTCATATTCCAGATCAATATTTGATCGTCTATCGATGCAAGGATGAACATAACCTTCCAGTGGAAATTTCTTCCATCTTATGGGTCTTGATTCCACTAAATGAAGGTTATTTATCTCAAATGGTTGGTGAGAAAATCACAATTAAGAATATTCCCATTGTAAGGGAGTTTGATGATGTATTTCTGGAGGAATTTCTGGGTCTTCCACTAAATCGTGAAGTTGAGTTTTCAATAGAACTCTTACCGGGTGATTTACCTATTTCGAAGACACCTTATAGAATGGACCCAATTGAGTTGCAGGAATTGAAGAAGCAACTCCAAGAGGATCTTGATAAGGGGATCATACACCCTATTGCATCACCTTGGGGAGCACCTGTTCTGTTTGTTAAGAAGAAATATGGATCAATGAGACTCTGCATTGATTATCGAGAACATAACAAGATCACTATCAAGAACAAATATCCTCTCCCGCGCATTGATGAATTATTTGACCAACTACGTGGAGCTCAATACTTTTCCAAGATTGATCTTCGTTTAGGGTATCATCAATTAAGGGTGAAAAGGGAGGATATACCAAAGACGACTTTTCGTACAAGGTATGGACACTATGAATTTATAGTGATGCCATTTGGTCTTACTAATTCCCCTGCTATCTTCATGGATCTGATGAATAGAGTCTTTAGAGACTATCTTGATCAGTTTGTGGTAGTCTTTATAGAGGATATTCTTGTATATTCAAAGAGCAAGTAAGAACATGAAAATCACTTGAGAATTATATTGAAGACCCTGAGAAAGGAGAAGCTTTATTCCAAATTTACTAAGTGTGAATTTTGGCTTCAAAAAGTTTCATTTTTGGGTCACATAATCTCATAAGAGGGGATATTTGTGGATCCAGCAAAAACCGAGGTTATCGAAAGATGGTCGAGACCAACAAAAGTAACTGAGATCCGTAGTTTTCTTGGTTTGGCTGGATATTATCGACATTTTGTGAAAGATTTTTCACGATTATCTAATCCACTCTCCAGGTTGACTCCAAAAGGAGTTAAGTTTGTTTGGATGGAGGAATGTGAATAGAATTTCAAGGAGTTGAAAAGAAGGTTATCTAGTGCACCTGTGCTCACATTGCCTTGTAGTGGAGAATGGTTTGGGATCTAGAGTGATGCATCCAAGAAGGGATTGGGGTGTTTTCTTATGCAAAATGATATGGTGATAGCTTATGCCTCACGAAAGTTGAAAATCCATGAGCAAAATTACCCAACTCATGATTTGGAGTTAGCTGCGGTAATCTTTGCATTAAAGATTTGGAGACATTATGTTTATGGAGAAAGGTGTGACATTTATACTGATCATAAAAGTTTAAAGTATATTTTCACACAAAAGGAGCTGAATATGCTCCAAAGAAGATGGTTGGAGCTAATTAAGGATTACGACTGCTCAGTTCATTACCACCCTAGGAAAGCAAACAAGGTGGTAGATGCATTAAGTCTACAAGGCCATGCCAGTTTATCCATGACGAGGATCACAAAAGATCCAATATTTATGGATTTACAAAGTATGGATCTTGGAATTATAATGAAAGGGGAAAATCATATCTTTCTCAAGTGAATGTTCAACCATCTATACATGTTAAGATTAAAGAGGAATAGAAAGAAGATGTAGAGTTACAAAAGAAGGTGAGAAATGTTCCTAAATTCAACCTTGATTGTGATGGGATAATAATGTTCAGGAATCGGGTTTGTGTTCCTCCCATTCCTGAATTAAAGAAGGAGCTGCTGGATGAGGCTCATAGTTCTTCATTCTCTATTCACCCTAGAAGCACGAAGATGTATAGGGACCTGAAAGAGTACTTATGGTGGGATGGCATGAAAAGAGATGTTGCTGAATATGTCTCTCGATGCTTGGTTTTTCCACAAGTTAAAGCTGAGAGATAGAAGTCTAAGGGGATGTTACAACCATTACCCATACCCAAATAGAAATGGGAAAACATCACTATGGACTTTGTCACAGGACTTCCTAAAACATTCAAAGGCAATAATTCTATCTGGGTCATAGTTGATCATCTTACAAAGTCTGCACACTTCATTTCTATTAGAGAGGATTTCTCTATGGATCAGCTTTCTAGGATATATGTAAAGGAAGTGGTAAGATTACATGGAGTATCACTTTCTATTATATCTGATCGGGATCCGAGGTTTACCTCAAAGTTCTGGCGAAGTCTTCAGTATACTCTGGATACAGAGTTGAGTTTCAGCACTACTTATCATCCTCAGACAGATGTTCAGTCTGAGAGGACAATTAAAACTCTAGAAGATATGTTGAGAGCTTGCTCTATGGATTTCAATGGTGGTTGGGATCAACACCTACCTTTGGTGGAATTTTTTTATAATAATAGATTTCACTCCAGTATTCAGATGGCTCCTTATGAAGCTCTCTATGGAAAGAAATGCAGGACTCTAACTTACTGGGATGAAGTTGGGAAAAGAAAGCTATTAGGACCAGATCTTATTGATGAGATGGCAGAAAAGGTCCGATCTATTCAACAACACATACGAGCAGCTCAGAGTCGACAAAAAAGTTATGCCGACAACCGAAGAAAAGACTTAGAGTTTGAAGTGGGTGATAAAGTGTTCTTACGAATATCTCCTTGGAAGAGAGTAATGAGATTTGGAAAGAAGGGAAAGCTGATCCCTAGGTATATCGGTCCTTTCGAAATACTGGATCATGTTGGGAAGGTAACTTACCGATTGGTGCTTCCAACGAATCTCTCTCAAGTTCCTATTGTGTTCCATGTATCTCTCCTGAGAAAGTATATACCTGATCCTTCACATGTACTCAGCTCAGAAGTTGTACCACTGGAACAAGAACTTTCTTTTGAAGAACAACCGATAGAGATTCTCGATCGTAGTGAAAAAGTCCTACGGAACAAGGCCACTCGCTTGGTGAAAGTTTTATGGAGGAACCACCAATCAGAAGAAGATACAAGGGAGCTTGAGGATATGATGAAGAATATGTATCCTCATCTGTTTGTTACAAGTGACGAATTTCAAGGGAGAAATTCATTTTAAGGGGGGTAGAATGTAACACCCGAGACTTTTATAAGAAATATTTTGTTTTTATTTTATATAAATCATCAAAGGAATCTTTCACTACACACAACACTATATTGGATTGCTTTACACACAATCACGACCTTCCTTGATATCTTGCGTCGTACGCAATACCGAGTTTCACTAAACAACGATATTATATTAATATATTATTAAAACTAGTCGTTATGAATAGTAATAACCACTTTTTGAAATTTTGTAAATTTTATTTTTCAAAATGGACTTCATTTTTGGATTCCGAATACCGAAATTATCCTTGGGTGAAATTTTGGTATTTTTCTGGAAACTTTCAATTTTTGATGAATAGTGAAAACACTGGGTTACTATTTAAAAACCGAATTTTTATTTAAATAATTATTTATTTTATTTAAATTTATTTTAGGTCAAAATTGATACATAATACCTATATAAGTTCAATGAAATTCATTGGAGTAATTTTATAATAATTTTAGATATATAAAAATTTTATTGAACTTTTCACAGTCTTTTACCCACCTCCTAGGAGAATTTGCAAATTTACATAAAACATAATTTTACTGCTTCTGTGAGTGGAATTTCAAAAATCCGAGACACACGATTGATGTCAGTAAGTAAAATGTGGTTTAATGATATGAAATTAATTTTTGGTGAATAGTAACTTTTTTACTTTTATTTACCATGGTTAAAAGTAAATAGGGTAATTAAGAGTAAATATGATATTATTATTACCCTAACACATGTCCTAATTCTATTGGATAAGTGTAATTCGACCTAAAACAACCTTAGTAATAAAATATGACCATTTAGGCCCACTTGGATTAGATTAGGACATTTATTATTAATTTATTTAAAGAAGGATTAAAATAGTTAAAATCAAAGTTTAATAAGTAAATAATTTTTAATATAGGGCTATACATGAGATAAATTCGACTTTAAATATTCATTATAAATATAAAAATATTTCTTACATAATGGTAGTTTTTTTGGAATTTTTAGACATTAAGTAATTTAATTTATTTACGACACAAAGATGATGGAGTAATTATCTTATTGATGAAATATTGATATAATTGATGTTATAAATACCCAAATAAATGTAATTTGAGACTTTTTAGGAATTCCACTAATTTTCATGGTTACTATGATATGTTAGTATTTATTTAACTAAATGTTTTCGAATTAATCATTCTGTTATGATTTTCACAAAAATCAATTACTAAATAGTGTCAAAATTGACATAAAATAGTTTTTAAAACAAATATTATATTATTAATCGTTATTTTATTCATAAAAATCTAAGGATCGGCCAAATGACTTAGATAAGGTTATATATATTAATAATAAACAACTTGGGGTTAATTTGGCTTGTTATAGTAAGTTTATTAACCTTATAGTGTAACAACACAAAAAGACACGGTAAAAGTAAAATTATATAACATAAAGTTAAATCTAAATGATAAGGTTAAAATAGTAAACTAAACACATACAAATTCTATTGGATGAGATTATTTCGACCCATACCCACCTTAGCTTCGAAGTAAATCAAATTGGAACCATTTAAAACCGAATATGTCTTTATAATAAAATAATATTTTTCGTTTTTCCAAAGGAGCCCCTCTCCTCCCTTATAAAAGGGAACCTCCTCCCTCTCTTCCTCACACCACTTTGAGCCTTCAAGATCGGCCAAAACCTGACAATTTCTCCTCTCAACTCCCCTAGAAACATCCTAGAGGTACTGGTCTTCTTCAAAGACCAATTTTATTTCCCAAAAAGGGGGTCTCAAAGAAGCGCTTCAAAGAAGAGGTAATGTCCGTTACCGATTCTTTCAACTTTATTTCTTCTTCCACTTCTTCTTATTTAGTTGTATCATTATTAATTAATAACATCAGTATCACTCATATAATTATATGTTATTATAAGTATGAAAAAACCCTATTTCACCATCTATCCATCCTACGGAAAATGAAATCACCACGCGTGCGTACGTACGGAATACCGTCTCCACGCCATGGTGTAATCTATTTGCCTTACTTGGTTGGGTATAATGGTGTAAATAATGAATATATATGATTATTGTAAAGTGATATTGATTCTGAAATTGTATAAATACACTCCAATACAATTCCACGATCATGTGAATGATATCATCACTCGTGCATACGTACATAATACCATCTCCACGATGTGATGCGACTCGTTCTACATGATTTTCATTGAATAATGATTACATAAATGAATTGAGTGAATAAATATGATATATATTACACTAATACCATTCTGGAAATGAGGTATCTATAACCTAAAATGAATAATAAGAATTTATTCGACAAAACACGCATAAGAACAAAAAGTAATAACCACCCAAATAACAAGTAGCAACGAAATATTACTAATAATAAGCTAAGAATATGACCATATATGATATCATAACAATGATTATGATTCTGGAATAAGTCAATGACATTATTTAAATCATTATACAGGAAGTTCAGACACTTACAAAGCAAATCGCACCTAAGGTAAGGGAAATATCACAATCTCATTTTTATCCGATATTGTTTATACTTTGGAATTTACTGGGGTGTATTTTATCATCCACATCCATGTTTCCTCAATATGTAATATTATTTCCATCCACCTAAAATTTTCTAAATCCAATTTTACCCTTTGGTGAGTTTTTAGTAAAATATATGAAATGAATCTTTTTTCATTTTTCGTACGAGGTACTTTTTGACTTTTTCGACAAAAGTACGAGAAGAATTTTTTTTTAACTTATACGGCATAAATGGATTTTTAAAACAATATTTCAAAGAAGCTTCCTTTACAAGTTTTCACGATTATTTTTAATCAACTTCTTTTAGTTTATAATTGTATGGTAGGTTAAGAAAGGAAAAGTGTTTTTAAAGTAGAAAGGATATTTTCCTCAAGAATGGAGTTCAAGTGTTTTATCAAAATTATTTTCCATATAAGATAATAAAGGGTTATGTTTCTATCCATATTATTACATTGATTTGATTATGTTGTGATGGAATTATTTTTATGAATTACTTTATCTTATTTAAATTATTTTATGATGTCACGATGTTTAAGAATCCCATTTTTATTACATGGGTTATGCTATGATGTATGGTTTATGATTTTGTGGCACACATAAGAATAGTATCATTATGAGATGGGTGGGACCTATATCTACCTCCAATGCATTGGGTAAAGATTTTATATCTCATGAGATAGACATGGCTGGAATGGCAGGTTAAACCGGTTCAGTGAAACAGGACTGAAACGAGGAATGAACTGAGTTTAGAAATGGAATTTGTCCACTAAGATAGTCTTGGAAATGAGTCTTGACTAATAAGAAATGATTCTCTATGATTATGTGTGTATGCCACAAAGCGTCATGTTTTATGTTATGATTTTTCTGATTACATTTCACTACCATGATTTGTCCCTTGTTATGAGATTATGATCTCTTTTGGCAGGGTAAGATTTCCAAAATGTTATGTTCTTATGAATATAATGTGATTGATATTTCTTTTGTTTACCCTTACTGAGCATTTGAGCTCACCCTTTTGTATTTTTTCTTTCCCCAGGTCAGGAAGAAGGTTATTAAGTAAGATATTCCAAAAGGGACTATAGATATGATGAAATATATGGGAGATAGTGTATATGCTTTATGAACTAGTTGTTTATGTTTCCCAGTTTCTAAAGACATTATACCTATACAGTCCTTTCATGGTTTTGTTATATGTTGTAATAAGTATACTTCAATTTTGAAGTACTAAAAATGTATGTAATGTATGGGTCGTTATAATTGGGGATGGTGGCGTGTCACACTCAGTAGGTGTAGTTACCATGAAGATGAAATATTGTGAAACCCGATCCATTATGGGAAGATAGGGAAATCATATCCCTTACAAGGAAAGGATTATTACTGGGGATGGTGGTGTGTCCCACAGAGTAGGTGCAGTTCTCATGAAATTCCTAGATAAGTTCTAGTAATGCACCTTCAATTATATGGAATGATATCACATGTTTATGCATGCTGTGATTTGATGTATTATTCTTATGTTATGCTTTCACCGATTATATTATTTATTTCCTTATGCTTCATTTGTTATGAATTTTTAAACTTTATGCCATGATTCATGTTTATGATATTATGATATGCATGGTATGTTATTCTAATGTCATAATCATGTTCTTATACCCTGATTCTCATGTTTATGCTTATATATATATTTTGTTTACCCTTAATAAACATATAAGCTCACCAATTTTTATGCTTCATACCTTAGGGTATGAAGATATGTATTATGTATGGTGTTTATATGAAGGGTTATAGTCATGAATAACATATGGGGAGAAAATGTAGTTTACTTGTGTATATTTGTTTGTGTTTCCAGGTTTCCAAAGGCATTCAACTAATACATCGATCAAGCGTCTATTTGTGTAATGTTTGAAGTATTCCGTAAAAGTGATGTAATGACTATATATATTATGAGTGGGTCGTTATATGTACACTAGTGTAATAAGAGGGTTATATATCTAGAACATAGTAGAATAAATTTATATATTTTCTTTTAAATAAAATAATTATTTTGTTTATTTTCTTTTATTATTACTCTATATAAATTATTAAATAAAGATTTTGATAAAAATTAGATTTCGATATGAAGAAAATAAAATAGTATTTTTGGGAAATATATAGTTTCTTTAAAAAAAATTATTTTTCATAAATTAAAAAATTATAAAATAAATTTTATTTGTGTGAAATATTCTTGTTAAATATTATTTATAATAATATTATTTAATGAAGTCTGATGTAATTTTTATAAGGGTCATAAAGCGGTTAATTTCTTAAAAACTAGTATTTTATAATAAATAAGGTTTTTTATTTAAAAGTGTAAATTCTCATATTTATAGAATTATATTTTTGAAAAAAATTAATTTTTTTATATTATCATTTTGAAGTTATCCAGTGGTGATTTTATCATAATTTTATAAAATAGCCGAATTTGTGGGTAAAATTGAAATATGGTATAAATATACGGTATGTATTTTGACATTATAATATAACAAAAGGGATGTAATGACTTACATAAAATATAACAAAGACCGAATATAGATTTACCCTTTTAACATAATTTATTTTTAAGTTATTTTATAAATTTTATAATACTAAAATGTATCCTCCAAAACCTATATTATATTTAAGGTTATGAAAGAAATTATTTATTAATATGACTCACATCTACATCACTAATTATATTATTTTAAATAGTTTATTTATTATGATTATAAAATATTGATATGTAGTTAACATTTTTAGAAACCATGGGAAAACCATGGGGTTGTTTATGTTTGTGATTATTATATTATATATACTCTAAAACCTAAGTTTAGTAATTAATAAATAATTCCCTTAAATTTTTCTATAAATACTCACCCAACATCCACATATTATTCTACAATAACCCTTTTAAAATTAATTTACTCTCCCTCTCCCTCCATAGAGAAACCCCAATGTGTGACCTATCTATTAAGAAGATCCTACCAAGGGTTTATATGAGCCCTCTTATGTTAAGGGATTCTATCCTCCTCCTATATATTCAATCAATTTATTTGAAGTATTCTATTTAATTTACAATTTTCCATATTGGAATATATTTTTACACAACATTTTTATCATTATTATAATTTCAAATTAATGTGATACCACCTTTTACCCTCATTAAACCCTTATATGAATCATTATATACACCCATTATGCTACAAAAATTATGCTGTGATTTTCCATGTGAAACATTTTTGTAGGGAATACCTATCCCCATTTATACTCAAGGGTATTCACCTAGATTCACCTATCATTCCTTGAATAGGTACTTCCATGTATGGAACCCACACTCATTAATCATGGTTTTATAAGTGATAAAAGGATGTATTATATCGTATGATCTATGTGGCCAAAAATACATGTAAATGATATTAATGTGATAGATGTGACCAAAATCATATATCCATCGAATGCATTGGGTTATGTTTTCATTTAATGATATTCCATGTATAATTCATGGGATTTTATCCTAAGAGAATAATTTTAGAATGTCTCAATGGTTCGGTTTGACTTATGAATATGATTTTATGTTTTATAATGTTTCTGCATTCCTCTATTTCCTTCATTTTAACATCTTATATCATGATTTTATGCTAGTGATTATGATTCTCACCGCTTTTATGTCACCTTGATACACCTATTTAATAAAAAGTATTTAATTTCATCATATTATACATTTATTATTCCCTTAATGGTATTTATATCTCGCCCCTTTATTTTTTACATTCCTTGGTTACCCTATGTAGTATTAAAAGATCAATATATTTTAAGGGCATGCGTAGAAGATCGTAAATAACATCATTGTATATCTATTTAAATTAACTGTCTTATATATCTAAATTACCATAGACACTATGACTCTCAATATTTTTGGGTGTGTGTTATGTTTTTATTTATATTATAAATCATTAAATAATGTTTATAAAACATTTATGTCATAGTAGACCTTTCTTGAAGACAAAAAAGACTATCATTAATTTCTATTAGGGAATAATCATGCTATAGTTTGGAGAAAGCACAATGAAATTCAATATTTTTTACAATATTTGGAACACTTGAGATAATAATTCACTTTTTACACTATACAACATTGAATAGGATACACCCATTGAAGATTCAAGTATGTTACATTAATTTTTATTCATAAAATAACATTTCTTTACTAGAATCTTATGGACAATGAGGTTTTCTATAATTATAAAAATTATCTTTTTTTTTCATGAAAGAAGAGGTAAATCCTGAAATTTCTTATAAAATGATGATTTATTTCCAGAAAAAATAAACTAGTATTTATTCATGTGTCGGAATTAAAATATTTAAGAGTCGGAAATGTCAATTTAATTTCATCATTTTAAAATCTATCAAATCATTAATAAAAATCACATCCCACAAAATTAAAATATATGTATTTAATTGAAGGAGAATAATTACCAGCAGTATTTTCTTATAACTGTTCAAGTACCCAAGGAAAAAATATGATTGAGTTATTAAGAAAAAAATTCCATGAAATGAGATTGAGTTTAAGAGATATCCCATGAATTAACCCAAAACATTTCTCACAAAAAATTATGCATGCAGGGGATTATTGACCTGATAGGTAACCCCAAAAAGAGAACAAATCTCACCTTGATAGAGGTAGTGAAGAAGGAGAAATATAATCTACTATAATATAAAATCATTTGTCCTATTAAATAATTTCAATGGGTCAGCCCCATCTATATAGTTCATGAGAAAAAGTGCATAACTATTGTGTGGAATGAAAAAATAATTATATCCCTATGAGAATTTAGAAAATATTGCGAACTTTTATAAACTATAGGAAGATAAATTTGTTTACTCAGAAATATGATGTACCCATTCCATTAATTGATCTAATTTTAAAGTGAATGTTAGGGAGGAATCATTATTAATTCTTGGATAGATTTTTAGGTTATTTCAATGTTTATATTTCTCCAAAATACCAAGATAAGACCACCTTTACATGCCCTTTTAAATATTTTTCTTATATTAGGATGCCATTTGGACTATGTAATTCTCTACGTAATTTTCAGAGGTATATGGTATATAGTTACCCAATCCCTTTTCACATATTATTAAAACAATTATATAAACATGTAGTAATTACAAATCAAAGATTGCGAGGCTTGGTATCTTTGTAAAGCTAGATATATAAAACATCAAAAGAATGACATCTTTATTTTGATTCTCTTTAGAGAGATCCTAAATCTATTTTGGATCCTAAAACTAAATAAGATAACATGGATAATTTATAATAGAATGTGGAGATATAAAAATCCATGTACATTAATAAACGTGACAAGGAAACATAGCACGTTAGTCAGATATATAACATCATGTCACAAAATACAAGGCTCGTGAGTAATCAAATAGAAGAATAACATTAATAACATGGAATTATAAGATCATAGAATTACATTAAAGTGGAAGAAATATATAACATTACATAAGAATAAGTCACAACTAACTTCCGATACAACATCAATTAGTGTACAATATTTGATAATGGATTATGTTTACTCTCTAATATCATACATAACACTACATGAGACCAAAAACATTACCCAATGAATTATAGAGGCATCTAAACACACCCATCATAAAATGAACATGACTATCTGTGCCAAAAAAGAAAATAAATCGTAAGGTAGAAACATAAGAATTTCCTATTGAAAGAAATGTATTGCATAATATTTCCTCATGTCATGAACAAAGAAGAACTCCTAAAGAAGGAATTTGATAAATGAACATAAAGCATGTATTAACCCTTAAAAGGAATGGATAATAAGATTTTAATATATGTAATAGATATATATATTTTATTTATAATAGATTTTTAACATCAATGGTTATTATTGTTGATTAAATCATCATTAAAAGGCTGCATGAAATAATTATTGAAGAAAATGCCCAATTCACTTTGAAATCGCGTCTTTAAAAATCTAAAAATTACCTAAATATTAAAGGTAAAAAATATTCATTTAAATCAACCAAGGAAACATATAAAGGAATATTCAATTCAATTATCATTAATTAAAAAGGGAATTTATGTTCATGATGTATAAGTTAAAAGAAAAGTTTTCTTTAATACTTTTTTAAAAAATGTCAAAAAGTTCCTTGTTCAGAAAAAAATTGAAAGAAGATACAAGATTAGTATTACTTACAAATAGGTATCGTTATGTTTCTTTATTCAATAAAGGAGGAAATAGAAAAAAAATTATTAAAAAAATTGATGACCATAGTAATGTAAAATAGATGTGTTTAAATAAATATATTTTTATAATTTACCCTAATGCATCCTTGAACATAAATAATTTAGAAAATAAATAATATTTTAATATAAATAATTTTCCGCTTGTTAAATTTTGAATCATTCCCCCAGGATAAAGTAAAATAAATTATCACTAAAAATACTATGAATTATGAAATAATAATTGTATAATATATTAAAGTTTTATAATATACACCATATAAAATAAAATATGCATATAACATTAAAATTTTCATTAATCAAGGGAAATTAAGACGAAATCCCTTACCTTGAGTTAAACTCATCACATGGATGATTTATCTTCCTGAATAAAAAAATTATGTTAGTTATTGAATTTATTAAGAATATTTTTCAATTATATTTTTCCTTCTATTTTATTTATTTCCAATATATATTTATATACTTAATCAATTGAGTTCAGGTCGTACGTTTTGATGATATTTGGTATATATGTCAAAAATGACTTTAGTACATTGATTATGGTAAATAATTAACTATTACATCATATATATAGAAATAATATTTAAATAATTATAATTTTTATACATAAATTTAAATTTTAAAACCCACCATGTAATATGGTTATTAAAAATGAACTCTCGCAGAGTCATGGTGACGGTAGGTGCTATATATGCATGAGTAACGTTTCTATTTTTTAATAATCATGATTGAAAGAATATAAGTGTTATTTTAAATATTAATAATTATAATTATATGATAAATAACATATTATTATTTTAATTACACTAATATATAATATCCATGTGATGTAATGATGAAAAATTAATCGCATCGCTTCGTGGTGGTAGTAGTTGACACGTACGCACAAATGACATTTTCATTTTTCAGTGAATAGAAAGTTAAGAAAATATAAGATATATTAATTTTATATAATTATAAATATTTCATGAATATAATATAGATACATTAAATCCATCATCATAAACATTTTTTAGAGTCGATGATAGAAAACAAATTACATCGGTTCGTGAGGCGGCAATCCGCCGTACACATGAATGATATTTTCATTTCGCATTTGATGAAAGAGGGGTTATATGTAAGTTATTAAATTAACATAATAACATAAAAAATATGATACATAATTATTTTATTATATCATCATTTTTATTACTATTTGAAATTTTTGTAAGAATAAATAAAATAAAACACTCGGTTAAGAACAGTTTCTATTCTTTGCACAACCACTTTATGTTTACCCCAAAAGCCTTCCTATAAGGGTTTTATAATAAAACCATGGCCTATAAGAATTGGAAATAAAATTAATGAATTTATTGGGTTAGGTTTAATTTTATATAAAAGTGTTTTTATGTGTGAATAAAATAGGAGAATAGGAACCCTTTTATAAGTGAGGAGTTTCATCTTTCTAAATATGGAAAATTGTACTATAATCGGAAGTCAATCTAAATATAAGTGCCTAAAAATTGAAAAATTATAAATTGGGGTAGTATAAGGGAAATAAAATTATAAAATTATAAGAAATAAATATTTTTTAAACTTTTTATTCAATTTAATTTTATAGTTACTCACTTTTACCATTTTAGTTTTCACAACGACAACTAATTTTGTGGTATAATTTATTTAAAATTAAACCCAGAAAATGCGATAAAAATCAGTTTTTTAGGAAAATGCATTTTTTAGGTAATAGATGATCTTATATTAACTCTATAACAAGAAATCATAATTATATGAATTTAAATTCATATAAATAGATATCTAATATATAAAGTTTATTTAAATATTTTTTTACTATGGTTTTGTTTAATTAATTAAAATTGAAAAAAATTATGTACTTAAATTTTTTTCTTCATAAAATCGAGTTTTTAATTATTAAAATAGACTTATACCTAAATCATGAAAATTTATGATTAAAATTAAATTAATTAGATTATTATAAATAAAATGGTTTATATTTCACTTTAATATGTTATCCTATATATAATGGACCTTTTAAATTACTTTATTTAATGAAAATAAATGACAGTATTTGAAAAACTAGTAATTTTCACGATTCATTGAAAAACCAATCACTTCATAAAAATACCAAAAAATCACCCTAAGTTAATTTTGATGTTATTATTTAAAAAATAAAGTTAATTTTATTAAATAAATATTCTAAAAGTTACATAAATTAATTATAATATTTCTCCCAAAATGCAATAAAAATCATTTTTGAATAAAACATATTTTAAAAAATAAAATGTATCAATAAAAAATAGAGTGTTTGTTTATTAATAACATATCAATAAATTTATATTAATTAGTGTCTTTATGTATATTACATAAATCAATCAATCATATTCATACCCTTTAATTTAACGACTATGTTATAGTGGACATATTTAAATAATAACATTTCATAGTTTGTTTAGGATAGATATTGTGTGTTGTATGTGCTATAGAACATCGTTTTTTTAAATATTAGGGTGTTAAAATCTCCCTTATTTAATAAATTTCACCATCACAATTTGAACTTTAACTCTTTAATCACATGTTTTAAATTTGAAAATACCATTGTTGAAATAACATGTCGTGAAAAGGTTTAACAAAACATCCTCTCGAAAAGAGGGAAATGGAAACATAAAGGTCATCACATAAATAGATTTCTAAATAGAAGAACATTAATGGGAAGGGAAAATATTTACATGGAGAAATGAAATAACATACAAATAATCATGGGGTGTTAAATAAAACATTGATCTTAAGAATGTGAAAGATTATGTGAAAGTTAACAACCACAAAATAATGAACACAAGAGTTATGAAAAATACCATCAATCCATTAAAAGTTAAATGCAATAAAATAATTTTTTTTCAATATCATTTTTCTAAATTTGAGTTCTTTATTTAACATCTATTCAAAAAAAGGAATATACTTTCTTGATAAGTATAATTTCATACTTTCATCAATTTCCAACACAATATCATATTTTTTCACCAAATGACGTGTATTCCAGATTAATTTGTTTCACAAATGAAGCACTAAAATCAGATTCTAATGGATTACATAACCCATAAAAGGATAACAACATATTCTTACTATATTTAGACATTATCCAAAACCAAAATGGTTAGCACAAGGTAAGATAATTCAAAAAATTAATAAATCATCATATGATGAAATACAATATTAATATTTATAGCCTCAATAGTAACACCCAAACGATAAATTAAATCACTTGATAAATTACTAAAATTAAATTTCATCAAAATATTTTTGATTAACACTAAAACCTAAATATTTTAATAATTTTATCACATATTTATCCAAGATAAATTTAACATTAATCTCTATATAAAACCAATCACTCTTAAAGTATCATACCAAATATATAATCCCTAATAATATATGATAATGGTTTTTTTATAAATAATATAAATCACTATAAATATATACTAAAATCATATATTATTTCCAAAAAAATAACATAATCGTTATATTTTTCATTATTATTATAACAAAAAACCAATTGAAAAAAATACCTTAAAAATAATTCTCAAATACTAATATGTAAATACTTTCACCTCAATTATCAGTATAACTGAGGTTCTTCATTTGTCTAGGAGTTAACCTTTAGAAGTGAAAATTGACTCAGATAATGACCAGGTTCCACACATTTAAGATAATAAAATATAAATGGACCTCTTGGATGAAATTTATTTCTCTCCATTGATCTCCCCATTTTCCTTAGTAATTAGTTGTTTTATTCCCTTATTTTTCCAATCATAATGAATACACTTATTCTTTCAGACATTATCCTGGGTGTCTCTTCCAATATTTTTGACATGAATCAAATTGAGACTTCTTTGCTACATGGTATTCTCCACCTTATCACTTAGAATGCTCTGTCTTTCTATTCTTTAGTGAGTTAGAGAGTTGGTTATAGTACATGTTGTTAATCATATATCATGATAACTGATTAAGAATAATAAATATATCCCTCACTAAAATCATCATACCATTTTGTTTCTCAGAATTTCTATATTTTCCATCACATATAGTGTTAAAATCATTCATACTGGTTCCAACAATTGACTATAACCAAAAAACACAGTGTGATGAACAATAATCATAATCATGAAAAATAATTTATATGATATATAAATACTGAAACTATTTTTTAATATATAACACCTTACATTTAACCTAGGCCATTCTTGATTATCATCTATTGAAATCATCCATGATTGTTGATAAAGAAAATGTGAATTAACCCAAGCATATCCCCTGATAGTTTCAATCTAGGAATGCAGTAAGGGAACACTCATCATGAATCAAATTGATGTCTGAGATATAATAAAACAGATATTTTCAAGGTAATTACACCTAGATACATATATTATAAAATAATGTAATCTAGTAGTATCAATATAGGGATGTATTTCTAAGAAAAATAGATAATATTTTCCTTATCAATAAATTATGATATTATTCTATACTCATATGTATCCCTGAATTTGTTTAATTTCTTTTATCATAATCCCCAAAACTTACTACAATTTTCTCTAATATCAAATATAGAAACCCAAGACCTTTACACATATTATTACACGATTCTTAACATGAAAATCCAATGATTACCACTAAATGATCACGAGTCATTATGTTTTTGTAAGACTAGTTACATAAAATATCAAAAGACACTAAAACATAACATCTTAATATTTATTATATTTAGTTATATCCTAAATATATTTATATCCTAAAACTATATTGTATAACCTGGGAAATATATAAAATAAAGGGGTGAGCTAAAATTCTCAACAACTTCATAAACATGATAAGAAAACCTAACATGTGAGGGAAAGGTATAATATGATATCATAAAAGAGAAGGCTCATGAGTAATCACATAGAATCATACAAAAATAACATAGTATCATTAGATCATAGAAAATGGAAAGGTAGATGCAACATATAACATGAAAAAGTCATAATTCAAGTATAATTTCCAAGACAACATAACATGGTATAAAATTCCCATAATGGAATAAGTTCACTCCCTAATCTCATATATAACGTCTCATGAAACTAAAAAAAATTACCTAATGAATTGGATCACTATATATGTCCACCCATAAAAACATGTATATGCTTATGTTTTCCACAAAAATAAAATTAATGATAAGGTAAAAACATAATAACTACGATGGAAATAATTGGGTTACTTAATGGTAACACCCCACCCGTTACATATTACATTGGGAATAGGTAGATGGTGTTACTAGCAATAAGTGGCATCTCTAAGACACAAAAGGCTAGAAATAAATGTCAAGGTCCTCATAAATAGTTGGATATGATTTTCCTTTTGCAAATAAAAAACCAATCTAATAAAAATGTAGAAAACAACAACTATATGATCTATGAGAATAATGTAATGAAAATCAAAGTAATGCCAACTAAAAAATACCAAACTACAACTATAAACTGCATTAGAGTACACTGAGGAAAAAAACATGAAACACAATGATAACAAAGGCATATTCATAAAATTTCAACAATATCCAAGATCCAAATTCTAAATCCATTCTCAATGTATCACGATACATCATTAAATAAATGAGATACCTTTCCTTTACTTGTGTCCCGATATATGTGAAGGATCCTAATGCACTAGAAGTGTGGCGGTTGGAAGGGACCAACTTTTCCACTTCCATAATCGATGACCAATCCAGGTTCGATATGATGATAAATGGTAGTATCCATGGATTAAGATCAATAATCTAGACAAAAGAAGAAAAGGGATCTAGATCATATAGAGGGGATCTTACACATCATGTTCATAATTAATTTAACAATTTCTAATGAAATTAAATAATTGGTTATTCGGTACATTTTTCATTGGTGATCATTGATCGTCCAAAATAAACCTTTTGGATTTCATTCATTGAGCTTACAAGGATCAAAATTGTAATCCCCTTAGTGGTGATCTACACGTGCTCCAATGATCTCTGATAAATGCCACTCGTTCTATGGGTTCTTATGTAGTGGAACGAATGTCTGGAGCTAATCGTTCTTAATCGATCATTCCTAAATCTTAAAGAAATTATCTTGTTCTTAAGAGGGAGATATGAGAGGATTCAAGAGAGAAACTGTTTGGCTAAAAAATTCTCGATTCACTGGGGTTTGGAACAATAGATGTAAATGCCTATTTATCGACATGGGGTTTCAGTTACAATATTTAATTGTGAAATAGTAATTAAATGCAATTATAACTATTAGAGAAAACCCATTCCACATAATCACAATAACATCACAATTATTTGTGGTGCACCAACTTGCGCAAAATAGAACCATAAATGAAATATCATTCCACATAATGATAACAATACTTTTATTAATTCTTATTCTAACGGGATAAAAATTATTTACCGACTTGTAAATAATTAATTTATCAATAGACACGACCTTGGTCTATTAGAAATCTTATTCAATTTATTGAACACCAAAATATAATATTTTATTTTCTTAAATAAATATTTTTTTCGAAAAACATATAAATAAAAATTTATTAAATGTTCAATAAAATAAATATATTTATTTTATTCACAATTGAGTGAATAAATATTTATTTAATTTATGAAATCATTTTAACTTGAACAAAATTATTCCTTGTTTTTAAGAATAATATTTATTCAATTAATTAAATTAATATTGAATTTAATGAACACCAGAAGAAACACTTCTTGTGTGACCCTCTAGGATTATTTCTCTTTGGAATTAGGCACCCTTACCTAAAGTCTAAGATTAATGTCTAGAAATGGGACCATCCACCCAAGAGAAAGAACATAAAGTCACAATGATGACATCAACATACGAATGATCACTGTGTAATATAATCCATTTGTCATAATATCTCATAAAGAAGGTTTTATGATAGTGTCATCAACCAGTATTCTAGACACCCCATTCTTTGAATACATAAAATAAACTCATCATTACACCATGGCTATGTAATTTAGGTTAGTGGTTCTATTTCAATCAAAGGGATGAGATATCAACTTCCATAAATGGAAGGGACAATTCCTTTCTCGACTTATCCATTAATAGCATGTCATTTCTGACCCACAAAATGCACCAATGTTCCATCCAACATATGGCATGATAGTTTTCATTAGAAAATCTAAATTTCCGAGTCATGACATGTATTAGTGATAATCATAAATTTTAAGGGCCATTACACATGCTCACATATAGGAATATCTGATTACACCAAAACATGAAGAATTTCTACTAGCGGGTTTGTTCTCATAATCTCCCATCATGGAGATTACCAACTATGAACTTTATGAGAAGAAGTATCATCTTCTTATGAGTACTCACACATGGTGTTCTACATACAATGTGTCCCATCATATTTGGTCATCTAATCGCAAGAAATATATCGAATAATATTGTCATATCACTTTAGGTTTCTCATCATAGTGGGGAACTACTATGACCATATTAATGTAACAAACACTCTTGGACATTATTACGTTATATTCAAGAAAAATAATGAAAAATATGTAATAAAGTTTTAATATTTAAATGCATTAAATATTTATGTAATCAATTTACAAATAGTGGGTTCTAGTAAACCTACACTAACAAACTCCAACATAGACTAGACCCAACTACCTACGACTTTCAATCTACTAGAACTCACATGATGATCATGTTTCTACTGGGTCAAGGCTTTATTCAAGGGGTTCGACATGTTTTCTTCCATGAAAATATATCTCACTAAAACTTCACCTCTTTGAGAAAAATCCCTCAAGAGCTGATACTTCCTTAGTATGTGCTTCATCTGTATAATTGACCTTGGCTCTTTTGGGAGTGCCAATTCTGTAGTGTTATCATAATAAAGTGTTATGAGATTTTTACTCTTTAGTACAACATATAGGTCTTAGACAAATCTCCACATCCATTCTACTTCTTTAGCTGCCTCAGAAGCTACGATATATACGGACTCTACAGTAGAATCTATGACCACTCCTCTTTTTGATCTCTTACAACTCACATCGCCTCTATTCAAAGTCAAGATATATCCCTTTTTAAACTTTATTTCATCTTGATCAGTATAGAAACTAGCATCTACATATCCTCTGATGACTAGTTCCTCATCTCCTCTATAAACTAGGAACATATCCTTAGTATGACTTATATACCTAAGGATAGTCTTGATTTCCATCCAATAGAGGTCACCTGGATCAGCTTGATATCTTCTTACCACACTCAATGTGTAGGTGACATCTTTCCTAGTACATATCATAAAATACATGATAGAACAAATTGTGGATGCATATGAAATCATTTCCATTCACTTTCTTTCCTCATGTATCTGAGGAAAAATTTTCTTCAAAAGATTAATGCCATGTAACACTAGAAACAATCCCCTATTCGATTTTTTCAAACTTAATCTCTCATGTCTCTTTTCATTATATGTACTTTGACTTAGGCCCAACAATATCTGGGATCTATCATGATAGATCTTGGTCCTAATAATATATGTTTCCTTTCCTAAGTCCTTCAAAGAGAAGCATTTATTCAACCATTCCTTAACAGAATATAAGACCAGTATTTCATATCCAATAAGTAATATCTTCTAAACATATACAATTAAGAAAATAACTACATTCCCATTAAGTCGTTTTTAGACACAAGGCTCACATTAAGTCATTATAAAACCAAATTCTATTATAGAATCATCAAAAGAAATGTTCCATGACCTGTATTCTTCATTTAATCCATAAATGGTTTTTTTTCAACTTGCATATCTTATTTGGATTCTTTGGAGTCACAAACCCATTAAGTTGTGTCATATATAAATCTTCCTAATAGTTTCCATTAAGTAAGTCTGCTTTGATATCCATTGTCTGAATCTAATATTCAGGGTAAGAAATAATGAACAATATAATTCTAATTGATTTTAACATTGCAACTAGTGAAAAGGTTTCTTAGTAATCAATTCCTTGATGTTGTTTGAACCCTTTTACAACCTATCATGCATTATAGGTACTGACTTGTCCTTCCATGTCTAGTTTCTTCTTGAATACCCATTTTAACCAATAGTATTTACATCAACTATATGATTTACCAAAATCCAGACATGGTCTGGGCACATGGAATCCATTTCAGAATTCATGGATTCTTTCCACTTGGAAACATATGTTCCACTTAATTCTTCCTTATAGGTTAGAGGATCATTATTACCTACTAATAATGAGTCACCTTCCTCAGTAACTAGAAAAAATTATTTTTCTAGTTCTCCAACCTCTTATTTAATCCTATGCAGTACTTGTGTCTATGGAAGATAAATTTATTCCACTAGGCTTTGTGGAATCTTCTCCTATACCAACACTTCTGTAACTTGGACCTCGAATTTTTTAAATTCTATCTCTCTCCCACTATCACTTTTAGAGACTTTCTACCTCTCAAGGAATATGGTGAGTCTTTCCACTATAACCCTTTCGTATTAGGGGTCATTTAGGTAATATACCTTTGTTTCTTTCGGTTGTCCTATAAAGGTACACCTTGTGCCTCAGGGTGCGAGTTTGTAACTTGAACTGTCCTTAAATTCTCTTCCCCACACATGTAAATTTGATAACAGGGATTTTCTTCCACTCCAAATATCATATTAATACCATTTATCAATTTATTTGGTACTTGGTTTAGTATTTTTACCATTTTTTAATGTATATCCTCAAAAGGATAATTAAATACTTTCATGAATCATAATTGATCTCACCATGTAAAACAAGGTGTGGTTCCTCCTTTTGCTTTCACCATTTAATTGGGGTGTGTAAGTAGGAGTGAGTTGGGATAGGATCCCAAACTCCCATAAGTAATCAATGAAGTCTTGAGTAAGACATTTTCCTCCATGGTCTGAGTGGAGTTTATTAATCTTTTTATAAAGCTGGTTCTCAACTTCATTATTGTATTCATTGAAATTATCAAAAGAATATGACTTATACCTCATTAGGAAGATATATCTATATCTACTAAAATCATTTGTAAATGTAATGAATTATAAGTAACCACCCCTTCAACTAGAAATGGTCCACACACATCAGTATGAACTATTTTAATAAGCTCTTTGGATCTTTCACCTTTCCCACTAAATGGGGCTTTGGTCATTTTTTCGTGTAAACATGTATCAAATACACCAAGTGGTTTCAGTTTGATTGAATCTAAATATCCATCTTGATGTAACTTTTAAAATAATTTCTCATTTACATGACCAAGATGGTGATGCCAAATTTGGGTGTGGTATGAATCATGTGAAGTAGTTTCATTATTGATTTCCATTACTTGGTTTGTGTAATCCAACACATAAAGATCATTATATAAATGTGCCTTACCAAAACAAATTATTTCTTCATAAAAGAAGCGACATTCATTTATGAACATGAAAATATATCTATCTATAAATATTATGGATATAGAAATAATTGTTTTGGTTATAGAATGAAAATAATAACAACTTTTTAATTCCAAGATCATCCCAATCGGCAACATGTGTTGGTAGTCCTTGATAGCTCCAACAGTATGCCTAGTTCTATTGGATACTCATAGATCTACCTCCCCTCAGTCAATTTTATTGAATATAATTGGTTTCTATATTTGGATACATATTTGAGAACCACATGTTATATCTAATATGCAATTTTTAGAAACGAATAAACTGTACTCGATAAAAAAACGCACATGAAGAATCCCTATGCTTCTTTAATTGGGTGCAATTTTTCTTTCAGTGACCTTCTTTATATGTTTGAAACAAACATATCCCTATTTCCTTTTATCTTCCTTTATCTTCCTTTTCTTGGAAGGTCATGATGAAGCTTTGGGATTAATTATATTCTCCTTACCCTCCCTTTTATTCACCATAAGTAAATGAGGATTTTCACGCTTCATGTCTTTGTGCACTTGGAAAAGGAGGATTCGAATAACTGCTAGAGACTTCTTAATGCAATTCATATTCAAATTCATAAAACAAGTAGGGAATATATGAGGGAGTAATGAGAGAATGAGATCGATACTCAATTCTCCTAGGAGTTAAACCCTACAAATTTGAGATGCTCAATGTAGCCAATGAACTTGACAATGTGAGGCCCAGTTGGGACAACCTCTCAAAGAATACTCTAAAAGAGTGCCTTGGATATCTCAAATTGTTCCTATTTTTCTCTCTCATAGAAAAAAACATAGAGGTGCTCAAGCATGCTATAGACATCCATGTTTTCGTGAGACTTCATGAGTTCACTTGACATTGATGATAACATAAAACATTGAACGTCAACCATGTCATTCCTATGTTTCTCGTAGACCAAGAAATCTTCATCACTCACCTCTTTGTTAGTTGAATTAGAGAATGGGGACTCCGGAATGTAAGATTTCCATTCATAACAAAGAATGACCTGAAGGTGTCTAAACCATCCCTAGAACTTATTGTCAGTGAGGATGTATTCTTTATCCATTATTGATCGTAGGTATAGTGTGGTTGACACGTTTTTTCATTTTTATTCTACAATTAAAAGAGAAGGTAATTATTACTTTATTGATTGCATTTTATGAGAAATAATAAACTACTTTTATTAATTCTCCAACTATTTTATCAAGTCCCAATGTCCCTCACCATTGAACTCAAAATGAATAGTTTTTGGGACATTCTAGTAAAAAGGATCCATATTCCTTTTTTCATAACCCAAAAAGGGTTGGTCAATCTATTTTATGGTATTTATGTAGGTAATTCATTGCCAACTACGGGCATGTAGCTCCTTGATATATTGAGTGGACTCCTCAATCCTGAAATCCTGATATGGATTTCCTCAACACTTGCCTCCAATATTGCATCATGTCTAGCAAGTGATACTTCTCATGATGTAATATGGTTAAGTCTACCCGAAACTTTGATAAGGGATTAATTTATAAAAGTAAGTGTCCCAAAAAGGTTTGGTCAAACACATAGTTTTATTGAGTCTTTCCCTAAATCATGTAAAGGATTAGTCTGACTTACTATTTTATTGTGGGATTTATATCTCTTCGGAGTAAATTGATTATTATCATTATCACATGATTTTTAATATTAGGTGGAACTTACTTAAGTGGTCAACCATATCTTGATAATATTTACACATATTCCTAGTCTATTTTAGTCCCATCTTTAATGCTTGTTTAATTCATTAATTATGTGATCACGACAACACATATATAATGATAAACCATGATACTAAAATAACGTAAATGAAATTATCATGATATTTTCTGATGGCTACTTTATCTAGTATTTGATAAACTAACCCTAACCTAGGGTAGAAACACCTTGAAAATTTTAGGTTCATGTTTACGGCTTTCCACAAGTCCACCTTTGTATCTCATGGGATTGGTTTCGTCTCAATTCTAGCTTGAACCACATCCATTAACTTGGGAGATCCATCCATTACATATGATTTTTAACTCACAAGTAGGTGAGGGGTAAAAAGGGGGTTTACATAAAAGAAACCATGGGAACGAAATCCTTATATATTAATAAGGAGGGATTGAATGCATACTAAATTTTTAATTAAAAATAAATTTATAGGAAACCAATCACATACAATGGTCTGTTATAGCTCATGATCATCCACATACATGAAACAAATTACGCATTTTATAAAACTAGAATTAAATTATTTAATCATTATTATTAGTATAAATCACACTTAAATCAATTAATTATTATCTTTTATTAATCAATCCTTTTATCTTAATCCTTTTCTGAATTTCTCAGATATTCTCTCCCATAACCTTGTAGGTAACATGGTGATCACCCATTAAAATCTACATGATATGTAACTATGAACATTACACAAACATTAATGTCTTAATTATGTGTAATTTGGTAAAGTACACAACCTGTAAAGTCTTCACTGTCTTATGCGAAGTACATGCCTAGGGACTCGACATGTGAGTCATACTTCAAAAATTATAGAGTACACGGTGTGTCTAGTGGGACACACGACGTGTTGTCTCTAGGATAACTAGTTACCACTTGGCTTAACCATTTATGGGATACATGGTTCGGACCTTAACCAGAAGGGACTATACACAATGTCAAGTGGGTCACATAGCGTGTCATCTAGCTAACCATGAACTAGTCTATCTTGGCCAACACGCGGTGTAAGAATTAACTACACTGTGTGTCCTTATTACACACAACTTGAATAATTGTTGAATTAATACCGATGCACTAAACACAACTACATGGTGTATAATTCAGATTACACAACATGTATGGTAGATAACATGATGTGAATGTCCGAAAAAATAATGTGTACTTTCATGTCACCTGGAGAGAATTGTCGAAGCCTCTTTATGTGTTCCCTGCTTTAATGTTAATCAAAAAAATATTCATTTTTGATAGATCTACGAGAAACGAAAGATGAAGAATAGAACTCAAAATCAAAATTACAATAACGATTAACATTGATTTGAAAATGTAAATTATTAAATAAAAAATCATCAAATAATTATTTAAATAATTATAAAAGATGATTTGAACTCTTTGATACCACTTGAAGGATCCAAACACAATGGAAGCATAGAGGTTGGGAGGGCCCAAATTTACCTTTTCTGTAATCGATGACCAATTTTGGATCAATATGATGATAAATTCCAATATCTATGGATTAAAATCAAAGATCTTGGAAAAAGATGAAAAGGGTTCTAGATCCCATAGAGAGGATATTACACATCATGTTTATAATTAATTTAATAATTTCAAAAGAAATTAAATACTTGGCTCTTGAGTACATTCTTCATTAACAACTGTTTATCACCCATAATGACCCTTCCATATTTCCTTCATTGCTCTTGTGAGGATCAAAAGTAGAACCCCTATAGTGGTGATCCACACGTGATCTAATGGTCTCTGATCAAGGCCACTCCTTCTCCAGGTTCTTGCACGGAAGAACGAATGTCTCCCGTCGATCGTTCTTGATTGATCATTCTTCAGTCTTGAAGAACTTCTCTTGTTCTTCAGAGGTAGAGATCAGAGGAGTCAAGAGAGAAAAAGTTTTTCTCAACAATTCTTAATTTATCGGGGTTTGGAATAATAGAAGTACATTCCTATTAATCAACATGGGGTTTTGGTTAAAAAAATTAATTGTGAAACAACAATTAAATACAATTATAACTATTAGAGAAAACATATTTCATATAATAACAATAATAAATACATTCTTTGTGGTGCACCAACTAGGGAAAACAAGAACAATAAATTAAATCCAATGCCACATAATTATAACTATATCATTATTATTTCTTATGCTAACTAGATAAACATTATTTAATGACTTGTTACTAATTAATTTATGAATGAACACAATCTTGGTTCATTCTAACACCTCTTCCATAGTTTGAACACTCGAATAAAATATTTTATTCTCTTAAACAAATATTTTTATTTACAAACTTGTAAATAAATATTTATTAATTTTTCAATAAAATAAATAAATATATTTTATTCATAATCAGGTGAATAAATATTTATTTAATTTATGTGATCATTTTTACATGAATAAAATTATTCCTCAGTCTTAAGAATAATATTTATTCCATTAATTAAATTCAAATATAATTTATTCGAGACCACTAGAAACAAATAGTGTGTGACCCTATAAGATAATTTCTCATTAGCATTAGGCGGACTTGCCTAAAGTCCAAGATTACTATCTAGTAATGGGTCAAGGTACCCACGATAAATAACTTAATGTTTCAATGATGACATGCACATATGAACACCCATTGTGTAATATAATACTTTTGTCATGATATCTCATCAAGAAGGTTTTATGATAGTTTCATCAACATTAATGGTTGATACATTATTATTTTTATACTTAAAATTAACTCGTCGTTACACCGTGGAAATGTAATTTAGGGAGATGTCTCTATTTCAATCAAAGGTCCTCGATATAAACTTTCAGAAATAGAAGGTACAAATCATTCCTCAACTTATCCATTAATAACATGTCATTCTTGATGCACCCAATGTACCCTACTTCCCACCAACATATGGTCTGAAGGTTTTAACCATAAAGTGTAAATGTGCAAGTCATGACATGTATTGGTGATATTATTAATGTTTATGGACTATTAAACACACTAATTTATAAGAATATCCAATGAAACCAAAACATGTGGAATTATACAGGTGGTTCTATTTTCATAATCTCCCATATTGGAGATTACCAAGTGTGAACTTCATGGGAAGAAGTCTCATCTGATTATGAGTACTCATACCAAATAGTATGTGTACTAAGTGTCCCATATTAGTAATACAACCACATAACTATATTTAAGAATATTATAATTTCACTTAAAGGTTACCATTATATCAGGGATCTTCTAGAAACTTATTAATGCGACAAATACTCTAGGACATTGTTAAATTATAGTCATGCAAAAGAATGAAAAATATGTAATATTTTAATAAATTAAATATTCATTTAATCAAGGTAAACCAATCGGTTCTATGATACCAACTCAAAAAATATGACATCTATAAATTCAGAAATGTTTACAAGTAGCGTGTGATTAAAAAAATCAGTAGGATTTCCCCAATGACTTCCATACTCACAAAAATAGGATAGAATATATTATCAAATTTATATAAAACAATTTATATTAATAAAATTAAAAAAATTTACACCAAAACCCAGAACATTTATAAGAAATATAGTTTCCCATGGAAATTAACCAAAGAAGTTTATCAAACTATTTCTAAATCCATTTTGCATAACTCATACCATTACACACATATACACATGCATTCAACCATGGAAATCCTGATATTGGCGAGTGGGGAGTCTTCCTTTTACCAAGATGCCAATTGATGAACCACTTTTAATCCACCTACCTCACAAATTAGGGTAAAAATGAAGAAAGTCTCAAATTATTCTACAAACATGGCTTAGATATTCCAAAACCCACCATAGATATTGTTCCCTATCCTCAAAACAATCATATCCCATCATGATTTTCATCAAAAGTCATGAATCTATCCCCAAAGGACTATATTAATGCATCCATGAGAGGGAAGAATATGAAAACTATGTAAAAACACCATGAACATGAACTTAATAAGGAATTAGGCCTCCAATGCACCAAGAATTACCAACTAATCACTCTGTAATCAAAGCGGAAGGTCTCTATAGCCTTGGGAGGGAGTGGATCTTGAGTTATGGTCTTTTAGGGTAAAATGAGAGTTTTAGAGTCTAAACCGAATTAAATCCATAAAATATGGATTTGGTTTTTAATGTCACACGATTAGGGTGCATAGTTAGGAGAAGCATGTAATAGGCATGCATTAGCCACTACCTCAAAACACCATCACATAGTTGGATCACATAGTTGGATCACATAGTTAGAAAAACCATGCACTAATCGTACTAAACCCCTCTCATCCACTTTTCATGGTTTCTCCTTGGTTTCCAAATGGCATAGAAAAATCGTGCACCTAACTATGCACCTAACTAGAGCCCACTGTTTATGCTGCATGATTTCTTATAAGGTTTTTCACAGTTTGTACTACACATGCTCAAACTGTATAGCTCCAGAAAAGCCCTAAAACCTTCTCTAATCTCTTCCAAACCTTCCCAAAATTAACCCAAGAACATTATATACTCAGAATACATATGTAAAGTGTCAATTACCGAAAATTGCAGTTGTTACATTCTTCCCACCATTTGTCTTTCAATCCTTGGAAAGTTGAAAACCACCATTTTCCTAAACAATTTTGGGCCATTTCTCGACCATTTCTTTTAATTTTTCCATTTTCCTTCCTAAATATGACCATGCATTCAAAACACCCACACTAGACCGATCCTTTCCCAATGCAAGATTTTCTATTACATATCCACAATCTACACTAGAACAAGAACCAACTAAGAATTCAACTTTAGGTCAGCATGATCCCATTGAATCGCATGGTCATGAACATGTTGATACATCTTTAATTGAGATAAATAAAACACATTATGCATTGAACTAAACCTTAGAGGAAATTACAACTGATATTCCACATCACCAACTCATTAAAGTATCCCAAAAGGGCCTAAATATTGGGGATATAAAATTACCTACATCAAAAAATGATGATTTCCAACCCTTTTAGAGATTCTCAAGAACACATGATCACCCACCACAAACAACAAAAACCATCAACGATGATATGCATATGATTTTTACAGAACTAATCCATCTCTATCTTATTTCCAATCAAAGAAATATTCTCCATTGTCTCATAACAATGATTTTTACTACAAATGAATTCTTTCATATTTCCACATAAAAAAATGAGGAACAAAAAGAACACCCATACAATGCTTCAAAAGGATCTATATGTATTGAGGTCTGATAATTGTTATTATATTCGAATGCCACTAATAGTATGTTCCCCTTTTATGAACCAAAATAACCATTAACCAAGACTTAAGAATATCTTCCAATATTTTTATCATCCTTTTGGATTGTCCATCCATTTGTGGATGATACACTATACTCATAAAAAACTGATTCCCAAGTGATTGTTTTAAGAATCATGTTTATGATCCATCCTTGGGAGACCTATTACAAAATCCATGGCTATCTACTCCCATTTCCAAATAGGAATAGTTATGATGGTATGATACCTACTATCCATTTCTACAGTACCAGAACCCTCTGACTGGTGAGACATCTCATGAAAAACTCAAACATTTTTCTTTTCATGTCAACCCAAAAAAATTGTTCTTTAAATTCCTTATACATATTTTTTATTCCAAGATGAATAACCCATCTAGAATGGTTGTAATAATTAATAATGTGTTCCTGATAAGACAAAGGTATGATCATCTGATATAAAAAACACAACACCTAACTCACATCTAAATTTTATTCCTCAATAGTATCCCCACCATTTAGTATTTACCTCATTGAAACACATTCAAATTAGGTGTATATTTTTATTTATCCTTCTCTACCAAATACAGATCAAAAAGAACTAGGAATGAAACTACAACACAACCTCTATCTTCAAAATCCAAGTGCATGTCACCTATCACTGACATTAGTGCCACTAATTTGAAGCTTCTTTAGAAAACTAGCTATACAAATTTTATCTTAATGCATCTGGCATAGAATTAGATTCACCTGGGGTATAAATAAAGTTAAATTTAGACATTTTTTGTGCTCCAACCATATTAATTTTATCATATTCAAATATTAATTTTTAGAAAACGTGTTTCAAACTATTGTTATCCATAAACACTATGAATTTATCACCAAATAGCTAATGATTTTATGTCTTAAAAGCATGGACTACATTATCCAATATTAAATAATTTTTAGGTAGTTCTTCTCATGAAACTATAACTTCCATATTCTATATGAAAACCCTAATCTCCCAACATGAGAACACACCCCAACCTATATTTCAAAGCATCACAATGCACTAAATAAATCTGTCATAATTCAGAAAAAATAAAGACTTGTGATGATGTAAGGTGAAATATAAGATGTTGAAAAGAATTATCACATTCATCATTCCATTGAAATGGAACACCTTTCCTTGTCAAAAATATCATTTTTAGGTTACTATTGAAAATTCATGAATAAATCATTGATAATAATCAAGGAGACCAAGGAAAATACATGTCTCAAAGACATTATTTGATGGCTTCGAAGAGAGTATAGCCTCAATCATTTCATGATCCATAGAAACACCTCATTTTTAGATAATGGGTCCAATGAAACATACTTATTGTATCTAAAATCACAAATTTAAATATTGGAATACAAAAAAGAAACGATCCCATAAGATTCCCCAAACCGTTTCTATGTATTGCTCATATATAGCCTTTATCAATGAATACACCAATATTTAATCCAAAAACACCACCATGAAATAATCAAGATTTTATTTGAATTCCAATTCATCAATTCCATAAAGAAAGATATAAAATTAATAATTCCAAATGGCATAACAAGATACTTGTAATGAGAATATCTACACATGAAAGCTTTTTTCAGAATATCCTCATTCTAAACAAGAAATTGGTGATATCTAGAATGCAAATCAATTTTAGAGAACCCCAAGTATCCTATAAATTGATTGAAAAAGACATCAATATGTGGAAGTGGATACCAAATCATTATAATAACTTGGTTAATCTTAGAATGATCTATATAGAGCCTTAGAGTCACCTCCACATTTTTCACAAGCAAGATCAATGTTGTCCATGGAGATATACTAGTCTGAATGAATCATTTTATCTATAACTCTTCCAAATATATTTTCAATTCCCCTAATTCTGTTGGTTCAATCTGATAAGATAAAAGTGAGATAAGAAGGGTTCCCCGTAAGAGACCAGTCATAAAATCCACTTCTCTTTTAGGTAGAAACCCTATGAAATTTTTTAAAAAACATTTTGAAACTGATAAAAAATTGGTGGAAAACCACTATTATCAATCTTATCCACTGATTCCAAAGTCAGTTCTATGAAATGGTATGAGTAAATTCCAACTGATGGTTCCATAAAACATTTTGAAACTATCTTTTCACTTTGGTCTCCTCTAAAGAGATGTGCGATGCCATCACCGGTCATGAAACAAACCATTCTGGTATATAAATCGATGCATGCTTTGATGTTTTTCAACCAATCCATACCTATGATTATTTCATATAAATCAATCTTAATCAATGGTAAATTCTAAATCAATTCATCCCCTTCGATAGTTATATATCATTACTTTCACACAAAAGATCGAAATTATCATTGAGCAATAGGAGTTTGAAGTTTCAAAATATAAGGCATCATCTCATCATTAAAATTTAGAAGATCAACAAAACAAGAAGTAATAAATGATTAGAATTCATCCATATCAAACAAATATTTCATAAGGTTATAATTCAAAAGAATCATACCTCTCACCAATGAATTCCCCGATTGATCATCCACGATCACTTACTCAGCTCCATACAATTTCTTACTCGTTGAACTACGCTATTAATTACCCTATTGATATTACACTTGTTGAGGATTCATGGAATTTCTATAATCACCATGAATTCTTTGGTTCTATTGGGAAAAATTATTTTTCTTTCCTCATCCCAACGATATATATTATGTCTATAAAACATGAGATGTTTTCTGAACACCCAACCTCAGAGTACTACGACAATAACATTGAAGATTTATTTTCTGGTTGTTATCATATAATACTCTAGGTGGTGCTATAAAATCTCTATTCATGTGATCAAATGAACCAAATTCAAAACATCTCATCTCACTTTTGTGTTTAGGGGAAAGATTCATCGATCCTGTTATCTAATTTTGAGTCATACCGCTACCTTAGAAATAGGTTTCCCTCTTCCACTTATTCCCAAAATTATTATTCCCGTTATTTCCCATAAGTATCAACATGATTATTAGATCCAATGTTCCTGAGATGTATCTTTCATCCATTAATTCTCATTCGACCATTTCTATATAATCCATTATAAAAACCAGGATAGTCTTTGAGAGAATTTCTGGCCTCAACCCCAATTCAAAAATTCATGCATTTAAGGATGCACTTGTAGCAAATTAAATTTCAAATAGGACTCAATTAATACATTTAGCTGCATACTCATCCAATGATAGATTCTACTAATTCAAGATTAAAATTTCTACTTTTCTATCAATCCCAAACATACAGGGATTGTATTTTTTTGGTGAAAAATTATTTAAAATACTCTCGTGAAATTCCTTTGTCTAATTTAGATTTAACTTTTAAATCCCACCACTTTAGTGCTAGATCCTCCAGCATATATGTTTCCAAAATGTTCAGGTTAGCTGGTGTGCCTATGAAATAAATGTTTTGATTCATCCTATTCAGCCACACCATTAATTTTTCCAATTCTGAATCACCCCAAAATATGTGTGCTTTGTAGTTATAGAATAGAATGCAATGATTCACCTTCCATGGTCCATCAATTCTATTCCATTTATACATATCCTAAAAATTTTGGACAATACTCCAAACTAGGTGTTGGTTCACCTATGGCTCAAGTGAAGCCACGTTCTCATAAGCCACTTCTAGTTAGTTTCTTCTACTCATAACCATTTCCATTTTCTATAATGAAACAAAATTCCATTTTGTATCACTCTCTAGAAACTGAAGGAATAGAAATTTCAAATTTAACATATCACATATATCTCAACAAGGATTTCCAAAATTCACCATATAACAACCCTGCTTTTTAATTACGCACTTAAACATGATTTATTACATAAAACATTCACTTGATACAACATAGAATATCAAGAGTTCAAGTGTCTTCGGATCTTAGAAACATTAAATAATGACTTAGAACATGAAACCCAACATATTTATTGAAAACTTATTATACATATCCACTAAATTCTCTCTTACTTAGCATTGCATGGGATAACCTGAGGACATACATAAGAAAGGGGTGAGCTATAAATCCCATTAAGGGAATAAACATCGAATAACATGAGGAATAAAATACATGTTATACAATAGACATATCAATTGAGCACAATAGAAAAATAAACATAAAGGCGTGATAAAACATGATAACCATAACATGGAGATGTGGCAACAACATATAACATGGTATTAGCAAGATCTAATGATCATTGCACATGGAGCATGAGTAAACCCTCAATTTCACATGAAGCATAAGTTAACCATCATTTCACTTTAATTTTCATGATTAAACACCCATTGCACATGATGTATCATGATACTATACTTTACCCAATGCATTGGAGAGCTATCAGGGAACACCCTTATTAAACATTTCATTTCATGCATAAGTGTGCCACAATGATCATACAATAAAGAATCAATCATCATCATTTATTCCACGATAAAGGGATATTGAAAAAATACATTTTGCTTTATAATAAATATGTAAATTTTCTTAAAGTTGAATACCCTTGATAGAGAAATGGGTATGGTATTCACTACACAATAACATTGGATTAGAAAATCTGTGGAATTTCGGTAGCATAACAGCGTGACGTATGAATTCATAAAAATGGTTGATGAGAGAGAAAGGGGTGTCTCATCATATGTACATGAAATTTGAAATAGTGGGGTCATATAAATACATGTCCCATCATGTTTAATGTAATTTAGATGCATAATACAAAAGGATTTATTGAATGTAAATGAGGAGAGATAAATTCCTTACAGAATTTCAGCATTGTAATAGGTGTACATGGAGGGAATTAATGATAGATAAAGGGGTCTCCCATCATTCAAAAATAAATAAAGTGGTATGGGGGAGGTGGAAAACCATACCCCAAAATAAAATAAACCTAAAATCACATTATTTTAATTTTAAAACCTATATTGGTAGAAAATAAAGTTTATAGTGTTTTATTACATCACATATTGGGTCATTATGATATCATAAAACACATTTTATATTTAGATGGTATTTAGTTTGTACCCAAAAAATTCAACTGTCTCAGAAAATTATAAAAAATTCACCATTGGATAATTTCGACGTCATGATTAAAAAAATAATATTAATTTTATCCAAATAATTTTCTAAATTAGTTAATTTTTACTTTTAAAATAAAAACCGACATTTATAAAAAATTCATGGGTTTTGACAAAAATAGTTTTCTAAACATAATAAAAATTACAATAGTGTTCCTAATAATTATACAGTCATTTATATTATATAAAAACTAATTTAGTAATAATATTTAATTAAAATAATATTTAATTAAAAAATCTATTATTTCATCAAAATAGATTTCTTAATTAACAAAAAATGCTATTTTTTCTTTAAAAAATATTTATAAAGTAATAATAATAAAATGAATGTATATTCTCTATAAAAAAATAATTTACATAATCATAGTACTGGGGTCTTGTTACATAACTCCTAATAACACCCACATAATATTAAAGGGTAAGTTGTGCGATGTTGACAGACTATTGGGGTGGCTCATATAATATCACTCGGGTCGTAATCTCTATCAAATTCCACTTATCCCGTTAGTGGTTTAGTTCAAGCTTAAAATGTTAAAGCTCAGCTTGGGATTGTTCAAGAGAAAAGCCCAATGATGCCACCTCCTTTCCGAGCTCCAAAAATGGGCTTCATACGGGGCAAGTCTACTAGAGGAGGCCATCACTTCCTTTATCAGAGTAAATTGGATTTTTAATGCCCTATATTTATACTAGTCAAGTGATTACTAATCAACGACTATATTAGAAATGATCACAACTCTTAAGGGTATTTTAAAATCCAAAAACATAAAACCAAATAAGTGCATGTTTTATATACCCATTTTACATAATAATACATTTAATCATATCAAGGTTAATTTTCATTAATGAATGTTTGGGTCATTACAATCTTCCCCCCCTTAATAAATTTCTCCCTCAAAATTTTCTTTTCCCACACTAAAACAGATGTGGGTAACACTGCTTATTCACTTCCTCTGATTCCCACATTGCCTCTTCAATCTTTTGGTTCCTCCACAACACCTTGATGGGGGGCATTTTCTTATTTCATATAAATTTTTCTCTATGATATAAGATCTTAATTGGTTGCACCTCATTAGAAATATCATCCTCTAACTGTACTACCTCTAAAGAGAGTACATGTGAAGGGTTTAGTATGCACCTAATTAAGAGGGATACATGAAATACATCATGTACTTTGACCATAGTAGGTGGAAGTTCTAGTTGATAGGCCACAACCCCAACACGATCAAGAATCTGGATGGGATCGACGCACCTAGGACTTAACTTCCCATTTTTTACAAACCTCATGAACTTCTTCCACATAGATATGTATATAAATATGATGTCTCTAACTTTTAATTCAAGGTCTCGTCGATGGTTGTCTGCATTACTCTTCTGTCAACTTTGGGAAGCCTTGATATGCTATTGAATGGTTTTCAAATTCTCCACCATTTATTAGATCATTTCAGGTCCTAGAAGCTTATGCTCATAGACATCATCCCAACCCACCAATGCTATGCACCTTTTCCCATAAAGGGATTCATATGTTTCCATTCTGATGCTTGAGTGGAAACTACTATTTTAGTATAATTCGACCAATGGAAGATGTTGGTCCCATACTCCTTTGAATTCCATAGAACTTGATCTTAACATATCTTCTATTGTATGAATAGTTCTCTCTGATGTTCCATCAGTTTGAGGATGATAGGCCATAAAAAAGTTCATTTTAGTGCTTAGATCATGTTAGAGACTTTTCCATAAGTTCGAGGTTAATATAGGATCACGATTAGAAAAAATAGATAGTGGTACTCCATGCAGCCTTACCAATTATTTGATGTAAATAAGTGAAATTTAATCCAATGAGAAGTCCTCTTGAATCATGATAAAATGATCTATCTTCGTAAGATGATTCACAATGACCCATTGAGCATTGTTTTCTCAAGATGTTCTTGGATGTATAGTTACAATGTCCATGGTAATGTTGTCCCACATCCATGTTGGTATGGGTAGTGGTTGCATAACCCCCTTAGACTTTTTCCACTTGACCTTCACTTACTGACATACCAGGCACTTTGATGTATAATCAGCAATCTCCATTTTCTTATTGTCCCACCAAAATTATTCTCAGAGATTTTGATACATCTTTGTGCTCCCCAGGTGCATAGAGAAGGTTGAGCTCTGTGCATCATTCAGAAGCTTCATCTTTATCCCTATATCGGATGGTACACATAATCGTGACCCAAATCTCACAATTCCATCCTTGAAAACCATGAACTCTGAGGATTTTCAATTTTTGATAGCTTCCACCCTTTTCAAAATTTCCACATCCTTTCTTTGAACATCCTTTATCCTTTCCAAAAGAGGTGGTTGAGAAATAATTTGTGAAATGGTTGATGATGTTCCCTTCTTTATGATTCCCATTTCCATATTCATCAAATATAAGAAGATTGGATCCTTTTCAATTCTCATCAATAATAGAATCATTGGGTCTTTTCTACTTAGAACATCTTCCACCTTATTTAATTTACCAAGGTGTTAATGTATTGATAAGTCGTATTCTTTGATCAGCTCTAACCATTATCATTGGTGCATGTTCAACTCTTTCTATGTGAATATATACTCGAGGATTTTCTGCTCTGTATATATTACACACTTCTCCCCAAAGATATAATGCTGCCAAATTTTTAAAGAGAAGATAACTGCAGACAAATCCAGATCAAGTGTTGGATATATTTTCTCATGAACTTTCAATTTCCTTGAAGCATAGGCAACAAATTTTTCATTTTTTATCAACACATATCATAGGACCTTCTTCAAAGAATCAATGAACACCAAAAAAAAATATCCACCTGTGGGTAAAGTGTGCACCAGCGCAGTGATAAGCCTCCTTCTTAACTCCATGATGATTTCTTCACATTCATCACTCCAAGAAAACTTGACTCCCTTACGAGTTATCTTGCTAAGAGGGTTTGACAATCGTGAGAAATTTCTCACAAATCAGAGATAATATCTAGCTAACCCGAAGAATCTACAGATATCTGTTACTAATGCTGGCCTCTACCCTCCATCAATTGTAGTTGTCCTAGAGGGATCCATAGATATCCCATTTCTTGTGATTATATAACCCTTGAATGATACATCATTCAACCAAAACTCACACTTGTTGTACTTTTCATAGATCTTCTCCTTCCAGAAGGTCTCTAATACATCTCTTAGATGCTCTTCATGATCCTCCTTGGTTTTGGTTATATTAGAATATATTCTATATAGAATACCAAAAATTTGTCAAGGTAATCTCTAATGACTCAATTCATCAATTCCATGAATATTTATGGATTATTAGTTAGTTCTAAATGCATTACTATGAATTCATTGTGCCCGTATCTCGTACGAAAAGTAGTCTTGGGGATATCCTCCTTCTTCACCCTTACTTGATAATATCCCAAACGAAAATCTACCTTGGAGAAGTATTGTGCTCCACTCAACTGACCGAACAAGTCATCAATTTGTGGAAGAGGATGATTTTTATTTACTGTGATTTTTTAATATCAAGATAATAGATTCAATGGCACATTGAACCATCCTTCATCTTGATGAAGAGGACTGGAGAAACCCATGGTGAAGCACCTGGGCGTATAAACCCTTTATCCAGATTCTCATGTTGTTATTTATTTAGCTCCTCATGATCCAAAATAGCCATTCTATACAGAGTAATGAATATTGGAAATGCCCCAGGTATAGGGTCATTTGAGAATTCAACATCTCTTCTAGGAGGAAGACTATACACAATTCCTCGGGAAACACTTTAGAGAATTCCCTCACAAGGGGCATGCCGTCAAGGATGGTTTCTTCCTTGGACTGAATCATCTGATCTAGATACGCATTCTCCTAGGGAAGTAATATCCATGCTTGATATGATGGTGAAAAATAAGATTCATCTTCTTCCATGCACTTGTATAGAATCGGGGGTCGATTCTCCATATGGATTGTGATTTCCCTCTCATGGAATATTATGTTGGCTCTATATAAGGAGAGCCAATCTATGACGATAATTGCATCAAATTCCACAAGAGGGAGTATGACAAGGTTCACCGAGAAATTCAATACACTAATTATTTTAGGGGAGGAGTTATATTCATTGGATGCAATGATTTTCCCATTTACCATTCTCACCATCATCTTTACTTCCAGGATTTGTGGTGGTGTTGGGATTGTTCCACTAAACTTTCAGAATATAAAAGAATATGTAGAACTATGGAAGATAACCCAAACTTTAACTTTTTGATTATGGGTCTACAATATATAATATATTCAGAGGGTTGAGTCTCTTAACATATTAACACATAAAGGGGAATACAAAGACAAAAATAGATGACTTATAAATAACTTTTATTTTTTAACCTATGAATCTATAGGATTCAATCTATGTTATCCATGATGTAATTCAAAACATATTTTATTAGGGGATTTTTATCTTAAAAATGGTTCATAGTAATCTTGTGAATTTACGAAAGCATGTCCCTCGGGAGTTTCGTAACGAAGAATTCAGCAAGGCCCGTTGTTGTGTACTAGGATACCCCGGTTCAAGCCCAAAACTCATTGTTGGAGTTTTCACTCCTAGGTACCTCTGTGCCAGAGCTGCCTCTACCTGCTCATATTCAGACAGGGATGTATTTTGTTGAAAAACCACTTGATCAATACTCACCAAAATTTAGGGATGTCTTTATTATACTGATTCTAATCCCTAAGTCTTTCACTAGGGTTCTCTAATCCTAATCCCAAAAGTAACTAAACCTATCCTATGATACCAACTATAACAACCCTGCTTTTTATTACACACATAAACATGATTTATTACAGAAAATATTCACTTGATACAACATATAAGATTGAGAGTTCTAGTGTCTTTGGGGCTTAGTAACATTACATAATGACTTAGAACATTAAACACAACATCTATATTGAAAAATTCATTTACATGACCACAACATTCCCTTGTACATAGCATTGGATGGGATAACCTGAGGACATACATAAGAAAGGGATTTTCTATAAATACCAATAAGGGAATAAACATGGAATAACTTGAGGAATATGACACATGTTAGAAAATAGGCATATCAATGCAGCACACGAGAAACATGAACATAAAGGCATGATAAATCATGATAATCATAACATGGAGATATGAAAACCACATTTAACATGGTATTAGCACGATCCAAGGCTCATTACACATGGAGCATGAGTAAACCCACACTACACAAGAAGCATGAGTACACCCTCGTTGCACTTGATTTAGCATGATTCCATACCCATTGCATCAGATGTATCATGATATTGTACTTTACCCAATGCATTGGAGCGCAATCAGGGCACACCCTTCTTAAACAATTCATTTCATGCATAAGCATGCCACATGAATCATAGAACATGGAATAAATCATCCTAATTTATTCCATGATAAAGGGATCTGGAATACATACATGAATTTTTATAATCAACAAGTAAATGTGAATAAAGGTGAATAGCCTTGATAGAGAAATGGGTATGGTATTCACTACCCAATGACATTGTCTTGGAAAATCAGTGCAATTTCGGAAGCATAACGACGTGACGTAAGAATTAATAAAAATGTTTGATGAGCGAAAAAGGGATGTCTCATCATATTTAAATGAAATGGATAGTAAGGGGTCATATAGATACATGTCCCAACATATATAATGGAATTTAGATTCATATTACAAAATGATTTCATGAATGTAAATGAGGAGAGAAAAATTCTTTACGGAATTTTGGCATAGTAATGGGTGTACATGGTAGGAATTAATGACAGAGAAAGGGGTTACTTATAATTCAAACATAAATAGGGTAGATGGGGGAGATTTGAAACCATACCCCAACATTTATAATTAAAAATAAAATGGAATAACAATATTAAGAAAAATGGACAAAATGAAAAATGAAGGAATCCCTTACTTGGAAGTGTGATCCCAAAGGATTGAGATAGGCTTGAGAGAGTCTTACCTGGAGCTTGGGGTACCTTGGGAGGATTCTAGAGAGATTAGGGAAGAGTTTGGATGAACTCCAAGGGATTTGAGTGAAGAGGAAGTGGGGGCTTGGGTGGGTTTATATAGGAAAGGATATGGAATTATTTATTATTTAGTTTTGGGTCACCACACATTAAAATAATCCAAACCACAAACCAGAACATGGTTTTTTCCCATGGTTTTTGCCAAATTGGAGTGGAAAAAAATATTTTATAAGGCTGATTTCTGAATATCTTAAAATAATAGGGTTTCTTATGTAGAGTTGAGTCACACTCTCAAGGAAATCAATTTAAAAGGCTAAAATGTTTTATAAGTCTTGGAGGGTCAAATAAGGCATTGTAAAATAAATCGAAAATAACATTATTTTAATGGTAAAATATACATCGGCCGAACAAAAAGTTTATAGTATTTTATTACATCACTTATTAGGTCATTATGATGTCATAAAATACATTATATATTTAAAATGTATTTAATTTTTACCCAAAAAATATGACTATCTCATAAAATTATGAAAAATTCACCATTGGATAATTTCGACTTCCTAATTCAAAAAATAATATTAATTTTATCCAAATAAATTTCTATATATTTTAATTTTTACTTTTAAAATGAAAACCAACATTTCTTGAAAATTCATGGGTATTGATAAAAATAGCATTAAAACATTAATAAAAATCATAATCATGTTCGTAATAATTATATAATCATTAATATAATATAAAAAGATATTTAGTAATAATATTTAATTAAAATAATATTTAATTCAAATTTCCATTAATTCATCAAAATAGATTTCTTAATTAACTAAAAATGTTTTTTTTAAACTATTTACAAAGTAACAATAATAAAATGAATGCATATTCTATTTAAAAAAATAATTTACATAATCATAGTACTAGGGTCTTGTTAAATAACCCCTTATAACACCCTCATAAGACATAAGGGTAAGGTGTGCGATGGTGACATACTCTTGGGGTGGATCAAATAACATCGCTCGGGTGGTAATCTCTATCAACTTCCACTTATCCCGTAAGAGGTTCCATTTGAGCTTAACATGTTGAAGCTCATCTTGTGTTGGGTCAAGATCAAAGACCAATGATGCCACCTCCTTTCTGAGCTCCAAAAAATGGGCTTCATATGGGGGCAAGTCTACTGGATGAGGTGATCGCTTCCTTTGTCTGAGTAAATTGGATTTTTTAAAGCCCTATATTTATACTAATCATGTGATCACTATTCAATAGATATATTAGCAATGATCAAAATTCTTCACAGTATATTAAAATCCAAAAACATAAAACCAATTAAGTGCATGTTTTATATAACCATTTGACATAATAATAGATTTAATCATATCAAGAGGAATTTCCATTAGTGATATTTTGGGTCGTTACACAACATTTTTTCACATCTATTTTTTTTTTTGAAAATTATACCATGATATTTGAAAATTAAACAATTTTCAACTATTTTCAAAAAAACACCTTTTCAACCAAATCAAAAATCATTGCTCAAAATTAATTATGTACTCCCAGTGGGAATTCATTTCCATCAATGCATGTAATTCTATTATCATCAGCTGAACCCATGAAAATGAGGTTACAACTACTGGAAGTGTCTCAAAACACATATATACCCAACTCCCTAATAACATTCACTTCAACATAAATAGGTCATATTGACCTTTTTATGATATATATTTCAAGTTTTTATAATCTTATGACCTTTCTACCATCTAACTCAAAGACTAAACTCTATTTAATTTCAACTCCATGACAAAAAAACTAATACAATTTGTACCAAAAATATATTTGGTCCAAAAAAATCTAATTCCATTTGTAACACTCCACCGCTCACCCATTGGATTTGGGAGGGGAGGAGGGTGCTACAGGTCATAGGTGACATCCCCAAGACACCGAAGGATAGAAATAAATTCCAAGGGATTTATAAACATCTAGGAGTGATTTTTCCTTTGAAAATAAAATAAACAAACCAATAAAAAAACAACCAACCAACCACTATATGATGCATGAGAATAATTTAGTACAACTCAAAGTAATATAGTCTAACGGAAATACCAAACTACAACCATAAAAAACATCAGAGTATAAATAAGAAACCAAAAACAACATCCCAAAGAAAACTAAGAAATCCAGAATAAACTCCCAACAAGCTCCAAGATCCAACTCTAGAATCCATTCCCAACGTATCATGATACATCACTGATGAAATGAGATACATTTCCTTTACTTGTGTCTCAATATACAACATCTATAAAAGAAGAAAAGTTCCAGATAAATTGGTTAATGTACTACTTAGTAGGATTTCACCAATGGATTCCATACTCGCCCCACTATGATAGAATATGTTATCACATTTATATTTATATAAAAAACATAAAAGTTTTTACAAAAAAACATAAAAGTTTTTACAAAAAAACCCAAACCATTTCTAAATGAAAATTGTTTTCATGGAAAACAACCAACCAAGTCTTTAAAACCATTTCTCAATACATTTGGCATAACCCATTCAATTCCACACATGCATGCAACCATGGTCGTCCCTATACTCCAAAGTGGTGAGTCATACTTTCACCAAGTTTTCAATTGGTGAACTTTTTAATGGGAGAAATTTCATTCCCTTAACCTTCAAACTTTTGGGGGGGGGGAAACTTATACCTTTATATTTCCCAGATGCACACGACCCCACACCAACCACTTATGCCAAAACCATGCCAAACCAATTATGACAAACCATTTCACTAAAATAATAATTTTATCAAAAACATTTTCCAACAAATTTTCCATTCATAAAAACCAAACAAACAATTAAAAATCATCCTTTTAAAACTATGTAACAATTTCACTATACAAAAAACAACCAAATTCTAAAATTTCACAAACCATCACTAAAGAGGGTTTCCACCAATGTTGTAAATTAATTTTACAATTAAAATAAATCAATTAAATCAATTTCAAATAAATCAATCATTTTATAATTATAGGATTCAAGAGTAAATCCAACTACATCACAAACATAGGTGGAAACAAAGAACAACATAAATTCTTCAACGAATGTAGCTTAAATCTTCCAAAACTCAACATAGATCTTGTTCCCTATCGTACAAACTATCAGATATCATCATGATTAGTATCACACATCATGATTATATCCACATAGAAATATATTTACAAAAAAACATTGAAAATAATACAACTAATGAAAACCACCAATAACAGACACTTACCAAGGAACTTGGCCTCTAATGCACCTAGATTCACCAACATATCCCTTCCGAATTAAAGGTAAAGGTATATAAATCCATAAGATGCAATGGATATTAAGTTATTGTTTGTTTAGAAGTAAAAAAGAGTTTTAGAGGATAAAACGAATTAGATCCACAAAATCATGATCTTTTTTTAACATCGCATGGTTAGGACACGTGTTTAGGAAAATTGTGAGTTAACTGTGAGTTAGCCACTACCTCTAGACACCCCTAACATAGTTGGATCACTTGGTTATAATAAACATGTGTCAACTATGCCAAAACCATATATTACTCTTTTTTGGTTTCTTCTGGGGGGAACATGGTTTGGACAAACCACGCATCTTTCAAAATCCCACAATTTTTATTTCATAAATTTTTAGAAGTTTATTAATGGTTTCAAATAATAATTCTGAAACTGTTCACCACTAGTAAAGCCCCACAAACATTTTAAAACTCCTCCAAACCTTCCCAAAATTAAGTCAAAACATTATATACTTAAAATACATAAATAAAGGGTTAATTTATTAAAATTGTGGGTGCTACAATAGTCTTTCCTAATGTCATAATCAAATGCGATTTCATAATGAAATCATTTCAAATATGAACTTAAGGTATGTATTAACCCATAAAATAAATGGATAATGAGCTAGTTATATATTTAATATACATATATATAATTTAGAAGAATCATGTAATATAAAAGTTTTTCTTCCTTGATTAAAACATATTAAGAAGTTCACGTTGAATATTTCTTGAGGAAAATACCATTTAAACTTTGAAATAAATGCTTTAAAATATAAAAACTCTAAAATATAATAGAAAACATTTTATTTGGAGATAAACTTAAAAAATTGTAAATTATGCTTCAAATAACTAAGTTCGTGATGATGGTAAATTACATCAATTGCATATAACTTAAAGTAAATCATTGCTATTACACTTTTGTAACAAATGACAAAAAGTACCTTGTTTAGAAAATGATAGAAATATTCTTATTAAATCATTTTTTAAAGTTAAACTTGGGTAAAAATGAATTTAATATATCATTAGATAATATTAGAAAAAATATTTAAAGTATTTTATTGAAAAAATAGACATTAGAGAGAAATATTCCAGATCTAAAACAAGATACAGGAGAAGTATTACTTACAAAAAACTTTATTGATTGTTCTTTATTCAATATTGAATGAAATTGAAACCAAGAATGTAAACCAAATTCATGTATGTAGGATAATAAAATATGTGTGGTTTAATAAAATAATTGTATATGATTTTTTCCAAAGGAATCTTGAACCTATAAAATCTCCAAAGGAATGGAGATTATAAAATAAATAATTTACCAATTTGGTAACATTCAAATAAAATCCCCTTTGATGAAGTAAAATGAATTTTAATATATAATTCCATAAATTACGAATTATTCATGACATAATTTTTAAAATTAAAATTATATACAATATATTATATAAATTATATTAATCACATTAAAATATGCCTCAATGAAGGGAAATGGAGATGAAATCCCTTAAATCGAGTTCGAATCATCACTTAAATAATTTATATTCCTAATTATTTTATATTTATTTAGATAATCAGTTATGTTAACGTCAGACGTTTTGAATATATTCAGACTATATGTCCAAAATTACATCGATAGGTTGAATATGGTAAAATAAATCATTATTCCATAATTTATAGAATAATAATAATTAAATAATTATAATTATTATAAATCAATTATAATTTTAAAAACAACCATGAAATATGTTTATGAAAAATGAACTATGTTACAATCATAGATATGTTAGGTCATACATACACATGAGTGAAGTTTCCATTTTTCAACGATAATGATGGAAATAAGGTATGTATTATTTTATCTTTAAATAATGATAATTATATAATAAATAACATATGATTTCTTTAAATACACTTATTTGTACCATCAATTAATTGTAGTAATGAAAAGAAATCACATTACTTTGTGGTGGTGGTTGTCCACACGTACGCATGAACGAGATTATCATTTTTCAGGGAATGGAAATTTACGAAAATATATGATATATTATTTTATTAAAATGGTAAAAATGTCATGAATATAATATATAGAATTTAAAACCATCAGTATAAATATCTCTGAGAGGTGATTATAGAAAATTGATGATGTCTTTTCACAAGGTGGTAGTCTGTTGCGAACATAAATAATGGTTTTGTTTCCCATTTGATAGAAGAGGAGATGGACTAGGTTGTTATATTAACATAATAACAAGTAATTATATGGGATAAAATTATGTCTTTATATCATCATGTTTTGATAATATTTGAATATGGTAGAATAATAAATTAAAAAAATGCTCGGCTAGGAAACAAAACTCTTCCCTGAACAACATATTTATGATTGCACTAAAATAATTCATAAAAAGGTTTTCTAATAACAAAAAATTCCTCTATAAAGTGGTATGGATGTATTTAAAATAATTTGGTAGGGTTTTAATGAACAAAAAGTATTATGGAGTGCGAATAAATTTACGAGGAGGTTCCCTTTTATAAGTTAGAATGAGTGACATTTTTTTAATAATCAAAACTATTTAATAACAGGAAGTAAATCTCAAGAAAAGTTCTTAAAAAATTGGTAAATGAGGTATTATTGGTAATATAATTTATATCAAAAACTCCCAAATTAAAAATTAAACATTTTATAAAAAAAATTATGATTACCTTTATGGTTACTCACATTTAGCATTTTATTTTTCACCACGGTGACTAGTTTTTACCTTGGTAGTTTATCCTTAATGGATAATAATTAAATAAGGATTACTAGATAATTTGGAAGAACATCTAATAAATATGAAATAAATTTTATAAAATAAAAAATTTATTTTTTTGGTAAATAAATTTTAACACAAGTACATATAACGCGCAAAACCCCATTTTAAGCTTTACCATAGTAATAAAATTTTACTATTTTTACTATTAATTATCATAAAAAAGTAGTTAAAATTATTAAATAATATTAATTAAGATGATTCTATACATAGAATTAATTTTATAAAAAAATTCATATAATTGGCTGAATTTAAATTAAAATTAAACCTGTAAAATAGGGTGAAAAGTATTTTTTTAGGAATATGCATTTTTCTAGAAATAGATGATCTTATATTATCTCTATGACTATAAATAATCATTATATGAATTTAAATTTATATAAATAGATATATAATAAATAAATTTTATTTTAATATTTTTTTAATAGGATTTAATTTAATTAATCAAAGTGGATAAACTTTATGCACTTTAAACATTTTGCAAAAAACGGTATTTTTTGTGTCTAAAAATAAACATATAGCAAAATCATGAAAACTGATAATTCAAATGAAATTAGTAATATTATTATAAATAAAATTATTAATTTTTCACTTTAATATCAAATCCAAAATATAATTTTACTTTTTAATTATATTTTTCAATGAAATGAAATGATTGTATTTGAAAAATGGATAATTTTCACTATTCACTAAAAAATCAATCACTTCAGAAAAATCTCAAAACATCAAGCTAATTTAATATTGATGTTTTGACTTAAAAACTAAATTTAATTTTATAAAATAAATATTCTAAATATTTCAATAATTATTTATAATATTTGTGTCACTACCCATCCTAATGGGGCCCGCATCACGACCCCCCAAGCCCACCTCCAATCGGCCAGCGGCTAGTGACTAACACCAAGTAGGTGTATCAATAACATGGGAGGAATTTCCAAAGTACCTGGACACACACACACACACACATCAAATACCACAATTATTAAATGTAAAAAAAACCACCAAGAAACAAAATTCATGCATCCAAGTAAACCCAACCAACAGAGCACAATAGAAAGTAATGTTTGGAAAAGTAATAGGGAGAGAATACAAGCCCAAAAAAGAAAGAGTCTAAAAACTAAAAAGTCCAACCTGTAAAGAAAAAAATATTGGAACTACTACTCGATGCCGAAGGAACACCTTGGCATGTAGGGAATCTCACAAATCATAGTTCGATCCTTGTTCACCTAAGACTATTTCAAAAGTATGCTCATCTATAAAATACACAACATGTGTGGGCAAAGCCTGTGCATGGGTGAGTATAAAAATACTCAGTAAGAGACCCCAAAAACGACAAAGAAATACAGAAGTAAAGGTACAATCACCTCCATACAGTATATGTATATAGAACATATAATAAGATAAACATCCATATATACTCAAAACCCAGACCTATAGTCTAGAGGTAAGTTACAACAACCCATATACCCACACTGGGGATTTAGTCTAAAGATTTAAAGAAGCAAACATGCTAGAGAACTCACACCCTGAGCCTGATTTCTCCAATGAAATTTTTCCATGAGGTACTATTCGTCGACAAGTTTCATGAGAGAGATAGATACACAAATAGATCTGAAGGGAGAGAAGATACACTCATACCATGAATAAACACTCCTATGTGGTAAAAGCTCAAGATACACAGATGTGGATCACTGCCAAGGCTTTGTCTTATACCACAACTCAAACAGATTCATCTGATATGTAAAGGATAAACCTACTATAGAATTAGTTACACCGATAATTGAATCTACATAGGGTCCACAATTGATAATGGATCTTTCTCTGGGACTCTACTAGGGACTCTGTCTCTATCTAGAAAGTCTTGCGGAAGGGATCAAACTCCTATGGATGGAAATGACACCTGAACTTCAGGGGAATGAGAAAATGGGCACTAACCCAAATGAAAAATTCCCAAAAAATGGTGGATAAGGAGATCAAGATGTGTACAAGATATTACACAGTGTGTATAAGTGTCACATGCCATATCCTTTGAAATTGGGTACTGTCCGTGTACAACGACCCATGTCAAAAAGAGAATGTCATGTAGAAAATCTATACATGAAATGTAAAATAGTAACATGCCGTGTCATAATATTTGGGGGCTGCTCTTTGTACGATGGACATGTTTCTATACACGGCTTCAACTCATGTCTGCCAAGCCATGTACATGTACACAGGGTAACCCATGTAACCGGTGCGGTATGGTCGTGTGGTGAAGTACATGCCGTGTACTCTAGATCATGTTTTTGTATCAATCATGATACACACTAAGTCCCACGTTAGAACCTACATTCAATATGACAGGTGTCATACACCATGTCATAGATTTCTGTCACCCAAAACCCTAGTCACCGCTCAATGGGGTCCACACGCTGTGTATCGCGGGATACACACCATGTTCTTCCGAATTTTCCAAAAATGACATTCTTCCCCATAAATGCCTCCGTAGATCATTTGTTTTTCATTATGGAATTTAGTTCACCACAAAATAGAATATTCATGGTCATCCCATCATGAAAACACTGAAACAGTAGGTTTCAGGCCTTCGATCGGCTCCAAACACTCATTTCGATCATCTGCACGAAAAATGATTTCTACCCAATCATGTCGATTTTTCTCCCTTCATCATTGTTGTACCTTTACCAGGTCTCCATAATGTTGGATCTACAATTTTATATAGTTACACTACTAAACGAATGTGCAAAACTCCTTTATTAATATACCCATGAAGAATGAAGAACACGATTGGGGGAAGAAACAAAAAAGAGAAAACCTGTAAGAACCCAGTACTTCCAATGAGGTATAGATCATTACTTTTCAGTTTGTACTTAATTAAATGGGGGGAAAGAGGTCGAGAGGCTGGTTGAAGTCAAGTTACATGACGTGATTGGGAACTACACGATGTGTACTTATATGTACACACTGTGTGTGGAATTCCACACACCACTAATGGAAACATTTCCTATACCAATAGTTTGGAACCAATGGTATAGGTCCCAAAACCATTGGTATATCCTATACCAATGGTTTGGAAATATGTTGGGTGATTTGGAATTTGTAAATACATATCCCATCATATAAAATATGGGTACCTAACCCAACAGTTCTCAAAAACATTGGGATATGCCTTTCCCAATGGGTTTGAGAACCATTTGGATAGGTACCCACCCTTTCCTAATTGTTTTCCCAAACCATTGGGAAAAGTGGTCTCAAATTACCCTAGCCTAATGGTTTTCCAAAATTGTTGGAAAAAAGTGGACCCTTTCCCAATAGTTTGGGAAAACAGTTGAAAAAATTGGTGTCAAAGTACCCTTTCCGAATAGTTTTGGAAAATCTATTGGGAAAAGTGGATCGTTTCACAATGGAGTGCCCAAACCATTAGGAAAGGTGGTCTCAAAGTACCCTTTCCCAATGGTTTTCCAAAACCGTTGTTATGCCAGTGGGTGAGAATTTGTTATGCCTGTGGGCAAGTATCTGTTATACCCATGGGAAAGATTTTTTATTCCTGTGGGAAATGATTTTATATTCTTGTGGGAAAGGATTTGTTAGGAGTAAGGGAAAGGATTTGGTTATACTAGTGGGTTGGGTTTTTTCTATGCCTACAGGGAAGATGTTGAATGGAATATTGAAAAGTAATAATTTATGATGCACCTACCAAGCCAAAGCACAAGCTTGGATTTGGTTTTCACCTTATTTTATTTAGATACCCTATTGAGGTATTTGTCGACTATTCTTTATACAGGGGATTTATGGGCTTAGTATAGATTTTGAATCCTATATAATTAAATGTAATCGAAATATTGAACGAAACATAATGAATGAAAATGGAAAACATGACTTGTGCGATTGTTTACTTATGGGTACTTCCTAGTTTAATGTTCTTTTTTTTGTACACTACTTGTTTCATATTCTCACTAATATATTGGTACGGATCATTAGTGGTTTCCTACTTGGATGTTTTTCACACACCATGTTTGGGTCTTGATTTTTGACCTAAAACGATTATATTGTTGCAGGTGTGGTAAGGGAAAGCACCCTTCAACATGTACTTGAGATGCTATTTAAAGTAAGAGAGCATAAAATTGAGTTGAGGCTTGTAATGATTCCTAGTTTCGTTTAATCCTTGATTTTGGAAATTATATAATGGATTCTTGTAGTGTACATGTATTTTCTATTTTCCTAGAACATAACATACTACATCCTCTTTGTATGGAATGATACTTTGTTACTTATCTTATCAGACTTCCACTTTTTATTTCAGTTGTATAGTATATACTACTTCCACTATTATATCATTTTATTCCACTATATCACACTCCACCAATGAGGGAATAGCTTCCCAAATATCACACCCTAGGCCCTTGCTACTTGTCGGTATCCTATGGTGTTTGGGGAAATGCACTTGAGGCCATGTGGCCAACCAGATACGAGGACCAGTTGAGTGTCATCCAGATCTAGGATGTTATAATGTTGTATTAGAGGATTTTTATTTTCTAGTTGTTCATACTATTTTGAAAATTTTTAAAGGGATGGGAATGAAATGGAGTTTGTTAATTAGCTGTGTCGGGGAGTAGTTGCCCCGTGTAAGAAGAAAAGCCATATTAGCTGGAACTGAATTGTAATTTTTGGATTTTTATCTATTATAGTTGATTCTATTTCACCATTGGGTGACACACTTTTTTTTAATATTATTATTGATATCATTATGGTTCTATTTTTTCTTGAATTGATCAGATGAGGGTATTCTATCACACGCATCATATAGGAACTTATTAGAAATCACATGTCATTTATTCTTTCCATTACATTTAGAGATCATTACTGATTGCATGTTTTTTTTTGATAGATTTCATGCTAGATATGCATGTTGTTGCTATAGATATCATCATAGATATGAATTCTATTATGATAGGTGCATTGGTATGTTTTATGGCTGAATTGGATGGAAACCAAAATTTGATCCCTCGGGAGTATAGGCCCTCTTGGATTGGAATTTGGTGGATCAGGTTTCAGCCATGGGATAAAAATTATGTTTTATGTGCTATATGTACATTCCATGCATTGACTCCTAGGGAGTATGCCCCCCCACAGATTGTAATTTGGCACACCATTGCTTTATTTTTAAAAAACAAGGGTTCCTGGGAAGATTCTGATGCTTACTGTCTGGAAACCCAGAGAGCATGGTGTGTGGTCCAATGAACACATGCCATGTGTTCTTCTGTTCATGATGAAAAGAACTTTTCCAACTACATGTTGTGTACTCTAAGTACACGATGTCTGGTAGATGACCGTGTCACTGGCCATGCGAGAGAAAGCCCAGGTTATTGATTTTTTCATCATAACACATCGTGTACCTTAATTAATCCTCGTGTAGTTTTGCATAGGTAGACCCGTGTGGCTCAGGCCATGTAAAAGTTCATATCCAGGAGGGAAGAGTTGAGTACATGTTGTGTGTCATCCAAACACGCCGTGTACCTAATAAGTTTACATGACCATGTTCGGTTGAGTTACGTGCCCATGTGAGAGTTATGGGGACACACCATGTATAGTTCGTACACGCTATGTACCTAGGGTGTTTACACGCCCAAGACTGTAGGATTACACGACCATGTAAGGGATTAAGTGAACACTCCGTGTATTGTTCCTACATGTTTGGTACTCATCTTTTTTGAACGTTTGAGGCTTTTATTCTCCTATTTAGTTATTTCATTCTTTAACTGTGTACCTTGATGAATAAGCATATCCTGAGGTGTATGTTCGGGACTTTACAGAGAATTACCACCATGACCACCTCAAGTTGTATTCTAGGAGATTGCCAATGAGCTTTCCCCAGAGGTGGTAGGTCATGGGCTACCTGGGGATCCTCCAGATGTTCCTTTCATGGCACTAGCTATTATACCAGATACAGGTGTAAATGAATAGTTCTGTGATGGCTTCATGAGGTGTATACAGACCATCTAGGGAGTACCTCATCTAGCCACATATATGGAAGAACTGATGTGAGTATTCTAGTTGTAGCCTTTGCCTACATTTTCAATGGATGGTGGACCACAACCCACATGGTCATGGGTGGAGTCCATTCTTACAATATCCAAGAATCTGAAGACTCTGCCAGATATGAGGTTTAAGCTCACGACTTATATGATGTGTGATTCAGCCGAGAGGTGGTGGAATTTTATCACACAAATAGAGTATCAACGGGACATGGCATGGGGATATTTTAAGATGGTATTAAATCAATACTATTTTACCAAGATGCTGAGGGCGGACAGAGCCTTGGAATTCATGCATATGCAGTAGGGTGTTATGTCTTTGATGGACTACTCCTCTCATTTCAATGAGCTTCAAATATTCACAACTATTTTGATGGGTGACGAGACATCGAGGGCTATTATATTCGAGGATGTCCTCACATATGACATCTGATCATAGGTGAACATATTCATGTTGCCTTTTGTATATGCCATCGTGAATCAAGTATTGATTACCAAGCGTAATCTGTGGGAAGCTGGAGGTGCAAACCATTTTTGGTTCGGCACTGATATCTGGTACTGTCACAAATGGGATCAAGAAGAATCATACAGAGCTTCCACGTGGTGATATGAGCAGTCACAATGTTCCAATAGTGAAATGAGGTGCAATTAGTGTGGAAGAGTTGGGAATATAAGACCACAGTGCCTGAAGGACCCAGTCAAGTGCTGAGCTTGCGGTAGAATGGTACATCTATAGCGCTACTGCAGGCCATTTTCCACTAGAAACTATTTAGATAGGTTCTTCTTAGAATCCATGTTCAGGAGTAGGTTCAACAACATCTCACTAGTTAGGGAACTGAAATACATTAGGCTGATCAGGATAAGGTGTTGGTCGTGGCCATGGTAACCAGACCCTCGGATCATAGAAACTGTAGGGTGGGGAAGCCCAGTGTATCAAGGTTGTGTCTCTAGATCATGGTATGGGTCAGACTTAAACTGTGAAATATACCCAAAAAGAGTAGGATCCCGGACCTTCTGTTATCAAAGATACTAGTCTAGTCTCCTCCGTTTTACCTTATACACTATTTGATATAGGGTATTCGCATAGTTTTATATTTGTACCCATTATTGAGATCCTTAGGCTCTGCGTTTTCTCTTATGACGATGTTATGATGTTAGACACTCCATAAGGGATAATTATAGTAGGTGTAAATCAGTGTAAGGAGTGCCCCCATAAGGTTTTTGGCTGTCACTTCTTTTGGGATCTCTATGTCGTAGAGATGGAAGGCTTTTATATCATCCTCGGAATGGATTGGATAGTGTCGTTTTAGGACTTTTTTGATTTCTATCATCGCAAGGGGAGTTTTACATCACCAGAGGTAATATATTTTCTAGAAAAAGGTGAATGGGATGTCCATGCAAGCTAAGCTAGACCCGAGCATCATGAGTTGTGTGGGATGATATCCAAGATTTCTAGTTTATATTTGGATGACAAGAGGATACGTTAGATGGACTTTATGCTGGTGTTTTATCATTTTAGGGATGTCTTCCTAGAAAACTTTTCAGGTTTACCTCCAGTAATAGAGGTAGATTTCTCTATCAAGATAATACCAGGAGATACACCGGTATCCATTCCTCCTTATAGAATAACTACGATGGAGATGCAGGAGATCAAGAGGAAGCTAGAGGATTTAATGTAAAAGGGGTTTATTCAACCCAGTACTTCTTTGTGGGGTTTTCTGATCCTTTTTGAAAATAAAGAGGATAGTACCCTTAGGCTATGTGTGGACTATCAGAAACTGATCTAGCTAATGGTAAAAAACCGATATCCCCTACTACGGATATATGGACTATTTTATTAGCTTTGAGGATCTTGGTAATTGACTAAGATTGATATGAGATCTTGTTATCTCTAGGTACATGTTCAATATTTAGACATACCATATACCACAATTTGTAATAGGTATGGTCTGTACGAGTATGTGGTTATGCTGTTCTGTCTCACGAACGCGCCAGAAATCTTCATGGAACTAATGAACCAAGTGTTACGAATTTATTTGGATTCTTTTGTGGTGGTTTTCGTGGATGATATATTTCAATATTCTAACAATCGACCTGACCATTCCAACCATATTGAGATCATTTTAAAGACACTGATAGAGAATTAGTTATATGTTATTCTCTCAATGTGCCACTTCTAGATGGATCAGATTCAATTCCTAGGTCACGTTATCTTAGATACAATAGTATCAGTGGACCTAGAGAAGGTGAGAGTAGTAGTTACCAAGGACCGGCCCCAGAATGTCTTTGAAGTGTAGAGTTTCTTGAGCTGGATGGTTACTATATTCATTTCATACAAGACTTCTCACACGTAGCAGCACTGGCGAAGTACTTAAAAAAGAAGGGTGTGAAGTACATAGGGTTATATTCTTAGGATATGGACTTTCAGGAAATGATAGGAAGAGTAACATCAGCACCAATACTGATTTTTTTCAGAGCTGGGTAGGAGTTACAATGGGTACTGTGATGCATCAAGTATCAGTTTGGTAGTAGCACTTATGAAGGGGGAATGAGTAATTGTGTTTGGTTCTCAGAAGTTGAAGCCACATGAGAGGAACTATCTGATGAATGATCTCGAGTCATACATTGTTGTTCATGCCTTATGTTGTTAGACACATTACTTGTTAGGGGAGTGTTTTGTGGTGTATAGAAACCACAAAATTCTGAAGTACATCATTACTCAGCATGAAATAAATCTGATGAAGTGAAGGTGGGTGGAGAGCCTTAAGTCCTTCAACTTCGATCTTTCCTACACACCCAGAAAAGGCAATATAGTGGCTCATTCACTGAACAGAAGGACTCTTATGCAAGCAGTGAAGGATGCCAATAGCAAGTGGAAGATTATGACATTGTTCTCTGAGATGCATTAGGAATTTCACAATAGTCAGGGATATAATTTTATTTCTTCTTTAGTTGTGATGTATACCCTCCTGGATAGAGTGGGTATCAAAGAACTATCATATTCTAAGGGCCTTGTTCTACAGGAGAGTGTAGCAGGTGAGGATCCACCTCTTGGTTGGATAGTTGGTGATGATGAGATCTTATAGATCCATGGATTTGTCTGGGTTCCATTGAATGTAACCGAGGAGTTGATGTAGGATTTTCATTCTTTTTCTTGGGCAGTGCATACCATAGTTAACAAGATGTATCTTGACTTGCGCCGTCATTACTGGGGGCCAAACATGAAGAGAGAGATGTATTGTTTTGTTATGAGGTGTTCCACATTTTAGCAGGTGAAGCCGGGATATCGAAGGACAAGTGTGATTTTACAGTAGTTACCTATTCCAGAGTGTAAATGGGATGACGTCACAATGGATTTAGTGATGGGTTTACCAAGGTCTTCCAAAGGAAATGATGTAGTGTGGGTAGTGGTTAATAGACTTACTATGGTCTCTCACTTCTTACAGATCAAGGAGACCTTCAGGGTTGATTTGGTTGAGAAGTTGTATATTCCTGAGGTGGTACAACATCATGGGGTCCCTAATTCAATCCTTTCAGATAGTTATGCCCACTTTACATGTCATTTCTGGCAGAGTTTTTAGAGGGCGCTGGGTACACCGGTTCTTCTGACCACAACATACCACCCTCAGACTGATGGCTAGTTAGAGCGTGTGATACAGGTGATGGAGGACATTCTATAATAATGTGTCCTAGACTTTGGGGGATCTTGGGAGAAGCATATTACCCTGGTTAAATTTTCGTACAACAAAAGTTTTTAGGAAAATATAGAGATGGAACTTTATAAGGATTTGTATGGTAGGTCATGTTGATCCCCCCTGTGATGGATGGAGGTGAGCGAGGAAGCTTTACAGGGAACATGTCTCATTCAAGAGACTTATGAGTAGGTCTAGTTGATTTAGAAGGTAATGGATATGATGCAGTATCTTTAGAAATCTTATGTCGATCACCGTAGATGACCTCTAGAGTTCGAGGTTGGGGATTGAGTTTTCTTGTGGGTTGCACCGAGGTTGGGACACACGAGAATTAGGAGTAAGGGTAATCTTTCATTGAGAAACGTTGGTCCAACTGAGATTCTGGAGAGGGTCATGTTGATTGCTTATTGATTTTTGTTACCTTAGAGGTATGAGGCTATTCATAAAATCTTCCACGTTTCTTAGCCGTGAAGTTACTTTTCCGACTTGTCTCACACCTTGCAACCTGAGGAAGTTGAGTTATAGAAAGATTCATCCTTTTAGGAGCATCCCATTCATATTGTGGAACATTGAACGAAGGTTCTTTGTGGCTGATAAATTCCCTTGGTATGGTTTTTATGGTAGCATGGCCAAGTGTAGGATGATACTTAGGAGAGGGAGGGTGGCATACGATAACAGTGGCTAGAGTTGTTCTCAGATATTTATTCACCACCCTTGGAAGGTAAATTCATGGATGAATTGTTTTAATGGGGAATTTTTTAAGAACCTGGTTCATCCATTGATGTATGGATCATTTATTTTTAGTTTTTAGTTAGGAAAATGGGTAGAAAAGAGGTAGTTTGAATAGTTGCAGGCCTGTTACATGACGTGAATGAGAACTACACGTCATGTACTTATATGTACAAGTCATGTATGGAAGGCTACACACCATGTAATCCCGGTACATGACCATGTAATGGTCAGTCCATAATTTTTACTTACACGTCATGTAGTTTCAAGTACACATTGTGTAATTGTATTTTATTTTATTTATTAAATCAAATATAAGTGTAATTTTTTTAAAAAATATGCCAGGGCTTGTCCAGGATTGCGAACAGCAGCACTAAGATCCATTTTTCTTCTTGATTGATCATCTCAACCCTGATTCCTTTTTCATCAGTCGCGTTTGAACCAGATCAGTGAGATATAAATTCTTATTGAGCCTTTTTTACTGATTTGATCTCTCAATAGAGTTTTCAAGGGTTGATTTTTTTTCTCGTTTTCTAGATCTACCCCATTCTACTTTGAATCAAAGCTGGAAACTGGATGAGGAGGGTTATACTATGACGAGGTGGGTGGTCTTGTGGATTTTTATTAATGTTGAGTTGTTTATATGTGTCATGTTTCCATTCCCACATGTTTAGCATGTAACCTTGAATGGAAATTGATTCTTGTTGTTTTCTAATTATGGTTAGGTCATGGTTTTAATAAATTTAAGCATTATTGAGCATGTTTGTTTGATTAAGGGCCACCTTGTGGGTGAGTTCCCATGGAATGACTGTTTATGGCCGATTGGCCAAGGTTCCCTAAGAGGCATGCCTTGTTTTCCCTAATTAGGGTGTTAAGTATGTATTGAATTTTAATAAAATTAAAATTGTGGTAAATTATGATGGATTTGATTAATGAGTTTGGGATTAGTGATTTCCCATTTTCCCCATGATATGCCTATTATCATTTAAGCCTTATGATAGTTTAATTGGCTTATTGCTTAGTAAGTGTGAAGACAACATGATTTGATATATTTTGACAATGTATTAGTGTAATTTACATGTGTTCTTTAATGTTTTGAAATGATGATATGCTGGGCTTGGCCCTGATTGATTTGTTATGATAGTGGGTGAGAATTTGTTTGGGCTATGGGTATGAATTTATTATGCCTATGGGAAGGATTTGTTATGACTGTGGGCAAGGAGTTTTTATTCCTATGGGAGAGGATTCATTAGGCCCTAGTAAAATTATTTGGTAATTCTTATAGGAAGAGTTTTTTTCTATTCATGTGGGATAAATATTGAATTGAATATTGAAATTGAATGATTTATGATGAGTGTTCCAAGAAAAAAACACAAATTTGGATTCGGTCTTCACTTTATTTATTTAGACAGCCCTCTAAGTTATCTGTTGATCATTATTTATACAGAGGATTGATTGGATTAGGATGGATCTTGAAAATTATATAATTCAATATAATTTAATGGTTAAACTAAACCTAATGAATTAATATAGAAAACATGACTTGGGGAATTGTTTACATTTGGGTACTACTTAGTTTACTATTTCTCAATTTTGTACAATACTTGTTGCATATACTCGCTGACATATTGGCATAGATATATGGTGGATGCCTAATAGGATTTATTTCTCACACCCTGCTTCAGTCATGCTTTTGGACCCAAATAGATTATATTATTGTAGGTGTTGATAAGGTCAGTTGTTATTCTTCAGGTACCTGAGATGTTGCTTAGGTGTAGGAGAGCATGGGACCAAGTCGAGACGTGTGATGGTTCTTAGTTTTCTTTATTTATTTCATTTGGAAAATATATCGTGAATTCTTGTCGTGTGCCTATTTTGTCTATTTTCTTTGAACATAACATGTTGCATCATCATTGAATGGAATGATACTTGGTTACTTATCTTATCATTCTTCCACTATATATTTCATTTGTTTAGAATTTACTCCTTCTTATATTGTATTATTTTATTTTACTATATCAAACTCTTCCAATAAGGGTATAGTTTCCCACTATCACACCCTAGGCCCTCGTTTCTTATCGGTAGCCTCTGTAATTTGGGGAAATTCACTTGAGGCCATGTGTCCAACAGAGTATGGGGCACCAGTTGAGTGGCACCCAGATCCGGGATGTTAAAAAACTAAGGAAAAAACATCAACCGTTGTTGTTATGGCCTTGATCCACTCCTTTTATAAGGACCAAGTTAACAAATAGGAATAATTACAATCATAATAATCCCCAAATTCCCACAAATTTAAACCTCTAGTAAGAATGAACGAACTGCGGGTCAATTAGTTTGTGGGTTGGTCTGCATTCATTGTTGAATCAAAGAGAGGGGGAAAACAAAATCAAAATAACAACCCCTATATTGAGCATCGATGAAGAGTGGATCTATTGTAATCATCGATGAGATCCTCCGACCTTGCTGCGCAACGATGCCCTAATTGATCGCTCGTAATCAATCGTAGAGAATTATCCAAGGGTGGATCCTCTCTAAATATTCAAACAATACAAGGGATGTTTTTAGGGTTATGATCCAAAAATTGGTATCCTTGTTACTTAAAACCATAAAATGTGTCACTATATCGTTAAATTTGTTTTAAAAAATAAATTATTAGTTTATTTTATTTCCTTTAAAACACCCAAAATATAAATTATATAGCCATCCTACGTAGGTCAATGTTAGGACTTTACTAATGTAAAGTTTCTTCTCAAAACATAATATCCCCCTTTTATTTATGATCATGGCCCTCGTTATAAAGTTATTCCACTTTTTTCAGGAAAACTGCTCCCGTGCTATATAAAAGTTTAATTTATTTCAAACATGTATTACGGGCACTCTGAGCCTTTGAATTGCATGTTGTCACAAACCATGGTCTCGAATTAATTCCATATAGTATTTAAAAATAATACATGTAAAATTCTAGACATTACAACCTTAAAAAAAAGAAATATAGATCACTTTTAACAAATATGTTTTTTAAGAATAAAACAACTTCGTTAAAAATTTAGTGATTTTTTCCTAATAATTTATCCATAAATTTCTTTTAAGTATGACATTTATATATATTTCATAAATTATTTAATCATATTGATATAATCCACTTTAATTTGTTGGTTAGAACAGTCATTTTTAAATAATAGTATTTCATAGTTCATTTTGGATTGTAGTTGTGTGTTGTATATGCTATCAAACAAAATTTTATTGTCAAAATCATAAGGTGTTACTTGGTATGTATATTTTCGTATAACATTGAGTATTTCATGGAGGTATTAATATATTAATTCCTATTTTTTGGATTTTTTTACCATTATTAGAAAAATCTTAAATGTCTCTTAAAAATATTATTTGAAAAAAATATTGTTTTGAATTCTGAAAAGAGACACTTTATAGTGGAATGATGAACTGTATTAGAGAAAATAATGTCACATTATCACATTGGTTTGGATATATAAAAGGCTATACTAATATATTATTTTTCATACATCACTTGTGTTATGCATTTTAGAACATTTTTAGGACATGTAGGATTTGACATGAAGTTTATCAAATATTTCAGCAATACTTCTCTCCCAAACTCAATATTTATTTTGAAAGATGATAAATTTAATTTAAATAAGGAGTGTTTGGTATTTTTGGATTAATTTAAGCGAATATTGATATCCCCACTAGTGATGAAACCACCAAACTAGAAAGAACCATCTGTACTACTCTGTGATGCTTCAAATCATGATGTTCCAGCAGTTACTTCAAAGAGAATTAGGTGAAGAAAAAAAGTCATTTCCTATGTCTCAAGAACCTTAGATGCTACCCTATTTAATTAAACAACCACAAAAAAATGTTTTAGCAGTTTCCTTTTATTTATACTAATTAAGATAATATTATCTTGGTATTAAATTTTATATTTTTTTTACTATGATGACCATAAATATTTTATGAAGAAGGTATAAGAAAATCCTAGGATTGTGAGATAAATTATATTGTTTTAGGGGAAAAAATAGAAATAAAATACAAAATTTTAGGTGAGAACCATGGGTTGGATCATTTCAATAGACTGAACAACGTGAAAAATTTTGAGATCCTACCCCACAAACCAGCAAAATACCTCTTTCTAGGGAAGAAAATAAACATTGTTGAAGGTAAAGTGTCATGGTTTGAAAACATGGTGAGTTATTTGGAAACATCCCAAAGAACACCACTTAAATCAACACCAAATTTAAAAACAAAAATCCAAACCGAAATACTATATTTCGGAAGATCCATTTATTAGAAAATATATTTAATGATCAAATGATAAGAAGAATCTTTCCTAAAAGTGGAATTGATTCAATATTTTTATTTTTTCACATTTTATCTTTTATAGGCCACTTTGGAACTCAATTGATTTTATAAATAATATTATAATATGGATGTTATTATCCCTACTAGTTTATAGATGCTTGTGGATTTTCTAAGGAATATCAAAACTGTTATCTTTTGAAAATATTTCAAAATTAAAATAAATTCCTCAAAGAAAAATTTTATTTTGTGAGTTATTTGATTTTAAGTGCATATATTTAATCAATAAATTCCCAATGTCATTTGATAATTCTTATGTTCTCCTTTCAGTGGATTATGTTTTTAAATGTGTGGTAGCCAAAGCCACAAAAACTGATGATACTCATTTTGTGTGTGATTTTTTTAGGGATAAGATATTTTGATTGTTTAGAGTGCTCATGGACATCATTAGTGACCAGGGGAGTCACTTATATAATAGGATAATTTATGACTTACTAATAAATAATGGGGAGAACCAGAAAACATTAAGACCCTATCATCCACAAACAAATAGATAAGAATAAGTTGTTAATAGGGAAATTAATTGAATTATAGAGAAGACTGTTAAAACCAACATTAAGGATTGTATCCAATGGTTGGAATAAAACTTATGGGATTACATGATAACTTAAAATTCACCCATAGGGATAAGTCCCTGCCAATTAATTTAAGGGAAATATTATCACATTTCTTTTGAATTAGGACAAAAAGACTAATATGTTGTAAGGGAGAAGAATCTCTACTTTGATAGAGTTGTAAATGAGAGGATAATGTGTCTATAAGATTTAAAGGAAATTATGAGATAAACCTTATAAAATTAAAATATCTACAAAGATAGAACAAGCATGGATCATCATAAGATGATTCAACTTAAATCCTTCCATCATAGAGATTAAGTGACTTTATAAAACTCAAGACTCATGTTGTTTCAAGGAAAAATTCATTCATATGGGAAGGTACCTTTACAATTTCTCATATATACTATTTTGGTGATGTGAATATAGTGAAATTATTATAAGAAACCTCAATCACTATTAATGGGAACATGATGAAGAAGTCCCATGAGAATATACCCCCATAACTAGTAGAGGATATCACACTCATCTAACCTGTTTATTATTGAAAACCCACCCGGATATACCTTTCCTTAATGGCTGATTGTATTTTTTGATTCCATTTAAAATATTCTTATTTGATAAATCAATCTAAATGAATTGAGGATATTTCAAAAATTATGTGTGGGGGAGTGGTACCAATCTTTGTAAGACTCACACTTTTTTTATTTATTTTATTTTATTTTTTTGGTGTGTTTTTATTTTAGGAATATGAGATTTAAATATTGTTTTTTCTAGTGAATAATTCTATGATAAATTTGAGGATTTTATTAATATTTACAAGGTTCAATTTATATGAATGCTATGAAACTTTTGCACTACCATCATGTGAAGTGTTTTAAACCGGTAAAGGACCATTGGTGAAAATAATTAAGTGAAATTAGAATTATAACATGAGTAAACTATAATTTTATTAACTAACTTGAGTAAATTCTCAATTGTGAAAAATAAATCATTATGGGGGAAATCAAAAATACATTTATATAATGGGATCCCACATTAAACTTTGAGATATTAAGAACTGAAAAAAATTATTCAGTGATGAAAAAACTCAAAAAGTTGTTGTATCATATATGTCCAATATGAAGATGATAAATATTATTGAGGGGGTGTATAGATGATATATATATATATACATTGTTAATTGATTAATTGTATAAATTAATTATAAGGGTTGTTTAAAAGAGTTTATTAGGAAAAAAATAAATTAATTTAAAAAAGTATGTTTTTTATAGAAGTTAGTCTAATGTAGACCTAGTTTACTCTTATACCTCTATACTCAGTGAGAGATACATAATGCACTAATTTTATTTTTGAAGAGGAATCATAACCCTATTAAAACCAATATTTTTCAAAGAAAATATGTCCAGAAAGAAACTTAGATTTTATATAGGGAGTCAAACCCCAATTACAACATTGACTTTAGATAATGTGAGTTTTAACCTAAATGGTCCTGACTTTAAAATATGGGAGTCATAACCAGAATAATGAAAATGGTTTTTTTTGTAAAAGAATAAACATAACCTGATATCAAATTTGAGAGATGAGAAATATCGTTACGTACACAAGAATCTAGGATAAAATATATATATAAATAAGTGTAGGTATTTTTTTCTTGAGTATTAGATTAACTAATCTCATCAAGGTATTATAAGTCAAATAAGATGTAATTGAAAACTTAATAGATCATCTAGTTGATGAAATAGAGAATAAACATGACTTTATAGTTGGTAATGTACTTTGAAAGTGTAAAGACCCGGAAATTCCGTGGATATTTTTTTCTTAAATTCTTGGGATTTTTTCGAGTCTACGAGAATTTACGGTGCTTAATTATGAGGCCCGTTGTTCCCAGAATAAATTTCTAAAGTTTTTTTTGGGTACGTTAAGTAAATGTGAAAGCAGGATTTTAGAACTTTTGGACCGGTGCTTGGAATTGAAATCTTAGGGCACCGTTGAACTCGCAACGCTGATATTCGCTTAAGAGGACTTTCACCTCGACGACAGTCGATTAAGAATGAAAGTTAGTTTTTGTGTTTTTAAGGGAAAAGTTAAATAAAAATAAGTGTTAGCATATTTTTATTTTTGTGGTGGTTAAAACCTACAAGGGGAGGTTAGAGGTGGGGACCACCACACGATAACCTCCCATGGGAGGATATCATTGGTGGGGACACCTGGGGGTTGTAGGCCCTTGGAACCCCCAATTAAGTGGAGAAACCCTTGAGTTTTCCCCTCTAATTAAATGTGCCAACCCTCAAAATTAATTAATTGAACTCTTTCACTTAATTAATTGACACCATTTGAATTCATTTGAATATTTTGGCCAACAAATTAAATAATTGGTTGTCTTAACCCACTAGTTTTGGTTGGAAATTCTTTCGGTGGAGCTTGGGAGAGAGGTTGGAAGAACATGGAAGAACTTGGAGAACCCTTGGAGAAATATCTTACAACGAAGAAATATGGACATCTTCCTCGATCTTCAACCATGCCAAAAGATAAGGGGTCGACCGCAAGGAATGACATCTTCAACTTTGTCACCTATGAACGCTTATCCACCAATGACAGTTACCCTCTTTCTTTTCCGACATTGACGAATCGACACCCGTCTTTCTTTGTCAATGATCATCGATACAAGGTAGGGGTATGAGTTGAATTTTATTCTTATTCTATGTCTTTCAATTTTCAGATTATGTTATACCAATTGATATCCACATAACGTGGAGGGCTGAGACCACACAAACACGACATGACCCTCCCCCTTTGATTATCATCATTTGTTGACAATGGAGGTGGAGGAATAGCGGCCAGTGTCAGGCCAGCCATAAAGAAAACTGGCGGCGCAAGACCTCTGGGTCATCGAAAGGGCGCGGCACCATCGTGCCATGCAGAAGAAATCGACCACTGCCAGTCTGGGCCACGGCGGAAGGGCGCGGTGTCGTTGCGCCACACGGAGGAGGCGAGGACCGCGACCAAGTCGGGTTGTGGCGGAGGAGGCGTGACACCGTCACGTCGCACAGAGGATCAGGGGGCCGCGGCCAGGCCGGGCCGCTGCGGAGGAGCTGGAGCGGCTGACCGCTCGGCCAGCCAGGAGGAGTGGGACCCAGCGGGTCCCATGTAATCCAGATCGGCGCCACACGACGCCAGTTTGGGTCCCCACCTGAACGGCTAAGCCATTCGAGAGAAAGGGGGCGCGACTTCCCCCTGGATGCGGCTGAGGCGGACCCCCTGTGGGCTGTTGGGCTTCTGGGCTGTCGGGAAGAACCCAGCGTGGGCCTCCCTTGGGACCGGCCGCGCCCTCGGGTCGGGACGCCCCCTCGGGTTAGGTCTATCCGACTGGTTCGGACTGGACCCGAACCTACTTTGGCATGTTTCACCTTTTCGCCCATATCTTGGGCTACAAGAGTGCGATCGATGAACCGTCTGCGGTGACAGAAATCTTTGAGCAAGATGGTTCTCTTGGAATAACCCACTTAAGGTTTGGACATAGTTGTGATACGGCCATGTTGGTTTGAACCTAAAAACCAAGCGGGCCCCTAGAATGGAAATGCCAACAACTCACAGACCAGACGTCTGATTGACGCAACGTATGTTGCATTGAGACCCCTATGAGGAGGTATACCTTTGAGATACTTCTTCATGGGACTTCTTGATAGTTGGAGTATCGACTAGTATCTCAAGAAGTGAATCCTCCAGGAGATGAGCGAGCAGAGTGTGGAGACCTAGTAGCTGGTTGTTACCTGAAGACTGTTGACCTCTCAACTCAGTGTGTTTCGACTAGCCCAATGGGGAGCGCCTCTATGTGACGCAGCAGATCCATAGTGGGGAGTTCCTTTGTGTGAGAGTGACGGAACCACAGTGGGGAGCGCCTTTGTGTGAGCACAGAAGATCTATGGTACACAACAGGAGGAGTACCACAGCTGTCTAGGATAGTGGAAAGTGCCTCGGTGTGACGTGGGAGGCCCACTATACTCGATATAGGAGGAGTACACCATCAGCTGAGGTTCCGATAGTGTGGTTGGGGATGTTACGTGATACTACCCCTGGAATAAAATCCTGGTTTGAGTTGAGTCAATGACTTTTGTGTTTTCCTCATGATTGATATGGGTTACTAGATAACTTAGGTATATGTATGGGCATATACATAAGTGATGGTTATTCGTTGATTTTATAATTTTTTGTTTATCCTTATTAGATTTTGTGGGATCTTGAGGGTCTCGGGTCCCTACTAAGTATCATTATAATCACCCCTACACGAGCTATGCATGTACCTCATTGTGTTGGTTACAGACGACGGACAACGTTGACTGAGGTAGAGAGTAGCAGGACTCGACGTTAACTGTAGATGGACCACTCGGTGTGACAGTACACGGAGCAGATGGACGGACGTGGAGTGCTGAGGAGGCCATCTGTACATACCCTTCAGGTAGGAACCCTAGAGGATGACCTAGTAGCTGCTTTACTTTTCTTCAGTTGTACTTGCTTTCGATTGTACTTGTACTTTCCTGTTGGGCTTGTATTTCGGTCCCTTTTACCTTCCAGTACTTCCTTCGTATAGAGTTTTAGTTAGTGTTTTTCTTACAATTGTGTACTCTATTGTGTGCATTCCAGTTTATAAAGGCAATGCTTTCCCAGTTTATGGATTTACGCCTTTAGTTCTAGTCGCTAGCCCCTGGCCTATAGAAGGCGGGTATGGGGTAGTCACGATATGGGCCTCGGGGGACGGGTCGTGACAAGAAGTTCACACCTTTTTTCTTGATGAAAAATAAACAATCGAATATATTCACGATCTTTGTTCCATAAATCCTCTATGCGCATTATATAAATTATTCAGTGTTTATAAAATCTAATGAGATCTCATTCAAATATTTTGAGTCATTAATATAATCAACCAAAAATATGGTGAGGATAAAAATAGATCACCGAAAAATACTGAGAAATTAAAACTTCTTTAAATAAGAAAATGAATAAGTTTAAGAAAGTTAAAAAAATTAAATTGTTCAAACTATCACAATAAAAAATTTTCAATTATTTATATAAATATCACATAAAAATACACTATAAATAAAACATTCAAATTTTTTTTCTAAAAATGGAAAAAAATATAAAAATAAATTTCCTCATGCATTTAATATATTAAAAATAATTTAAAAACAATAAGAGGTAATAAAAAATAATTTAGAAGTAATTAAAATTAATAATACACATTTTCAACATATGTTTCATTTTTTTATAAACAATGAAGAATAAATTATAAAAATATTTAAATGTTTTTAATGTTCTTCAAAACTATTCACATAAACTAAATATTATTAAATTAAAAAATAACAATAATAAGAGAATAAACAAATATTATTAAAATCATGAAATATTTTAAATTATTTAAATATTAAAAAAAGAGCATCGTAAAATAAAATTTAATGAAAATTTGGAGAAATATTTACCTTGAGGTAATTAAAATAATTATTATTACATTTAAAAAATAAATAGTGGGAGAATAAAAATTTTAATCTGCTGGTAGCATAATTTTTTTACCTCGTGGTAGCAAGAGTCTGCTATCATTGCAAAGAGAGATAATGCTAACGGTGGAAGTTTCTAATGTCATTAAAAAAAATAGGGGAACCGGTGTATGGTACTGTCATACTCTATGAACTATTATTAGACCTGAGGATGTGCTACCATAAGAAAAATTGTTCTACTATCACCGTAGATATGTTATTTAACTATAGTTCTACTACTAGATGGAAATAGGGGAGGGTTCTTACTGTTGAGAATGATTTTCCTTCTACCATTTTGCGATCTGAATCAATATACCAATAGACTAAGGTAATCTACTAAGATCAGTCTATGGTCGGACTGCTCCCACTATCATCAAATGGATGTTCCACTACTAGTGAGAAGCGAGTTTTAATTCTTTTTTAAAAAAAATTATTAAATAGGTTTAGGTTAATTTTTTTTGAAAATGTGTCCTAATGGTGGTATATCCATTTTCTTCTTTTTATTTAAGTCAAAATGTGGCACCTACGATGCCACCTTTTAGATAATGTTTTTACTATTTTTGTATTTTAATTTTGTATTTTAATTTTTCTGTTTTGTTTTTATATATATAATTTTCATCAGAATTTATCTTAAATTTAATATCTAGTAGTATTTCCACTAAATTAGTCTATATTATGACCAAACCCCTCATATAGGTCTCTTTTTTAGAAGAGGGATTTCCATATAAATCATTATTCATTTTTGATGTGTGATTTTGGTTCTCCCTTTCGTTCATAGAACATTATGTATTTTTAATGTAGGATTCTAAACATTTTCAAGTACATTTCATTGAAATAAAATTAAATATAAACAATAAGACAAATATAACCAAAACATAAAACATATATTAAACATATAAGAAATAGTTGAAAGAAATACGAATTTTTTTTTGATGAAAAATAATTTATAAGCCTTTAAAGCCACCTACATGAAAAATAAAAATGTGTCAAGTATTTAACTTTGAAAACCTATAAAATATAAACTATAAGGCAAATATAAATGAAAATTAAAAATGGATTAAGAATATAATAAATAGTCAAAAATAAAAAAAAATGTAAAAAATATTGATTAAAAAAATTCAGTGAGAAGAGGTCATGCGATACATGCTACTACTACCAGTCGAGGAACAATGTTACGGCATTGCAAGATGACTGATATGATGAAGGATTTTCTATCATTGGAGAACAATGGATTAATGGTGTGATGATGCAGGATGATGTTTTTCACGTTGTGTGGAATTTCTGTATACATGGAGGAAGATGCCAATCACATGTGTAACGACCCAAAAATTTATTACTGCAAATTTCACTTGGTCTATTTAAATGTATTCTTATGGTTATATAAAACATATGCACATATTTGGTTCTACGTTTTGTATTTTAAAATACCATTAAGAATTGTGACCATTGATAATATAGTCGTTGAACAGTGATCACATGATCAATATAAATATTGGGCTTTAACAAATCCAATTTACTTAGAAAGAGGAAGTGATTAGCTCATCCAATAGAATTTCCCCATACGAAGCCAATTTTTCAGAGAGCCAAAAAGAGGTGGTGGCATTGGGCTTCACTCATGATCAATCCCAATCTGAGTTTGAATACGTTAAGATCAAGCAGAACCGCCTACGAGAGAAGTTGAAGTTGATAGAGATTACCACTCGAGCAATGTTATCCGAGCCACACCAGGAGTCTGTCACCATCGTACACCTTACCCTAATGTCTTATTCATGTTTCATAAGGGGTTATGTAACAAGACCTTAGTACTAAGATTATGTACATTATTTTTTTATAGAGAGTATAGATTCATTTTATTATGGTTACTTTAAAAATAGTTTTTAAAGCTCAAATAATATTTTTAGTTAATATTTAAATAAGAAATATATTTTTATGAATTAATTGATTTTTGTATTAAATAATATTTTCATAAATTATTATTATTATTATTAAATTACTTTTTATTAAATATAAATGATCGTAGAATTTTATGAGTGCAATTGTAATTTTTATTAAAGTTTGAAAGCAATTTTTGTCAAAACCCATGAATTTTCGATAAATATCAGTTTTTATTTCAAAAGTAAAAATTCACATATTTATAAAATTAATTAGATAAAATGAATATTATTTTTTGAATCAGGACATTGAAATTATACAAAGGTAAAGTTTTCATAATTTCTTGAGATCATCGAATTTTTTTAGTAAAAATTAAATACCGTTTAAATATATAATGTGTTTTATGTCATCATAATGACCCAATAGTTATGTAATAAAATACTATAAACATTATTTTCATCCAATATATATTTTATCATTAAAATAATGTGATTTTGGGTTTGTTTGATTTATTTTACAAAGCTTTAGTGGACCCTCCAAGACTTATAAAACATTTTGTCTTTTTAAATTGTATTCCTTGAGAGTGTGACTCACCTCCACATAAGAAACACTATTATTTTAAAATTTTAGTCCATTTTCCTTATAAAATATTTTTTTCCACTCCCCTCTAGAAAAAAAATGGGAAAAACCATGGGATGGTTTGTGGTTTTGATTAGTTTAATGTGAGGTGTCCCAAACCTAAATAACAAAGAATTCTTTCTCCTTTCTTATATAAACCCACCCAAGCCCCCACATCCTCTTCACTCAAATCCATTGGAGTTTGACCAACCCCTTCCCTCCGCTCTCTATAATCCTCCCAAGTTTCCCCAATCTCCCAAGAAGCCTCTCTTAAGCCTCTCCCAATCTTTTTGGATCACACTTCCAAGTAATTGATTCTCACTTTCTTTATTTATGTCCAAGTTTTCTTATATTTTTATGCCCTTTTATTTTCAATTATTAATTCTAGGGTATGATTTCTCACCTACCCCATAATTCCATCTTAATGTTTTAATAGTTAGATATCCTTTTCTCTCTCATTAATGCCTTCCATCTATACCCTTTACCATGCTGAAATTCTATAAGAAATTTCTATCTCCTCATTTACATTCGAGTAATTATTTTGTATCATGAATATAAATTCCATTAAAATTGTTGGGACATGAATATATAAGACCCCCTTACTGTCCATTTCATGAACATATGATGATACACCCCTTTCTCTCTCGTCTACAATTTTTATGAATCCTTCTGCCAAGCTGTTATGCTGCCAAAATTGCACCGTCTTTTTTGAAGGCAAGATGATTGGGTAGTGAATACCATACCCATGTCTCTATCAAGGGTATTCACATTTATGCACATATACATATTGAATAGTAATTTCATGTATTTTTCCACATTTCTTAATCGGGTAATAACTTATGATGTTGGTTGATTCCATGTTATATGATCCATGTGGCACACTTATGAATGAAATGAAATGTTTAAGAAGGGTTCTCCCTAATAGTGCTCCAATGAATTGGGTAAAGTATAGTATAATGATACGTCATATGAAATTAGTGTTGACTCATTATAATTCAAGTGAAATGAGGTTTTACTCATGATTTCATGTTAAATGAGGGTTTACTCATGCTCCATGTGCAATGAGCCTTGGCTCATGCTAATTCCATTTTAAGTGTTATTTCCACATCTCCATGTTTTGATTATCATGCTTTATCATGCCTTTATTTTAATGTTTCTCTTATGCTCCATTGATATTCCTATTTTCTATCATGTATTGTATTTTCCTGTTATTCCATGTTTATTCCCTTACTGGGATTTTTAACTCACCATTTTCTTATGCATGTCCCCATGTTATCCTATACAATGCTAAATACTATGGACTGTACTGGTGATTTAAAGGAAGTTTTCAAGAAAGATGTTTTATTCCATGTTTTAAGTTGTTATGTAATGATCCTAAGCCCCAAAGAAACTGGACCTCTTGATATTCTATGATTAATCAAGTGATTTTTTTGTAATAAATCATGTTTTAATGTGTAATAAAGAGCAAGGTTGTCATAGTTGGTATCAGAGGATAGGTTTAGTTATTTTTCACATTAGGATTATAAAACCCTAGTGAAGTATTATAGACAAGAATAAGTATAATAAAAACATCCCTATATTTTGGTGGGTATTAAGTAATTGGCTTATCAAGCTAATACATCCTTGTCTGGATACTAGCAGGTAGAGGCGGCTCTGGCAGAGATGTACCTTGGGGTGAAAACCCCAACAAGGAATTTCGGGCTTGACCTAGGGTATCTTGGGACACGACAACAATCCTTGCTATAATCTTGGTTACAAAACTCTTGGGGGATATGCATTGTTAAATTCAAAAGTTAAGTATGAACCATTATTATGGGAACTAAAATAAATCCCCTAAGAATATATGTTAGAAGGTAGATCATGGATAATATAGATTTAAGCCTATAGATTCATAAGTTAAGTTAATGAAATTCGTTTATAAGTCATCTGTTTTATCCTTGGATTGCCCTTTATTTATTACCCCTAACATTACTTTTATTCTAGACAATGACTGGTAATAGGAAGACTCGGTCTAACAATTGATGTGAAGATCAATGTGATGACTCTGCTAATGAGATGCTCATTTCGATGTGAGTGGTAATCACAAACTTTGTCACAATTCTCTCTCAATTAACTCAATATTTGAATAAAAAATGGGTAAAAAAGAACATTCAACCCCCCCCCCCCTCGCCATGAAATAACAATTCATTGTCGAGATCTTAATGAGACAAAGGCCTCCAACTTTTAATGAATCATCTGATCCCTTAATCGTCGACCAATTGATAAACTCCATTGAAAATATCTTCCCTGTCCTTCAATGTTCCAAACAAGAGAAGGTTATCCTGGATTATTATCATATGGAGGGTGAAGCTGATCAATGGTGGAAATTGATAAAAAAATACGAAGGCTAAGGAGGATATCAAGGTGTTGGAATGGAAGGCTTTCTGGAAGATGTTTTTTGATAAATATTTCCCACACACCCTTCAGATTAAGATGGAAAGGGACTTTCTTTCCCTCAAGAAAAAAAAGCGACGAATCTATTGGAGCATATGAGGATAACTTCACAAGGCTTGCACGATATGCCTCTGGCATTGTCTTTACCCCCAAATTCAAGGTTGACCGCTTCTTTGGTGGGATGAAACCAAGCCTGCGGAAAGACCTGGTGATCCGTGACATCAACATCTTTGAGGAAACTTTCTGATGTGTCCTCAAGGTTGAAATGGTGATCAAAGAATCTCAGAGGTATCATGGGGAAAAGAAGCGTAAGGTGTACTTCAATTCTAGAGGTCTAATGGATAAATATTATGGTGCTAAGAAACTCTATCACCCCAATTACCAATGGTGTGGAAAGAATCACCCTGGAAATTTCCAGATGGGGACAAGGAAATGTTTTAGGTGTGGAAGAGAAGGGAACCTAGTTGTTAACTGGAGACAAGAAAAATGTGTGGTTTCAATAAAGGAGAGGAACGCTCCATTCGACTCTCAATGCAATGTTCATTGCTTCAACTACAAAGAACCAGGGTATCTATGAAATTAGTGCCCTAATCCATGGGCTTTCGGAGGAAACCAACAACCTCCAAAGTAGCAATGGAAATATTTTTCCATCATTACTACCGAAGTGAAACCCGAGAATGAGCTGGTGAAAGGTACACTAGTTATTCATTACAGAATATTGATTGTACTTTTTAATTTTGGTTCGATGCATTTTTTATATCCTGAATGTTTAGTAGAACAATCACAACACCACCATAAATCATAAAAGTAAAGATGTCAGTGAGTATGACAAATGGGGAAATCATTTCATCCCATGAATATAACTCCTTCCCTAACTTAATTAGTGGATTGAACTTCCTAGAGAACCTTTCCATACTCCATATGGTGGGATTTTATGCAATTAATGGCATGGATTGGCTTTCCTTATACAAAGCCGACATAAATTTCCATCAAAGGGAAATCACTCTCTAAGTTGAGAATCAACCCCTGATTCTGTACGAGTGCAAGGAAGAAAATGAATCTTTTTTTTCTCCATCATTTCAAGTGTGGATATTACTTTCCTATGATCAAGCGTATATGTCTCAGATGATTGAGTCTAAAGAGGTATCCATCCTTGATGAAATGACTATTGTGAGTTAATTCGCAGAAGTGTTTCCCAAGGAGTTTCCTGGTCTTCCTCCTATAAGAGATGTTGAATTCTCGATTGATATTATACCTGGGGAATTTCCAATATCCAAGACTATAAATAGAATAGTTGTTGTGGAGCTCGAGGAGATGATGAAAAAATTATAGTAGAATCTGGATAAAGGGTTTATATGCCCAAGTGCTTCACCATGGGGTGCACCAGTCCTATTTGTCAAGAAGAAGGATGTGTCAATGCACCTTTTCATTGATTATCATGAGCATATCGAAATCAAAATAAAGAATAAGTATCCTCTCTCACTAATTGATGACTTGTTTGATAAGATGCATGGAGAACAATATTTCCCCATGGTAGATTTGCGGTCGGAATATTATCAAGTAAGGGTGAAGAAGGAAGATATCCCCAAGACTACATTTCGTACAAGGTACAGGCACTATGAATTCACAGTGATGCCTCTCGAACTCACTAATGATCTAGAAATCTTCATGGACATTATGAATAGAGTCATTAGATATTACCTAGATAAATTTGTGGTCGTTTTTAAAGATTATATTCTTGTATACTCCAAAACCAAGGAGGATCATGAGGAGCATCGAAGAACTTTACTAGAGACCTTGCGAATGGAGAAGATCTGTGAAAAGTATAGAAAGTGTGAGTTCTGGTTTAAGGATGTAACATTCAAAGGCCATAACATCCCAAGAAATGGGATATCTATGGATCTCTCCAAGAGAGCAGCAATAGAGGGATGCCTGAGGCCAACATCGGTAATGGATATCTATATCTTCATGGTGTTAGATAAATATTATCGATGATTTGTGAGAAATTTCTCATGATTGTCCAACCATCTTACCAAGCTAACTCGGAAGGGATTAATGTTTTCTTGGAGTGATGAATGGGAAGAAAGATTCAGGGAGTTGAAAAGGATGCTTATCACCGCACTCGTTCTCACCTTACCCACAATTGGAGAACTTTTGTGGTATTTTGTGATGCTTCGAAGAAGGGCCTAGTTTGTGTGTTGATGCAAAATGACAAATTAATTTCCTATGCTTCAAGAAAATTGAATGTTCATGAGCATAATTATCTAACACATGATCTGGATTTTTCTGCAGTGATATTTGCGTTAAAAATTTGGCGGCATTATCTATTTGGGGGGAATTGTGAAATATATACGGACTAGAAAAGCATCAAGTATATATTCACATAGAAAGAGTTAAGCAGGAGCCAACAAAGATGGTTAGAGCTGATCAAATAATATTACTACTTAATCCATTAACACCATGGGAAATAGAACAAGTAGGAAGATGTTCTATGTAGAAAGGACCCATCGATTATATTATTGATGTGAATTGAAAAGGATCCAATATTCTTATATTTGATGAAGATAGACATGCGAATCATAAAGAAAGAATCATCATCAATCCTTTCACAAATTATTTCTCAAACACCTATTTTGGGAAAGTGAAAGGATGCTCAAATGATGATGTGGGAATTTTGAAGAAAGAAGAAGCTATCATAAAAGGGAAATCCTTAGAGTTCAATGTTAATGAAGATGGAATTATGAGATTTGGGAAAATACTATGTGTTCCATCATGTCCGGAGCTGAAGAAGGTACTTTTGGATAATGCTCATGGTTCAAATTTCTCTATTCTCCCAGGAAACACAAAGATGTATTGAGATCTCCAAGAGTATTGATGGTGGGATAATATAAATTAGGAGATCAATGAGTATAAATCAAAGTTTCTGGTGTTTTAGCAAGTGAAGGTAGAGAGGAATAAGTCTAAATGGATGATGCAACCATTGCCCATACCAGTATAGAAATTGGAGAACATCACCATGGAATTTTTCACCTGACATACAATGACATCCAAAGGTAACAATGAAATATGGGTTGTTGTGGATCGTCTAACAAAGTCTTAACACCTCATTTCATTCGGGGGGATTTATCATTTTTCCAACTAGCACATATATACATCAAGGAAGTGGTAAGGCTGCAGGGAGTACCACTATCTATTGTATGTGATTGAGATCCAAGATCCACCACTATGTTTTGTAAGAGTCTTCAACATGCTCTGGATATTGAACTAAACTCCAGTACAACCTATCATCCTCAAACTGATGGACAATCTGAGAAAACTATACATACCTAGGAAGATATGTTAAGATAATTTTAAATGGGCTTTAAAGGAGGATGGGATCAACATCTTCCTCTAATTGAATTCACCTATAATAACAGTTTCCACTCAAGAATCTGAATGGATTATTATAAAGCCCTGTATGGGAAGAGGATCTGAACACTCACATATTGGGATGAAGTTGGTGAGCATAAGCTTCTAGGACCAGAAATGGTTGAAGAAATGGTGGAGAAGGTGAAGTCCATTCAATAGAATATCAAGGCATCTCCGAGTCGACCGAAGAGTTTTGCAGATAACCGTCGATGAGAAATTTAGTTTAAAGTTGGAGACATGGTATTTCTACACATATCTTTATGGAATAAGGTCATGAGGTTTGGAAATAAAAATAAGTTAAGTCCTCGGTACATTGGCCCCTTGAATATTCTTGATCGTGTTGGGGTTGTGGCCTATCGACTAGCACTTCCACCAACCATGGCCAAAGTACATGATTTCTTTTTGGTATCTATCCTAAGGAAGTACATACCAGACCTTTAACATGTACTCTCTTCAGAGATAGTATAGTTAGAGGATTATCTTTCTTATGAGGAGAAACCAGTGAATATCTTAGATTGTAGAGAAAAAGTTCTATGAAATAAGACAATGCCCCTCATCAAGGTGTTGTGGAAAAACCAAATGTTTGAAGAAGTGACGTAGGAATTGCAATAAGTGATGAATCTAAGTTAACCATACTTGTTTTAGTGTGGGAGATGAAAATTTAGAGGGAAAAATTTCTTAAGGGGGAAGATTGTAATAACCCAAAAATTTATTAATGGAATTTTCTCTTGGTCTATTTAAATGTCTTCTTATGGTTATATAAAATGTATAAACTTATTTGGTTCTATGTTTTTTATTTTCAAATACCGTTATGAATTGTGACTGTTGATTATATATCCATTGAACATAGATCACATTATTAGTATAAATATTGGGCTTTAACAAATCTAATTTACTAAGACAAAGGAAGCGATGGTCTCATCCGGTAGACTTGCTCCAAATGAAGCCCATTTGTTGGAGCATGGAAAGGAGGTGGCATCATTGGTCTTTTCTCTTGACCAAGCCCAATCCGAACATGAATACATTAAGCTCAAGAGGAACCACCAATGAGAGAAGTGGAAGTTGATAGATATTACCACTCGAACAATGTTATCCAAGCCACCCCACCCAAGAGTCTATCACAATCACGCACCTTTCCCTAAGGTATTATACGGGTGTTATAAGGGATTATGTAACAAGTCCCTAATACTACAATTATTTACATTATTCATTTATAGAAAATATACATTCATTTTATTTTGGTTACTTTGTAATGTGTTTTTAAAGATAAAATAGTATTTTTAGTTAATATTTAACTAAGAAATCTATTTTGATAAATTATTGGATTTTTGAATTAAATAATATTTTAATAAAATATTATTGTTATTATTAAATTACTTTTTTTAAAATATAAATGATTGTATAATTTTATGAATGCAATTTTAATACTTATTAATGTTTGGAAGGTGTTTTTGTCAAAACCCATGAATTTTCGATAAATGTCAGATTTTTTTAAAAAGCAAAAATACACATATTTAAAAAAAAATAGACAAAATGAATGTTATTTTTGGAATCAGGACGTCAAAATTATCCAACATTTAATTTTTCATAATTTTCTGAGACAATCGAATTTTTGGGTAATAATTAAATACCATTTAAATATATAATGAGTTTTATGACATCATAATGACCCAATAGTGATGTAATAAAAAACTATAAACATTATGTTCGGCCAATATATGTTTTAACATTAAAATAATGCAATTTTGGGTTTGTTTGATATATTTTACAAAGCTTTAGTGGACCCTTCAAGACTTATAAAACATTTTTCCTTTTTAAATTGTTTTCCTTGAGAGTTTGACTCACCAATACAAAAGCAACACTATAATTTTAAAAAGTTAAGCCATTGGCCTTATAAAATATATTTTTTCACTACCCTTTTCTGAAAAACCATGGGCCAAAACCATGGGTTGGTATGTGTTTTGGATTTGTTTAATGTGAGGTGTCCCAAACCTAAATAATAAAGAATTCCTTCTCCTTTCCTATATAAACCCACCCAAGCTCCCACTTCCTCTTCACTCAAATACATTGGGGTTATAAAAACTTCTACCCTCCACTCTCTATAATCCTCCCAAGGTTCCCCAATCTCTGAAAAATCCTCTCCCAAGATTTTGGGATCACACATCCAAGTAAGGGATTCTCACATCCCTTATTTAGTTCCATGTTTCCTTATATTGTTATGGACTTTAATTTTCAATTATATATGTTGGGGTATGATTTAGAACCTCCCACATACTACCCTATTAATGTTTCAATAATTAGATATCCTATTTCTATCTCATTACTTCCTTCCATGTATACCTGTTAGCATGCCAAAATTCCGTAAGGTATTTCTCTCTCCTCAATTAATTCCAAATGATTATTTTTTATCATGAATCTAAATTCCATTATAATTGTTGGGAAACATATCTATATAACCCCACTTACTGTCCATTTAATTTACATATTATGAGACACCACTTTCACTTTCATCAACCATTTTTATGAATCCTTATGTCACACCGTTATGCTACTAAAATTGCACCACGTTTTTCCAAGGCATGATCATTGTGTAGTGAATACCATACCCAAGTATCTATCAAGGGTATTAACCTTTATTAAAATATAAATATTTAATGGCACATTCATGTATTTATTCCACATTAATTAATCATTCAATAACTTATGATGTTGATTGATTCCATGTTTTATGATCCATGTGGCACACTTATGCATGAAATGAATTGTTTAAGAAGGGTGCACCCAAATAGCGCTCCAATGAATTGGGTAAAGTATAGTATCATGATACATCATGTGAAATGATTTTTGACTCATGCTAATTCAAGTTAAATGAGGTTTTACCCTTGCTTCATGTGCAATGAGATTTTACTCATGCTCCATGGGCAATGATCCTTAGCTCATGCTAATTCCATGTTAAGTGTTGTTGCCACATCTCCATGTTATGATTATCATTCTTTCTCAAGCTTTTATGTTAATGCTTCTCTTGTGCTACATTGAAATTATTATTATCTAATATTTATTTTATTACTCATTTTATTCCATGTTTATTCCCTTTACTGGTCTTTATATCTCACCCTTTTCTTATTCATGTCCTCAGGTTATCCTATGCAATGCTAAGTACGAGGGAATGTAGCGGTCATGTAAAGGAATCCTTCAATTAAGATGTTTTATTTCATGTTATAAGTAGTTATGTAATGATCCTAATCCCCAAAGACACTATAACTCTAGATCTTTTATGTTGTATAAAGTGAATTTTATGTAATAAATCATGTTTTAGTGTGTAATAAAGAGTAGGGTTGTCATAGTCAGTATCAGAGGATAGGTTTAGTTATTATTGGGACTATAATTACAAAACCCTACTGAATACTTATGGATAGGACTAAGTATAATAAAAAAATCCCTAATTTTTTGTGGGTATTTAGTAAGTGATTTTTCAAGAAAATACATCCTTGTCTGGATATGAGCAGGTAGAGGTGGGTCTAGCACAAATGTACCTAGGGGTGAAAACCCCAACAAGGAGTTTCGGGCTTGACCCGGGGTATCCTGGTACAAAAAAATGGTCTTTGCTGAACTCTTGGTTATGACACGCCCGAGGGATATGCATTTGTAAATTCACAAGCTTAGTATGAACCATTATTAAATTAATTAAAAAAAATCCCCAAAGAATATATATTAGAAATTAGATCATGGATAACATAGATTAAAGCCTATAGATTCATAAGTTATGGAAATAAAATCTATTCATAGGTTATCTGTTTTTTACTTGGATTACCCTTTATGTTTTACCCCAAACATTTATTTTATTCCATCCAATTTCCGGTAATAGGAGGACTCATTCTAACAACCGATGTGAAGATCAATGTGATGACTGTTCTAATGAGATGCCCAATCTAATAGGAGTGGGAATCATGAAATTTTTCATGATTCTCTCTCATTTAACTCAATATTTAAATAGAAACATGGGTCAAGAGGAATGTTCAACCCCACCCCCCCCCCCCTAATAAAGAACAAGTCAATATCGAGAGCTTCATGGGACAAAGGCCTCATACTTTTAATGGATCATCTGATCCCTCAATTTTTGGACAATGGATCAACTCCATTGAAAATATATTCTCTAAACATAAATGTTCCAAACAAGAGAAGGTTCTTTTAGATGCTTATTGTATGGAGGGTGAAGCTGATCAATGGTGAACATTGATCAAAAATACAAAGCCTGAGGATGATATTTAGGCGTTGGAATGGAATGATTTCTAGAAGATGTTTTTTTGATATATATTTTCCACGCACTCTCCAGCTTAAGATAGAAAGGGACTTACATTCCCTCAATAAAAAAAGATGATGAATTATCTAGAGAATATGAGGAATACATCACAAGGCTTTCAAGATATGCCTCTGGCTTTTTTTATTACCCCTGAATTCAAGTTTGATAACTTCTTTGGTGGGCTGAAACCTAGCCTGCGGAAAGCCCTGGAGATCCGTGACTTCGATAACTATGAGGAAATTGTCTAATGTGACCTCAAGGTCAAAATGGAGATCGGTGAATCTCAGGGGTATCACGGGGATATGAAGCATAAGGTGGGATTCGATTCTAGCAGTCTGATGGATAAATCCAATGTTGCAAAGAAAAACCAGCACCCCACTTTCCAAATGTGTGGAAAGAAGAACTCCAGAAAGTTACTGAAGGAGAAAAAGAAAATGATTTCAGTGTGGAAGGGAAAAGAACCTAGGTGTTAACTTCCAAAAAGAAAAAAATTGTGTCTGTGATAGAGGAGAGTAACACTCCTTTCGACTCTCAACGTGTTGTTCATTTCATCAACTGCAAAGAAACAGGGAATCTTTCAAATCAGTTCCCTAATCCAAGGGTTTTCGAAGGAAACCAAAAACCTCAATGGTAGAAAGGGTGATCTTTTGTCATCACTACTATTGATGTGAACCCCGATAAGGAGGCAGTGATAGGTGTGCTAGTTATTTATTCAATAATAAGGAATGCAATTTTTGATTCAGGTTCTACGCATTCTTTTATATCCCTAAAGTTTAGTAGAACAATCCCAAAACCACCAAAAATCATGGAAGTAATGATATTGGTGAGTATGGAAAATGGGGGAGTCATTACATCCCATGAATATAACTCCTACCCTCTCTTAATCAATGGATTGAACATCCTGGATAACCTCATCATACTCCCTCTGGTGAAATTTTATGCAATTCTTGGCATGAATTTTTTTTCCTTATATAGAGCCAACAGAAATTACCTTGACTGGGAAATCACTCTCCATGTGGAGAATTAACCCTCAATTCTGTACAAGTGCAATGAGGAAGATGAATCTTCTTTAGAACCATCATCTCAAGCATGGATATTAATGCCCTATGAGTATGCTTATCTGGATCAGATGTATGAGTCTAAGGTGGAAACCATTCTTGAATACATGCCTATTGTTAGGGAATTCACTGAAGTGTTTACCAAGGAATTGTTTAGTCTTCCTCCTAGAATAGATGTTGAATTATCAATTGATCTTATACCGTGGGAGTTACCAATATCCAAGACACCATATTGAATGACTATTGTGAATCTTGAGGAGCTGAAGAAACAACTATAGAAGAATCTGGATAACGGTTTTATATGCCCAATGCTTCACCATGGGGTGCACCAGTCCTCTTAGTAAAGAAGAAGGATGGATCAATGCGCCTTTGCATCGATTATCATGAGCTTAACAAAATCACGATAAAGAACAAGTATCCTCTCCCACAAATTGATGATTTTTTCGATCAGCTACATGGAATACAATACTTCTCCACGGTAGATTTGTGGTTGGGATATTATCAAGTAAGGGTGATGAAGGAAGATATCCCCAAGACTGCTTTTTGTTCAATGTACAGGCACTATGAATTCATAGTGATGCCTTTAGGACTCACTAATGCTCCAAAATTCCTCATGTACTTGATGAATAGTTTCTTTAGAGATTACCTCGACAAATTTGTGGTAGTCTTTATAGATGATATTCTAATATACTCCAAAACCTAGGATGATCATAAGGAGAATCTATGAACTATTCTAGAGGCCTTGCGAAAGGAGAAGCTCTATGAAAAGTACATCAAGTGTGAGTTCTGGTAGAAGGATGTCTCATTCTTGGTCCATATCATCACAAGCAATGGGATATCTATGGATCCCTCTAAGACAGCTACAATAGAGGGATGGTCGAGGCCAACATTGTTACCATATATCCGTTGCTTCTAGGGGTTAGTTGGATATTATCAAAGATTTATGAGAAATTTCTCACGATTGTCCACCTCTCTTACCAAGATAACTCAGATGGGAGTAAAGTTTTCATGGAGTGATGAATGCAAATAAAGATTCAATGTGTTGGAAAAAAGTCTGATCACTGTGCCCATACTCAACTTACCCACAAGTGGATACCTGTTTTTGTAATTTAGTGATGCTTCAAAGAAGGTACTGGGCTCTGTGTTGATGTAAAATGACATAGTCATTGCCTATGCTTCAAGACAATTGAATTTTAGTGAGCATAATTATCCAACACATGATTTGGAGTTGGCTTCGATGATCTTCGCTTTCAAATTTTGGTGGAATTATCTCTTCGGAGAGAAGATTAAAATATATACAGATCACAAAATCCTCAAGTATATCTTCACACAGAAAGCATTAAACATGTGATAATGAAGATGGTTAGAGTTGGTCAAAGACTATGACTGCTCAATCCATTACCACCCTGGGAAAGCAAACTAGGTGGTGAATGCTCTAAGTAGAAAGGACCCAGCGATTCTATCATTGATGTGAATCAAAAAGGATCCAATCATCCTATATTTAATGAATATGGACATGGGAATCATAAATATGATAACATCATCAATCCTTTCACAAATGATTGCTCAACCATCTCTTTTGGAAAAGATAAAGGATTCTCGAAAGGATAATGTGGTAATTTTTAAGAAAGTGAAAGCTATCAGAAAAGGGAAATCCTGAAAGTTTAATGGTAATTAGGAAGGAATTGTGATATTTTGGAAAAGATTATATGTTCCATCAAGTCTAGTGCTAAAGAAGGAACATTTGGATGACGCACTTAGTTCAATTTTCTCTATTCTCCTAGGAAACACAAAGATGTATCCAAGTATCCGAGAGCATTATTTCTAAGATAGTATGAAGAAGGATATCTCTTAGTATACATCAAAGTTCCTGGTGTGTTAGCAAGTGAAATAAGAGAGGCATAAGTCTAAGGGGATGATGCAACCATTGCCCATACCAACATGGAAATGGGAGAACATCACCATGAACTTTGTCCCTAGACTTCTGAAGACATCCAAAGGAAATAATGAAATTTGGGTTATTGTGGATTTTCTTACAATGTCTGCACACTTCATTGAAATTTCAGAGGATTTCTAATTGGATCAACTGGCACAGATATATATTAGGGAAGTGGTAAGGCTGCATGGAGTACCACTATCTATTATATCTGATCGAGTTCCAAAATTCCCCTCTTTGTTTTGGAAAAGTATTCAATATGATCTGGATAGTAAACTGAACATCAGTATGGCATATCATCCTCAAAATGATGTTCGATATGAGAAAACTATTCAAACACTGGAAGATATGTTATGATCATTTTCAATGGACTTTAAAGGAGGATGAGATAAACATCTTCCTCTGGTTTAATTCTCCTATAATAATAGTTTCCAATCAAGAATTCGAATGGAACCTTATGAATCCCTATATGGGAAGAGGTTCCGAACACCAGCATGTTTGGTTAAAGTCAGTGAGTGTAAGCTTCTTGGACCAGAAATGGTCAAAGAAATGTTGGAGAAAGTGAAAACCATTCAACAGCATATCAAGGCATCCTAGAGTCGAAAGAAGAGTTATGAATATAACTATCAATGAGACCTTGAGTTTAAAGTTGGAGACATGGTATTTATATGCATATATCCATGGAAAAGGTCAGGAGGTTGGGAGTGAAAGGTAAGTTAAGTCCTAGGTACATCATCCCCTTAGAGATTCTTGATCGTGTCAGGGTTGTGGCATATCGACTAGAACTTCCACCAATTATGGCCAAAGTACATAATGTATTTCTTGTATCCCTCTTAAGGAAGTACATACCAGACCCTTCACATGTACTCTATTCTGAGGTAGTACAGTTAGAGGAAGATCTTTCTTATGAGGAGAAACTAGTTAATATCTTAGATAGTAGAGAAAAAGTTCTACGAAATAAGACAATGCCTCTCATCAAGGTGATGTGAAAAAAAACCACAAGATTGAAGAAGCAACGTGGGAATTGGAAGAAGTGATAAATCAGAGTTACCCACATTTGTTTTTGTGTGGGAAAAGGAAATTTTTACGGTGAAATTTCTTAAGGGGTGAAGATTGTAACAACCCGAAAATTTATTAATTAAAATTCCTCTTGGTCTATTTAAATGTATTCTTATGGTTATGTAAAACATATGCACTTATTCGGTTCTAGGTTTTTGATTTTAAAGTATTTTTAAGAATTGTGACCATTTCTAATATATCCATTGAATAGTGATCACATGATTAGTATAAATATAAGGCTTTAACAAATCCAATTTACTCAGAAAAAGGAATTGATGACCTCATCCAGTTGACTTTCCCCATACAAAGCCCTTTTTTCAGAGCTCATAAAGGAGGTGGTGTCATTGGGTTCTCTTTTAACCAAGACTAATACTCACTTGAAAGCATTAATCTCGAGCATAACCCTCTATGAGAGAAGTGAATGTTGATAGAGATTACCACTCAAGCAATGTTATCTGAGCCATCCCAAGAGTCGGTCACAATCATGCACCTTACCCTAAGGTCTTATGTGGGTGTTATAAGGGCTTATGTAACAAGAACCTAGTACTAAGATTACGTAAATTATTATTTTATAGAGAACATACATTCATTTTATTGTGGTTACTTTGTAAAGAGTTTTTAAAGCCCAAATTTTATTTTTAGTTAATATTTAACTAAGAAATCTATTTTGATGAATTAATGGATTTTTGAATTAAATAATATTTTAATAAAATATTATTGTTTTTATTAAATAAAATTTTATTATATATAAATGATTGTATAATTTTATTAATGCAATTTTAATTTTTATTAATGTTTGAAAGCTATTTTTTTCAAAACCCATGAATTTTCGATAGATGTCGGCTTTTATTTTAAAAGTAAAAATTCACATATTTAGAAACTTATTTAGATAAAATTAATATTATTTTTGGAATTAGGATGTAGAAATTATCAAATAGTTAATTTTTCATCATTTTCTGAGACAGTCGAATTTTTGGGTAAAAAATAAAAACCGTTTAAATATATAATGTGTTTTATGTCATCATAATGACCCAATAGTGATGTAATAAAATACTAAAAACATTTTGTTCGACTAATATATGTTTCACCATTAATATAACGTGATTTTGGGTATGTTTGATTTATTTGACAATGCTTTAGTGGACCCTCCAAGACTTATATAACATTTTTTCCTTTTAAATTGTTTTCCTTGAGACTTTGACTCACCTCCACATAAGAAACCCTTTGATTTGAAAAATTTAATCCATTGGTCTTATAATTTATTTTTCACTACCCATTGGAAAACACCCTAAGGAAAAACCAAGGTCTAGTTTGTGTTTCTGATTAATTTAATGTGAGGTGGCCCATACCTAAATAATAAAGAATTCCTTCCCCTTTTCTATATAAACCCACCCAAGCTCCCACTTCCTCTTCAATAAAAGCCTTTGAAGTTAAAAACATTCCTTCCCTACTCTCTCTAGAATCCTCCCAAGGTACCCCAATCTCCCAATAATCCTCTCTCAATTCTCTCCCATGCTTTTAGGATCACACATCCAAGTAAGGGATTCTCACTTTCCTTATTTATGTCCAACATTCCTTATATTGTTATACCCTTTTATTTTCAATTATAAAAGTTGGGGTATTATTTTTCACCTCCCCCATACTGCCATATTTATGTTTGAATAATGAGAGATCCCATTTCTCGCTCATTAATTCCTTCCATGTATACCCGTTACCATGCTGAAATTCGGTAATGCATTTCTCTCTCCTCATTTAAATTCAAGTAATTATTTCGTATCGTGAATCTAAATTCCATTAAATTGTTGGGACATGTATCTAAAAGACCCCCTTACTGTCCATTTCATGTACATATGACTAGACACCACTTTCTCCCTCATCAACTATTTTTATAAATCCTTATGTCACATCGTTATGTTGCGGTAATTGCACCACGTTTTTTCAAGGCAAGACCATTGTGTAGTGAATACCACAACCAAGTCTCTATCAAGGGTATTCAACTTTATGCACATATAAATACTTAATGTTACTTTCATTTATTTATTAACCATTACTTAATCGTTTAATAACTTATAATGTTGATTGATTCCATGTTATATGATCTATGTGGCACACTTATACATGAAATGAAATTTTTAAGAAGGGTGAGCCCTAATAGCGCTCCAATGCATTGGGTAAAGTATAGTATCATGATACTTCATGAGAAATGAGTGTTGACTCATTATAATTGAATTGAAACAAGGTTTTACTCATGATTCAGGGGAAATGAGGGTTTACTCATGCTCTATGTGCAATGAGGCTTGGCTCATGCTAATTCTATGTTAAGTGTTGTTTCCACATATGCATGTTATGATTGACATGATTTATCATGAATTTATGTTAATTTTTCTCTTATGCTCCATTTATATGCCTATTTTCTAACATGTATTGTATTCCTCATGTTATTCCCTATCTATTCCCTTATTGGGATTTATAGCTCACTGTTTTCTTATCATTGTCCCTAGGTTATCCTATACAATGCTAAGTACGAGGGAATTTAGTGGTCATGTAAAGGAAGTTTTCAATAAAGATGTTGTATTTCATTTTTTAAGTTTTTATGTAATGATTTTAATACCAGAAGACACTATACCTCTTGATCTTCTATGTTGTATCAAGTGAATTTTATTTAATAAATCATGTTTTAGTGTGTAATAAAGAGCAGGGTTGTCATAACATGAAGGACTAATGAAGACAACACAACCATGGAAAATCGAGGTCGTTGTTGTGCCAATGTGTGGATAAGGAAGTGGCATGGAGTTTTTGTCATTATGGATGATGAGGTTCCTGGTGCTAGTCAATGTCCTATGGAATAAGTGGATATACTGTACATGTATATATATATATATATATATATAATTTTGGAATATATATAAGGGAGATATAGTATATATGTATATAATGATATATATATATATTATTAAATATATTTACAGAAATGAATATATAACATATGATATAATTTATTTAAAATAATATTAAATACAATATATATATATATATATATATATCGGGAAATACTAAGAACATTTTTCTAAGAACAAATTAAATTAAAAGCACATAAAATAAGCATTGCTTTCACATGTAATAAACATGTGATATGAATATTATAAAAATATGAATTCAGATCACATGATAATCATGGGAATATTTTTAATAAAGAAACAAAAAAAAATGAAATCACAAGTATAATAACAATGCATATGCACAAACAATATTCCCCCTTTTTGTTTTATCACTAAACAGAATATGTAAAACCAAATACTCTCCCCCTTTTGTAAATTAAAAAATAAGTACTTATAAAATATGATTTAAAAAATCAAATATCCCCCAATTTTAATTGAAATCAGATAAAAACATTAAAGAACATATTAAATCTAAGAATATGAAGATGATAAACAAAAAATCCCCCAAAACATACTCCAAGATAAAAATAGTTATGCTTCTAGAATACCAAGCTAAAAAATATTATTTATTAAACTGAGAAAAGTCTAAAGGCTCAGTAAATATATATGTAAGATGATTATGGTAGAGATAAATACCCATAAAATATCACCCTTATTCACGTGATCTCAAATTATATTAAATCTAAGATTAATATTATATGATCTATAATTTTATAAAGGGTTTTTTGAAATATAAATTGTATACGTGTTATCACAATAAATATGAAATTTGTCAAACTAAATACCAAAATCACATAATTTATTTTATTCTATATAATTTTAGAACAAAAACTAGAAAATATATATAATCATGTTTTTTAATAGATTGATTAACATATAATTTCCTCTTAGAAGACCAATAAATTAAACTATTTACAAGAAAATGACGCATAAGTTATGTTATTTTTTGGTCAACTCTTCTACCTCCAAAAAATGGCCAGAATATGATATTAAATCAAAATAGGTATATTGGGGATACGAAAAATAGTTAATATTTCCTTTAACATATCTAATTATTCTTTTCACGCCATTAATATGACTTTCTTAAGGGTTATCTTAAAATCGTGCACATAAACAAACACTAAACATGATATCAGGTCTATGTAAAGTTAAATAAATCAAGATATGTTTCATACCATTATAAACATTAATATTGACAAATTTACCATATGAATAAACATATAATTTATAATTGGTACTTTATAAGTTTCCATAGAATATAGGAATCAAGCCCAATCATTTTAACCAAATGTTTGTCATATATAGATTGATTACGAATGATTACATTTTTTTCTTTTCAGAAATTAGAAATATAAGAATGAAATTTAATTCTTACATTAAGCTCATGTCATACTGAGATGACATATATGTAGAAATATCATTAAATAGCAATTCACTAGAATAACCAAATATTATATCATCAATATAAATTTACACAATAAAAAATCATTATAAATTGTTTTTATAAAAATTATTGAATCATTATTACCTTTCATGAAAAAATTATTTGATGGAAACAAATAAATACTTTCATACCAAGCATAAGGTTCTTGTTTGAGACCATAAAAAGCTTTAGATAATTAAAAAACATTATTATGAAATTTATTATTTCTAAAAATAGGGGGTTGAGAAACATAAACTTATAGATTTATAAATCTATTTAAGAAGAATCTTTTAATATCCATTTGATATAATTTAAAAACTTGAAAACAAGAAAAATTTATCAATATTATAAAAGCCTTTAACTTAGAAACATGTGAAAATAAATCTTTAAATTTTATACCTTTTTCTCGATTGTAACCTTGATAAATAATTATATCTTTATTTTTAACAATCTACCTGGATTCAACTAGCTTGTTTCTAAAGATCCATTTAGTTCTCATTTCCTTCAAATCATCTAGTAGTTATAATAAAGACCAAACATTATATCTAAAGAAATGATTATTTTCATCAGAAAAAATGATCCAATTAGCATCATTTAATGAGTCAAAAATATTTTTAGGAATATGATCATAAACAAAAGTATAGTTAGTAAAGAAGTTTAAAATAGATCTTCTAGTTTTCATTCCAAAACCAATATTACCAATCACATTTATAGTTGGATTATCTTTATGAATCCCATAGGATCTAGGATCATATTGAGAATCATTTTCTCCCCCTTAGTAGATACATTAGCAAGATTTTTTTGTTCATTAATATTGAAATCCATAAAATAATCTTCAATATTTTCTAAAATATTTTTTGAGCATCCTAAGATTAATGAAGCATTATATTCACAAATCCTTCAAAAATCACAATATCCTTATTATAGACTCTATAATATTTAATTTTAGGTTAATAACTAAGGAATATACCTTCATCACTTTTATCATCAAACTTATCTTAATTATATGGTTTATTTAAGAAAAAAACATTACAACCAAAAACTTTTAAATGACCATCCTTTGGTTTTCTACCATTAAATAATACATAAGGTGTTGTCTTAAATAAAGGTCTAACATAAACTATATTCAAAACATTAAAATTAGTATTAAAATATTTATCCCAAAAATATTTTTTTCAACTATATTAATTAATTATGTTTTCAGAAAATCATTGAATAGTTCTATTTTTTCCATTATAAAACAACATTTTATTATGGTATTCGAGGAGTATAAAAATTATTAGAATAACAACTTTATTAAAAAAAACTAAAAATTAAGAATAAAATATCCACCTCAATTATAAATTCTAGTAGAAAAAAAATTAAAAACCTTTCAATTTTGGATTATTTTAAAAATAAATAAATATAGACATAGTTTTTTTATGAGACATAATATAAAATCACGAAAATCTAATGAAAACATTAGTAATGAAAAAAACATATTTATTAACACAAAAACTAGAAGATTTCATTGGACCAATGAAATCAAGATTCAATAATTTATCAGTTATATAAGTATAAACATTATAGATATATTTGAATGATTCCTTATGTAACATCGCCTCCCTCCTTATTAGCTTGAGAAGTGACAAGTACGTCACCAGGACTTAGGTGATGTCCCCAAGACACCAAAGGATGGAAATTAATTCAAAGGTCCTTAAAAACATTTTGGGGATGATTTTACCTTTGAAAGATAAAACATAAATACTTTATCAATAAAAAATAACCATACCTCTATATAATGCATGAGTATAATATAAAACTAAAAATTTAACCATGATAATTGACCATAATAGAGTACAAGAGAAAAAAAAGACATACTGAAAGGGAACCAAAAGACCAAAAAATGAAAAATCCCAAGGGACTTCAACCACTAACACCCAACCCACTCCAATCATTAAATCTACATTCCATGACCATAGTATCAATAATCATTGATAAAGAATTTATATACATTTTCATTACCTATGTATCAATTGATGACATTTACAAACACACAACGGTGCCCAAGAAGGGGGTGATTATAAACTCTGTAGGGTTTCTCTAAAGACTTCCTAACTCATTCCAATAGTAAAACATTTTTTATAATAATTTATAAATAATTTTTAAAAAGTAAGAATGGTTTATATCAAAATTGTAAATAAGTTACAAGGAAAAATGATCAAAAATTTCCATAACTATTTCACATTCATCTGGTATAATCAATCCCAGGTCCACACACATAGGCTAACTTGGGGAATACATGAACAAATGGATGACCTAAAAGCCAAGTAAGTGAATAAAATATGAATAAATTACATCACATGGGTTATAATGAATACCATGATGACATAAAAAAAGTAATGGAACATGAATAAACATATGGAAGCATAACATATATATCATGGAATCCTGGAATCAAGGAATCATAATAATGTAGAAGCAGCATAAAACATGACTATGAATGAATCAAGGGTCATTGAAAATGTAAAATCAAGGGTCAAGTCTAACCATCAAGACCTTTTCAAATTAAACACAATTCAAGGATAACCACCATGCTCGAGGCACATGGAGCATGAGTCAAAGCTAATCACCATGACCATTGCACAAGATGTATCATGAGACTAAAAATTACTTAATGTTTTGGAGAAATATCTGAATGAAACCATCATAAAATGTTCATGAATATGTGTTCCAGAAGATAAATCATTCATATGTAAATAAATATATACATAAGTGTTACCCATATAATGAATTGTGTATCATAATCATGTAAAAGGAATAATAGAAGGAAATATCATAATGTTGCCCATGAAATAATGTATTTAAATCATACATGGACATCTAAAAAGGAAAATAGGAATATATCATGATATGTGATGTCAAACTGATGTGAAAACATGTAAAAATAGTTTTTAAGAAACTTTATAAATAAAACATTTTAGCGTGATTTTAAGGAAAATATTAATGATTTTTTAAAATGGAAAAGGCATATTTTATTATAAATCCATAAATGAACCAGGGTACTTTTTAAGGATAAAAATAGATATTGAATAAAAACAATGGTTTCTAGAAACAAGTTATGGAGTACTCTTTAAAATGGGTGAGAAATCGAGATATTCCCATTAATCTTGCTTTTTTATCACGAAGAATCGAGAAGGGAATGATTTTAAAACATGTATTTCCACATAAAATAAGGATTATCAGATCTAGAAACATGTTTTTGGGACACATACACATAATATATAATAATTAAAAAAACTAATCATTATATTTAGGTAAATAGAGGTAAAGAGTAACACGAAGGAAAAAATGGTGGTTCGAGTAGAATCCCTAACCTTATGTCTAAAACAGTTCTTCACTTGATATTAGTATCTAAGAAAATCCGATTAAATACATTAAATAATTAAATAAATAACAAACTATTATAAATTAATTTCTTTTATTAAAATTTTATTATTTTTAATTAATACATTTTTTATGGGTTATGAGATTCAATTTCATTGTTCGGTAGCATTGGTTTCCTTGGTTTTCCTGATCTTTTTACTTGTATATTTGTATGGAAAATCATGTAAAATGAGAATGGTTGTCCAGAATTGGATTTATATAATATCAATGAACACATATATGATTAAATTATTTTAAAGTTAATTTGTTCAATTGGGGTGATAAGGAATAATTAGATAAGATGTTAGTGATAATCATTAGATTATTTTTTGTGGTTTTTGATTATCACAAACTAGTTTTTTTATTAATTAATATTTTGTATATAAAATGGTTCCAGAATATTAAATTTGTTTAAATACATATATTATAATATTTTTTAACCATAAAAATGATTTTATTACCATTCTTTAAAGAATTAATGGAAATTGAAATTTCATCATCCTTGAATGCGATACATTAACACATCACGAATGATGTTTTCATTTTTAGAACAAAAAAGGAAGGCAAAATAAATAAGGTTGGATTATTCCATTAGAATAATAAAATTACCATATATTTAATTTCATATAGTTATCATACCATTATGATGAGTTATGGTGATGATATAATAATAATATAAAATAACTTGAAAAGAGATTAAAAGAAAAGAAAGAGTATTTTACTTCTTGAATCATTCTTCTTGAAAAACCTTCTTAGGGGGATTGGTTTTGGTCATTTATCGAGACCAAAGGATCCTGGACATGAGGGAGGGGATTGGGAAGATATTTTAGCATAATTTGGAAAAGGATCAAAGCCTGAGAGGAGTTAGGAGAAGAGGTGGAGAGGGGGTGGTATTTATATGGGAGGAGAGTGTTGTTTTCTCATTAATTGTTTTTCACTAGTTTATTATTTTGGCTCGTGATTAAGAATAGTTTGAGAATTATCAGAAAATATACTAAAATAATTAAGTGTAGTTATAGATTATGGTTCCTATGTCTTTAATAATTCAATTAATAGTGTATTTAATTTATAATATATATATACACCATAAATTACTATATTTTACTATTAACAAAAAATTCAAGTATTTTAAAAAAATCCCCAAAATTCCCCCTAACCATTATTTAACACGTATAATTAAAAAATGGACTCCATTTTATGACAAAAAATTATAAATATGATAAATTTAATTTTCCACTAAAATCATCATTTATTTGAAAAATAACAATATTAAAATTATAAGTGAATTTACGACACATTGAAAAATTAATTAAGGTCTCATTAAATTATCTTATAATAATAAGAATACAAAATACTTATTCTTGATTCCATTTTATGAAAATAATATTTCTTTTAAATTATTATTATAATTATAAAATTTAAATAAAACAATTATCTTTCACAAAAATATCAATACTAAATTTAACATTTGTTAAACATTTATTTACTTATATTATTATATAATTATATCATATATTTATTTATATGATTTCTAAGTTTTATAAATAATTTCATTGACTAAGTTACTATTCAATTTTATTATTTTACTATTAATAAGGGTCGCATTACTATTTCAAAGGTCAAGTTACTATTCTATTGGTATATGTTCCTTAACTTATAGAAATAACTCTTATTTCATTCACTCATCATTTAGATGGTTTTATATTGTGTTATATATGTGATGATTATTTTATTTATACTATATAACATTATAATAAGAAGATAATTTTCATGGAAAAAATTTTAATTTGTAATATTCTTCCCCCTTATGAAATTTCTCCATTGAAATTTCATTTTACAAACTAAACAGGAGATGGTACTTGTGCTTCATCACTTCCTCTGATTCCCATCCCACCTCTTCATACTTATGGTTCTGCCAAACTAATTTGACTAGCATAGTGGTCTTATTACATATGAATTTATCTCCATGATCCAATATTTTCACTAGATTCTGTTCATATGGGAGGTCATTTTCTAGTTGCATCTCCTCCTAATTCAATACATGTGAGGGATAAGGTATGTAATTCTTCAAGAGGGATGCATTGAATATATTGTGTACTTGAGACATAGTTTTTGGAAGTTATTTTTGATAGGCCATGACTTCAACATGATCAATAATTTCTAAGGGGCCGATGTACTTGGGACTTAGATTTTCCTTCTTCACAAATATCATGATCATATTCCATGGAGATATGCAGAGCAATACTATATAGCCATCTAAAAAATCTTGGTCCATTAGATGATTGTTTACATAGATCTCTTATCAAATCGGGGCTGTCATGTTGTGCTTCTAAATGGGTTTCAACTTTTATACCATTTCTTTTTCCATTTTAGGTCCTAACAACTTAAATTCACCAACTTCATCCCCTCATGCCAGTGTTTGTCACCTTTTCCCATAAAGGGCTTCATAAGGGTTCATTTGGATGCTCGAGCAGAAACTGTTGTTGTAGGAGAACTCAACAAGTGGTAGATATTTGTCCCATCCTCCCTTGAAGTCCATAGAATATGACCTCAACATATCTTATAATTTTTTAATTTTCCACTATGATTGGACATCATTTTGTAGATAATAGGATGTACTAAAGTTTATCTTAGTGTTTAGGTCTTATTGGAGACATTTCCAGAACATGGAGGTGAATCACAGATCTCAATCAGATATAATTGATTATGGTACTTCATAAAGCCTTAGAAATTATATGATGTATATCCATGCAAGATGATCTAGAGATAAATCCTCTCGTATTGTGATAAAGTGAGAAGTATTTCTAAGATGATCCATAACCACCCATATAAAATTGTTTCCTCTGGATGTCTTAAGAAGTCTAGTGACAAAGTCCATAGTGATGTTTTCCCATTTACATGTCTCTATGGGTAATGGTTGTGTCATTCCTTTAGACTTCTTCATTTTAGACTTCACTTATTGACATACCAAGCACTTTTATGTATATTTAGTGATCTTCTTCTTCATATTTCCCCACTAATAGTTTTCTCAGAGATCATTATACATCTTGGTGATCTCTAGGTAAATAGAGATAGGTGATCCATGTGCGTCTTTCAGAATAACTTTCTTTATCTCTGAATTGGATGGTGAACATAGTCATTACCCATATATTACAACTCCATCCATATCTATCTTGATCTTAGATGATTTCTGATTTTTGGTAGCTTCCACCTTTTTTTTGAATTTCCACATAATTCCTTTGAGCATCCTTTCTTTCCTCTATAAGAGATGGTTGAGAAATAATTTGAGAAAGTATTGATGATGTTCCTTACTTAACTATTACCATGTACATCCTTTGTAGGTATATAAATATTGGATCATTTTAAATTCTCATCATTGATATAGATGAATTATCCTTTCTACATAAAGCATTTTCCACCTTATTTTCATTATCGGAATGGTAGTGGATAAAGCAGTTGTAATCTTTGGTGAGCTCTAACCATATTCACTAGAGAATATTAATCTACTTCCATGTGAATATATATTTTAGGCTCTTATGGTCAATATATATCTCATACTTCTCCCCATAGAGATAATTTCATCATAATTTCAACACAAATATCACAACTGCCGACTCTAGATCATTAATAGGATAGTTTTTCTCATGAATTTTCAACTTCCTCGAGGTGTAGGCTATAATTTTATCATTTTTCATTAGTACATATCCCAATAGATTCATTTTAATGTCACTATACACCATAAAGAGTTCTGCATTTGTTAGTAGTGTTAGCACTGGTGTAGTGACAAGCCTCATTTTTAACTATTTTAAGTAGTCTTTACTTTCGCTGGTCCAAAATAACTTCATTACCTTTTGATTCATCTTGGTTATTGTTTTTGTAAGTCATGATAATTTATTAAAAAATATTTGGTAATCCCTAGCTAGGCCAAGTAAACTTCAGATCTTCATTACATATATTGTCCTGGGCCACTTTTGGATTGCCTTTATCTTTGAAGGGTCCACATATATTCTTTTGTTGGTGATAACATTCCCAAATAATGATACTTCTTCCATCATGAACACACATTTACTATGCTTTTCATAGATTTCTCCCATAAATAAGTCTTCAGAATAGTATTCAAATTCTCTTCAAGATCCACCTTGATTTTGGAGTATATTAGGATATCAATGATAAAGATTACCACAAATTTGATGAGGTAATCTCTTAAGAATCTATTAATTAATTCCATGAATATTGTTGGATCATTAGTGAGTCTAAAGGGAATAACTATGAACTCATAGTTTCCATACCTTCGTTGAAAATTCATTATGGGGAATATTTTTTTTCTTTACCTTTAATTAGTGATATCCCAACTGAAGGTCCACCATATAGAAATAATTGGGCCCACATAACTGATCGGAAAAGTCATATATCTATGGAAGAGGATACTTTTTCTTTATCATGATTTTATTAAGATCGCGATAATCAGTGCAGAGGCACATTGATCCACCATTCTTCTTGAAAAATAGGACTAATTCACCCCACAGTGAAGCACTCGGGGGTATATAACTATTTTCTATATTATCTTATAACTTCTTCTTTGGTTATTTCAGTTAAATAGTGTCCATTATATAATGTTTCTTGGATATCTGTAGAGATCCAGGAATATGTTCAATTGATAACCCAGCCAATTGGTTAAGAGGAAGACTAGGAAACTTTTTACAAAACACATCAGTGTAGTCCCTTATAATGGGATTGTCTTCGAGCATGATTCTATCCTTTTTCTAAATCATGTTAGCTAGATATGATTTCTAAAAATAAAATAATATCTGTAGTTGAGACAATAATTCTAAAGGAGTTTTGTCTTCCTCCTTAAACTTTTAAATAATTGGGGATGCTTCCGAATGTGAAAATTGATCTCCCTTTCCTCACAGTTGATGTTGGATTTGAATAAAGATATACAATATATGGCCAAAATAGAATCAAACTCACACAATAATGTAAGAAAATATTTTTTTGGAGGTTTAGTCCATAAACATTAACTAGGGAGGAGTTATATAATTTGATGCAACAATTTTTCCATTTTTTATTCTCAAAGATAACTCAACCACCATATTTTTATGTCGTTCTTGAATAGTTCTACTAAACATGCATGATATAAGAGAATGCGTAAAACCAGAATCAAATAGTACATTCACTATTTTTGAATGAATAACCATCATACCTTTAACCACTTCATTTTGGGCTCCACCACATCAGTAGTTATATCATATTCATTTACTTTATTCCTTGTAGGTTGTTTTTGATTTCCTCTAACTACCCTTATCTTAGGGAAATGGCTCCCATAATTCACATGTTCTTTATAGTTGAAACACTACACTATAAACTGATTATTGATCTGAACCATCCATTCTTCTTCCACATTTTTGGGATTCATAAAGCCCCATAAGTTGTTAATAGCCAGATTTCCATCTCTTCCACATTTTAAGAATCTCTCAGTTCCCTTTATATAGTTCCGAAGATTCTTTTTCCCATAATTTTTCCATGTGGGATGTTGGGTTTTCTTTCCATAATGGAATTTATTTATTTATCCTCCCTTATTAGAATCCATTTTCCCCTTTGTATCATCACACCCATGAGACCATTGAGAGTCTCTGATCTCCATTTCAACCTTGAGGAAAAAACATACAATCTTATCATTGTTGTCAAAGTAACAAATTTTCACTACTTTTTATAGACTACTCTTTAGTCTACTAAAGAAGCAATCCACCTTGATTTTGGTGATCAGGAAAAATACGTAAGTTTACCATAAAATCCATGTGAAGTTTTTCTCATATTCCTTGATATAATCACATTCATTTTTCTTAAATCCAAGGAACCCCCTTTCTATCTTAAGATGAAGAGTTTGGGGGAAAATATCTATTGAAATATATTCTCTTGAAATCTTCACATTCCATGATTTGGTTTTATTTTTAGACTTCGTATTCTTGATCAATGTCTACCACTATTTAATGTCCACATCAAAATGATAGACCATTGATTCAGATTTTTCTTCATCTTAGAACTGGAGGACATATAGTATCTTATAAATGGAGTTAATCAAATTTTCCATGACAACGGGATCAAAAGATCCACAAAATATGGGTGGTCTTTTTTGCATGGACGATGTGATGACAACTTGATATTTTTTTGGAGAAGTACATCGTTATACATGATTCAAGTTATTATTAAAAACTAGATCCAATTGAGAAAGTATTATCATGATGTTTTGAGAATCTATTCTCATCATATTTGGTAGTTCATTAGGGAAATCATCACATTTCCTATCACATTAATTATTGGCATGATTTCTCCGATTTCCATCCATTGAAAAAATAGGAGAAGGTATAATTAGAGGGCTTTAAATGATTATCTAATAAGCATATAAAAAAGAAAAATTGAGTATAAAAAGATAAAATTGTAAAGAAAAGTATATCCTTACTTTTTATTCTCTATGTTTCAATCTAGGTTAACCATGGTGATATAATTATACCTATGTTTCTAATAAAAGTGTTTAATTCCTAGTCTCTAAAAATAACTAGACTGTGTTCTAATACCAAATATAGTGAACCCAACCTTTTAAACATATTATTACATGATTTTAATCATAATTAACCATAAAATTACAAGCCATTGATTATAAATTCTTCTGTCTTTGGAATATTATATACATAATTATAAAGAATGAAACCAAAATAAAAACTTGTTTTATTTAAAATTTATAATGAGCTCCGAACACCCTTTGATCCCTTAAATATATATAGAATAACCTAAGGAATACATTAGAAAATTGATGACTTAAAAAAACTAGTTAGGGAATAAATATAAGAATAAATTACATCACATGGGTTAAATAAATAACAAGATGACATAAAAAGGCATTAATCCTGAATAAACATATATAAGCATAACATATATAACATGGAATCATGTAATCATGGAATCATAGTAATGTGTAAGCATACTAAAACATAAAATAATCATGATTCAAGGATCATTGAAAATGGAGGATCATGATTCAAGGATAACCATCAAGACCATTTCACATGGAGCATGAGTCAAGGCTAACCCCCAATACTTTTGCACACTGATATTGATTCAAGGCTAACCACCAAGACCATTACACATGAAATCTTGTGAGACTAAAAATTACCCAATGACTAGGAGTGGTGTCTAGTTTCACCCATAAAAACATGTTTATGAATCTGTGTGCCACATAAATAATCATACATATGTAATTAAACATAAACATAAGGGTTACCCATGGAAATAATTGGTTATCATAATCACGTAAAAGGCATAAAAAAGGGAATATCATAATGGTTTCCATGAAATGAAGAACTTAAATCATAAATGGATGTTTATAAGTGAAAATAGTCATATATCATAAAAAGTGATGTCCAACGGATGTGAAAACATGTAAAAAATATTGTCTAAGAACCTTTAGAAAGAAATAATTTTAGTGCAGTTTTAAGGAAAATAATAACTATTATTTAAAAATGAAAAGGAATAATTGTTTTTATAAAAAAAATTGGAACAATATAGTTTTTAATGATAAAATCAGTGATTTTAGGAAAAATATTTCTACTTGAGACATATTATTGAGTGAAATAGAAAATGGGTGAGAAATTGGGATGTTCCAATTAATGAGGATTGCTTAACGGGAATAATTGACAGTTGAACCTTTTTAAAGAATGTATTTACCCAACAAAAGAGGATGATATGATATATAACCATGATTTTTGAACATAGAAACATAATTTATAAGAATTAAAAAAATAAATAATCATTACCATCGAGTAAAGAGAGAGAAAGAGTAACCTGAAGAAAAAAATGGATGTTCGGGTAGAATCCCTTACCTTATGTCTGAAACGTTTCTGCACATGATTTTAATGTCCTGGATAATAATATTAAATCCATTAATTAATTAAATAAGAACCATTAATACATTATTTTTCTTTATTATAGTTTTTTAAGTTCATATATTACCTTTTTGATGGGTTATGAGATTCAATTTCATTGTTCGGGTGCATTGGTTTCCTTGGTTTTCATGATTGGTTTATGTGTATAAATGTATAGAAAATCATGTAAAATGAGAATGGTTTTACAAAATTGATATTATATGTAATTAATTAACATAAATAATATTAAATGGTTTCATATTTCTTTTTTTAATTTGGGGTGAGGATGAATCATTATATGTGACGTTAGTGATAATCGTTAGATTATTTTCACAGGTTTCGATTACAAAAAAACTATTTTTTATTAATTAGTATTATGTATATTAAATGGTCAGAGAACATTAAATGGGATTTAATAAATATATTATAATCTTCTTTAACCATAAAAATGGTTTTATGATCATACTTGAAGGTTGTAATGTAAATTTAAAACTTGTTGTCCTTGATTGCGATAAATTAACACATCACGGACGATATTTTCATTCTTATAAAAAAAGGGGATTGGAAAGAAACAATGATGGATTATTCCATTAGAATAATAAAAATTAAGTATATTTAAGTTAATTTTTTATCATACCTTTTAGATGAGGTTAGGTGTGGATATAATAAGAAAATAAAAGAACTTGAAAAGATATGAAAAGAAAAGAAAGAGGATTTTTCTTCTTGAATACTTCTTCTTGAAAACCACCTTAGGGGTATTGGTTTTGGTATATTTTTAGACCAAAGGCTCCTGGAAATTGGGGATGGTTATTGGTAATATATTTTTGAATAATTTGAATAAGGATCAAATCTTTAGAGGTGTGAGGAGAAGAGGTGGTGAGTTGTGGTATTTATAGGGGAGGAGAGAGGTGCGTTCTCCATATTTTATTCATTACATTATTATTTTGGATCAAGACTATGAATAATTTTATAATTATCACCAAATATATTGAAATAACTAAGGGATGTTTGATATTATGGTTCTTACATTAACAATGACTCAATGAATATTTTATTTAATTTATAATGTATATATACCATAAATTATTGTATTTTACTATTCACCAAAAGTTCATGTATTTTGGAAAAATACCAAAACATCACCTTAACCATTTTTAGATCTGTAGAATTTAAAAACAGACACCATTTTATGAATATAATTTTATAAATATGATAAATTTAATTTTTAAATGAAATCATCATTTATTTGAAAAATATCAATTTTTAAATTATATCTGATTTTACAACAGTTTGAAAAATTAATTAAGGTCACATATAATTATCTTAAAATAATAAGAAAAAACATACTAATTCATGTATCTATTTTATTAAGATAAAATTACTTTTAAACCATTATAATAATGATAAATTGTAAATAAACTAAATGCTTCACGAAAATATCAATACTCAATTTAACATTTTTAAAATTTCATTTACTTATACTATTATATAATTATATCATATTTTAATTTATAATATGGATAATTTTAATATATAATTTTATTGGTGAGGTTACTATTCTATAGTACTTTTTAATATTCATAAGGGTCACATTACTATTTTAGAGGTCATGTTATTATTTCATCAGTATATGTTCCTTGACTTATATAAATACATCTTATATTATTAATTATTTATTTATATGGTTTTTATTATGTTATCTTTGTGATGTTTATGTTATTTAGACTATGTAACATAATTATAATAAGGTAAATTTAATTGATAAAATTTAAGGCCATGGAAAACACTTTACATATAGTAAAAAACAACCATAATTTAAGACCATCCTTTTAAAATTATAACCAAAAAGACTTCCAAAACCCAATCAATTTTCTTTAGTTTCCAAGACATAAACAAAACATGATTTTATAATAAAATTCACACATGGATTTCCATACCATTACAGTAAAATCAGTAAATTAAAACTAACCCTTCAAGTTAAGTTGAGTCCATGGAGAAGGAATCTATTTCACTAGCATTGGTGAGAACGAAGAAAGACACTGCACAATTTCATGATCCGATAACAACCCTAATTCCATTCACTCTATCCAATACGATTCCATAATAAAAAAAAATCATAACACATAGATCTATACACAAAAAACTAGATATATGGTTCTGAGAGAGATATATATTGATAATAACCTTGGATCTATGAATAATGAGGAAGAATGATTTCTTACCAATGAATTCTACCCTCTGATGCACTTTGATTTGACTAAGAATCACTCCCAGGTTAAAAGGGATTGAATCTCGAGCCTATGAAGCTAGAGGAATTCTTATTTTGGAGAGAATAAGGGATTGGGGGAATAGAGGCTTAATTCAGGTTAGATCAACAAATTATGGATGGACAATTGTATGTTGTACAGTTACACTAGAGTCCACTATACTTGTGATCTAAGATGATTATCTAGAAGGCCTCAAGAAAGCCTCCCCATACAGAAAGGGTTATCGACACTAAATGAAGGCATAGTGTGTGTCAGTGGGAAACTATTCCCTCATATATGAGTAAGAAAACAACAAAAATAACTAATTATCAAACACAAAAATAATAATCAGAGTGTGGAAGAAATAGATAAACTAAAAAAATTTGTAATAATAAATGGAAATGAACTAAAGTCCCAAAAAATTAGAGTCAAACACACAAAATTTATCACCCACTAGGTCGATCACATGTACATGAGTAAATAAAATAAATAGGAATTGTAGTAAAAGGTTCTACTACTATATCTCTGTTAAACCACATAACAAATCTCCACATACATATTTGTGCCATACTACTCAATATTCCCCAAGACTCCTCCCATACCAATCCTTCAACCAAGTGAACATCTGCTTAGGGTACCCTTGTGAAACGTCAGCCTGGGCAGGGTGAGTAAAAAACACAGTAGGGCACCACCAACACGATCTCATACATAGATAGTAATATAAAGTTTATGTAAATGTAATATACTTATCAGGATAACAATAATAACAATAATAACTACTAAAAATAAAGTAATGTACAAGTTTTATAAGATATGATAAGGTAATTTGGTCAACCTAGCGGAGACACATTGGAAAAAAATAACAACATAGAAACAGTTTCGATCCATAGATCCATAACCCTAGTCAACTAGGAAATGTTCCACCATGAATACATATATATAAATATATAAATATTTATTATTTTAGATATATATATATATATATTCCCATAAATATAAATACATAAATATTTATAAACATGATTATGGTGAAAAGTAAAATAAACAATAACAGTCGATCAATGGGTTTATAATCTCGATTGTATATAAATCCAGTGAAAAAGGAATATAGTTGGATGTCATACCACTCAATATCTGTATAATTAAGTTGATCTATGGATTTTTAATCACAATTGACAATACCTACTTCATCAAATGTCAAAAATTCTCTAAGTATGCTACGTCACCACATAGTGATAAATGTCCCAGACCTAGGATCACCCATACTTGCATCAAATCACTATAACGAAGGATTCCAAATTCAGATATAAAATCTTATAAATGGTCACTGATCTAGAATTCATGACACCCATTCCAAGTAAATGCAGTTTGATGTATGATCCCTAGGTCTCAGTCTATAGGTTGTAATGAAATTGTGAGTCAGATAATCCCTATGGGTATGAACCTTAGTCAATGTATAAGAAGAGATCACCGATGATACGTTTTTCCCGCCCCTCGAGATCTCAATTGTAGAATGTTGTTACCGACATCAATCATGGGGGTGAAACACCACATCCAACCACAATGATAATGTAGGGCTCATATGCCTGATCCTAGGAAGTGTGTCTCGATATTCTCATCAAATATTCTGATCGAGGAGAGCGTAATCATGATCATCATGTGTTAATTATAGAATATTGTGGTCATCCATAACATGTAACAATTCAAGGAGAGTGTAATCAACCTCAACACCCAAAAAATCAAGGAAAGAATAATCATCCTCATCATCATTATAAATTGATGTGAAGAACATCCAAACATATAAAACTCAAAAGAAGGATCCCAAGAAACACATTTGGGTATCCCAAAAGAATAAAAGAAAGGGATCATAATCTGGATTTGAGGAAATAAATTTGGGCATTCCAATTAGGGAAGATGTCAAATAGCACCTAACTGAGTTCCCAAAAACCAAGAAGTTCATCTGGTAATCCTTGTTGCATCTACAATAATCACGTAAATGCATAAATAACAGAGTGAGGGTGGATGAATGCCTATACCTATCAATGTTTCCTTAGACTCGTAGGTTTATGGGTTTGGAATAGGTTCTAAGGTGAAACACACTACCATATCTACCCAAACCCGATCTACTATCTCATGGTCGGACAACATAGAGGCACCCACAGGGTCCCCTATGTCAAAATACTTGAGAGGCTCCCCACTCGGGATCCTGAAGGCCTGCTAGTAAATAAGGGCATCTATATTGGGGTCCTCAAAGTTAGTATATAAAAATGACATCCATATTGGGATCCAAGAATAGAATAAACTTATGCATCCTTTAGGGTATCCATGGTTATGTCGAGATCCTTAAGTTAAGGAAGGAAGTTTGTGAACTGGTGGTGTTGGTGACCCTGGGCATTCATCAAACATCATCTACCCATTCCATTTAATATAACAATTTACTAGAATGAATTTAAAAATAGAGCGTCACCCTCAGTGGTGATCCCGAGCATATATCTTATAACATAAACACTAATAAATACTAAAGGGAAAGTACAACAAACCACCTACCTTTATATAGCCTTCCATTTAATTTTCAGGGTTCAGAAGTAGATTACAAAGACCAACCAAGCTCATCCGATAGAAGAAAGGTCCCACCTCACAACTAAGAAATAGAAAATTATTAAATTACAATTACACTATAATTAATTAATCTTATCAAGATAAATTTTTTAAATAATTTAATTTATAAGGGAATAAAACCCAAAACCTTACCAGTCGACATCATCACACCGAGACCATGACCAACCGTTCACCAAAAACATGTGATGCATCCTAAACCCTGAATTGGGAAATATCCTGAAGAAATAGTTCCAAAAAATCAACCAATAAATTCATGTAATGCATTTAAGCTTTAAAAAATCATCGTGGCAGCATAACACGAAATAATGGAATGCATAGAAATGAAAATACCCTCTAGAGATGTCCTCATCCTAGGAAGATCCAAATATTCAACCAAAATAGTTGATTACACCATGATCTAGTGGAAGGAGTGAATAAAACTAAATGACTGAGAAGTACTTTTTTTATTATCGTCTAGGGAATGTCCTAGTACCTCCATTACAAAGTGCCCTCAAGAGGGTCGAAAATAATGTAATCCAAGAGAATATTTCTGCGCAAAGATCTGGCACTCTCGCTGAAGAGACCCCAAGCCGGAAAAAATGGAAAGTCCTTCTGGGCATTCGAGGCTTGCAAGAGTGTCCACAATGAAGTTAGTTTTCCTCCAGCTATGATGAATGAAATGTCCCGAAGAAATTTCCCTGACACACCTTCTGATAATGTAGATCAAATCCCATGGAATCTCATGTCTTCCTTGGATAATCTTCACCAGAATTTTGGAATCTGACTCAACTTCTGACACCTCGAGACTGCATTCCCTACAAGCTTGGAGACCAGTAAGCAATGCCTGAGCCTCTCCCCCCAGGGAATAACCTGGGCCATAGAAGGATCTGAAGGCCATAATAATAGAACTGTAAGTATCATGCAGTACCCCTCCACCTCTCATTAATCAGTTTCTTAAAGAACCATCCACGTTGATTTTCAGGCCATTAGAAGGGGGGTCCAGCAGACCCATCTTCCTCCCTAGCCTCCAACAGAAATGGTTCTGTTAAGGATGTTGCAAACCAGGGTCGATTGCTGACTCCCTTTAAATAATGAGAGAAGATTACGAATAAGGGACCTTTCCCTCATAAACAGAAATGAATCTGATACACGGGAACCCAACCGTGCCAGATTCCTAGCTTCCCAAATTGTTCAACATATGGATGTAAGGATGATGACACAGACCTTACATTCCATGCTTTTTCCCTCCACACCCTGCATCCATGAGGTCGTGAGGCTGTGAAATGGAGGCTGTTGAAAATCAATCCTTGGTTGTAGAGATCAGATCGACCAGAGATCAACCGGCCAGGTGCTCTGGGCAAAAAGATGGTTAGTGGATTCCCTCTTCGAATTCGCACAACAAAAGCACCGATATTCTAACTGTATACATATCCTATGTATTTTTTCATACGTAGGTAAATCCTTATTCATGATACGCCAAACGAGGAAGCTCATTTTTGTGGGGATCTCTATACACTAGAAAACGCCAGCCCTCTCCTCCGGACCAGGTTCTCCTTGTCTGCTTCTTCTATACTCCCGGGTGGAGAAAATTCCCAGACTTGAACCCGTGTAAGAACATCTATCCTCCTACTCTACCAAGATGATACTATTGAATACCACCTTCTGTTATTCATTAATAACTGCCTTAATAAACGAAGGATAAGTGCTTGTTTATTTGAAGGAGATACCGGGTGCAGGATAGTTCGGGAATCCAAGACATTCCCCTGCCCAGTTTTCTTCCCAAAAGCCAACGTCTACTCTTCCTATGATCCACCGAGTTGATTCGGATAGCTCATCCAAGCGGTCAAACATACACCATGCCAATCCAGATTGGCCTTCTCTTCGGGGTCCTGCATAATTATGTTGATCGTCGTATCTATTCCCGAAGAAAGAATCCCATAATGATTTCCCATGAATGTCTTGCTTGCATTCCTTGCATGCTTTCTGTGATATCGCATAAACCCACACCGCCCTCCTCCACTGGTGGAACCATATGCTTCCAAGCTGCCCAGTGACAGCGGCCATTCTGATTGGCATCCCATAGGAAAGAGGACATCACCTTCTCCATTCGTACGATAGTGCTCTTTAGTGGTTTGATAATCGCCAGTAAATGAAACAGAATGGAGGTGAGAAATCTGTTGATGAGTGTGACACATCCCCCAAAAGATAGGAATTTGTTTTTCCAGTTCATAATTTTACCCAAAATCCGAATCATGATATCTTCAAAAAAACGTTATTTAACACGTCCGGGAGAGAGTGGAACCCCAAGGTAAATAGAAACTCATAAAATCAAAAATTATGGAAGAAAAATAGCATAGATGGAAGGAAGATGGAGATCATTCCCTCCAATACTATCTATGTGTACCCAAAATACCCTTGATTATTGATGAATGGAGGGGGAAAATCAACCGCGAGATACCATGTACCCCTCCAATTTCCCAATGAGAAAAATGGGGGAGGTTCCCCTATTCTACATTAAAAAAATTGATCCCACCTGTTACATGATGTATAACTGTTATAATTCATGTAACAGTTTCACGATGCGTAACTGATACACATCATGTATTCTTTGAGGAAGGCCCCCAGAGCTTGTACATCATGAATTTACCAAGATACACCCCATGAAACCAATACATGTTTTGAAAATAATTTATGAAATGTAAAGTCGATAACAGTTATTTTGAGTATCCTGGATCACTCGTTCTTACTCTGGTGTTCAATCGAACCCCCATGACAACCACTGAAACATAAACCACTTCCAAAAACATTATCTCTTGACATTAAAACCCTCATGAACTAATTCTGATTCCCATTTCATAAACAAAATCATCTATTATCTAAAAATTGAAATTCTTTCTGAATTTTTATCCTACTCAGAAACATGAGATGTTACAACCTCCCCACCTTAAAACTTCTCATCCCCAAGAATTCGTGGGAAATAATGAAAACATTACCTGAACTACTTGGTCCATGAATTAACACTCATGTTTCCATTTTTCATTTTTGAATTCCTAAAATTATTCCAAGATATACTAGAATACATAGTACATATGTCACTAAAACTCGATCAAATGCTTATAATTGAGAAATAAACACCAATGAGGTTCTTAACCAACTATACAAAAGAATGAAAGTCAAACTACATCTGGTCAACTATTCCTAAAAATTCTCAAATTCAGCATCCTAAAACACCAAAATAGATTCAACAATATTTTATTTGAAGGTTTATTAAGGACATTCTGAGAATCCTCACTAAATCTCGTAGCCTACATCTAGTGACATCTCATGAAAAAATCATCCCCTTTTCATACCCATTGTCATGCCACCACACAATCACCAATACATTTTTGATCCAATACCCTTGTATTTTCAGAATCTATATAAGGCCAACACCCACACTTAGACTCCACGAGAGTCTATATTTGAAGATGAACCAAACATTTCATAAGAAACTCAAGTCCACATATTTCCATTTATCCAACAGATGAAGATATCCAATGACCATCCTATGACAGATCTCAAAAGTTTCATGACCCTTCTCCCTTGAGGGTTGCCTATTATGGATCGATATCTCACTCCCCACATTTGTAGAATACTTGTTGTTTTACCAAAGAAACAATTCCCAACCATTATAGCACATTCCCCATCCATCCCTATACATAAAAATGACATCGATAGAATCTCGCTCATGCTCGATGTTCAATGAAAATTCACACGTCACCCATTTTTTATCCCTGAAAATGGTACCCACAAAAATACTGATTTTTAACATAAAATGAGTGTAGAATCTTTGGATTTTCCTTGTAAAAATTTGTAATATCTCTACATAAATTTATAGACCTAGGTGCTAAGATGACATGTGATTTTGTGGATCGGTGAGCCTGGAAAACTTTTATAAAAATATTAAGTATTTTTATACTATTCATGTGGAAAAAATGATTTATATCTTAAACAGCATCTCTAAACCAAAAAATTAGGCCACAACTGAGTCAAAAGTATACTTTTTACCTTAAGTGGGGTGTACCTTTTGTGGGCGCAAACCATTTATTGGAAACTATATCGAGGGTGTTTCCATAAATAAATAAATATATTTATTTCGGGATGTTGGATCAAATATCTCTTGAACCGAGTCTCGAATTAGATTTTTGAGATTGTAGTTGAGTTTAAAAGGTTGTTTTTACCTGAGGTGCGACATAATCTTTGTCGGAATTAGGAGTCAGGTCAGAGGCGAGTGTTTGAAACATGGAGTTACGAGGATATTGTTTAAATAAAAGTAAAAAAAATATCTTCCTCCTCTTCCTCCCCCCTAGTATGCATGAAAAAATTTCTCCCTCTCTTATACTTATATAACAATTAAATAAAGGAAAAATTGATGAAATTAAGATCCATTGATCTATTATATTTAAAGTGGACAACCCCAGAGCATGTAGCAGCAACTTCTGAGTGCCGAATCGACGGAAAAGATTTGGCGTTCTATCGTAAGGTAGGTAGTTTGAGTTTTAATTACGTTTCCCCCATGATTATTATTCATTCTTATTTTGAATCTTCGAGAGAATCTTGATTCTGTGTATATTGTGTCTTGAGGTTTTCAGATCTGGTCTCGGAATATTTTTCCGACTATCGGAGTGGTCCTTGTGTTTCATGGAAGGTGGGGGCGGCGCGATGGAGACCATTAGTGGTGCGGCGGAGGCCGCTAGGGGTGTGGTGCTGCAAAGTGCTAGGGGGTGCTAGGAGTCGATAAGTGAGCAGGAAGTGTGGGCGGGTCGTGGCTGGTCTATGGGTTGGCGAGGTGGGTCGGACCGATCGGAGTGGGCTGGTCCAACCAAAACAGGCTGAGGGTCTTTAATCCCTTGTAACTACTAAACTAGTTGTCCGATTTACATGTCTCTTATGGATACATGACCCCTGGGTCAATGCATTCCTTTTATGGACATTTGGATAAATTTATGTGTTGGGATCAAGGCTTGGTGGCACAAAATAGCTAATTGAAATAATAATAATATATTTATTATTATTTGGATATTTTTATCAAATATAACTTCTGGGTTCAATGTCGCATTGACGCATCGTTAGTTGTGTTACAACCTTGCATTTAAAGAGAACATTTAAATACTGGTTTAGGGTAATAATAACGAAATCAAGGTTCGGGCCCCTGATTGACCCGTTCAGACTTATTTTGGTGAAAAGTTCATTTTTCACCAGTTATACATTTTGGGAAAGTAAATAGTTTGTCCTATGTGTTTTTTTCATAGAACAAGATGGTTTCCATAGTTTGGGACTAAGAGACATACTGTGCAAGCGATGTTGTGTGGGTCTCTTGGGCCAACCATTCCTTTACCAGTAGTTTTTAGTGGGTCCCTCTTTGTGAAACAAAGTATGAGACTATTATTTGAATTATTAGATATGATAAAAAGGAATAAAGTTTAGGTCTTCTATATTATGATCATGGGAATACATATATTGAGGAATTTTATGATTCATATTATGTTGGATTTATCTCTTATAAGATATCTAAATCTATCTTTGTAGTATTTTTTGGAGTAAATTTGATCTCATGGAGAAGAAAGAAGTATATGGTTATCTCCTGATCAAGTGCAGTGTTAGAGTATCTTTCCCTAGAATATATGACTACAGATATTATTTGGTTACAACAAATTCATCAAGAGAATGGGTATACGACCAACAAACTGGTACATATTTGTTTTTACAATCATGATGCTATCAATATTTCCACAAAAATATTCTTTCATGAGCATATGGATAATATTGAAGTCAATTATCATTTATTTCAAGTAAACTTTGAGAAGAATAAGATCACCTTTGACCATGTTCACACCTCTTATCAACATGAAGATATTCTCCCAAAAGAGGTTCATGGAACATGTACCCAATTTTTGTGTAACAAGATGGGCATGATAAATATATATGTTCCATCTTGAGAGGGAGTATTATGAGTTTTTAAATGATTCTTTTATTATTTTGTATTTAATATAGGTACACTTAGCTTCAGGGGGAGTGTTAGAGGATGTGAGTCCCACATTAAAGTTGAGATATCATGTTATCTTTTCCATTGTCGAAAAATAAACGACAATACCTCCCTTAGAGAGGTGTCTTAGGTATTGGGTTACTTTTTTCTTTATTATAAAACCTCTATTATAATAGTTTAAAACATGTAAATTTCATTCCATGCATTATTTTATTCAAATTTAAAGCATTGATATTTTATTTTTATGGTATTTCTTATGGAACACTTGGTGATACCCTACTAGGTTGTTTAGATCTTACACTACCATTTCCTTTGGGGATTTATAGATTACCTTACTCTAGGTCAAACAAAATGAAATGAGATACTGGGAGTTGGTGAATTTTATGGATCCTTGGGACCTATAGTAATGGAGGTGAACGGTGGATATGTGACCCACCTGTTACATGGGATATGTCTGACATTTTACATTGGTAGATGTTGTGTCTTTTTATGTTGTAATTTTTAGGTATTATTCGTCCTATTTGATTCTGGTAATTTATTCATCAGTAGTGTTGAAACACCAACTTGTATATTTTATATTCCGCTATTTTGTGGAAAAACCATTCCAACTTGATCCTTGTATGACTCCAGCTGCTAACTACCATCCTGTAGGGACCGGGAATGCCCTTCAGACCATGTCAGGACCATCTTGGGTATTAGTGTACTAGTGTATCTTGTATTGTTTGTAAACAAGAGGTACCACAAGTGTAGGTTTTTCACCTTCCCTTGATCTAGGTATGTGTTTGGGTAGTCATGTTAGATTGGAGGTAGGATTTATGGGGCTTAGTAGGTAGTTCTAAGCGAGTTCCTGGCTAGCTCTCTTTGTAACGAGCCTCAAGTCACAATGGGTGTTTGGGAAAGGTATATTTGAGGAATAAATTAATCTGATTTTTACACTTTTCCTTGATTTTTATTTGAGTATATTAGAATCCCGGTATTGAATTTTGATTGATAAAATTGATCTTCCTATATCCCTTATTTGATTTCATGATCTTTGTATCCTTTCTGACACTTCAGTGTGGTCTTTTGATGTTTTGTAGAATCATTCCAATGAGAAAATGTTTTAATAGGTTGTGGGAGGAATCTACTAGTGAACCACATCAAGAAAATCCTCTAGTGGACTAAAATTTTATAGATATAGTGGTGTGTAAATTCCATGATTTGGGATAGGTACCTATACTCATTCTCATTCAGAATTCGGTAGAAGAACCTCAATGGGATAATTTGAGAGATCGTGCTCCAAAAGTTTCTTTATCAGAAACTAATATCTTTACAAGGTATAAATGACCCTTTAATGGGTGAGGATTATTTGAAAAATATTGAACAACATTTTCAATTCATGGAAATGATAGAATCTATAAAATTGAAATGTGCTACCTTTAAGCTTGAGGGTCCTAGTAAGAGATTGTGTCATTTTATGGTGATGGTGACAAATAATGAAGTCTTGGAGTGGAAATAATTTACAGTTCTTTTCACTAATCAATTTAATCTATATTTTAAGGGCTTGAAAAAATCCATTGATTTTATTAACCTACAGCAGGGTGATAGGACCATGACAGAGTATACAAACTGGTTTGCAAATCTTTTTCAGTTTTATCTAGAGATGGTGAAAATTTTAAAATTGATGGATATATGGTTCAATATGGGTATCTGACCTGACATCCAATCATATCTTTTCTTTCTAAATCTCAATTCTTATGATTATGTTCTAGATAGAGCATTGATGGTTTAGCATGACCTGGATGGTAATTCAAGGATGATGGGTATTTATTTTCCTCTCAGGGGTAGTTTTTTAGTTCTTTTAAAGGAAAGAGAAAGAATGATGAGTCTTGTTGTGGTTCTAGATAGAAGTATTCATCCAGACCTCCTGAAATTCCTATCAATGTCCCTTTGACTTGGTTTTAGGGTGGAAAGGTTAGACATTCAAAATGGGTTTGTATTGAGGAACCAAATATCTATAGTTCTTATGGTCACTCAGGAAACCGAAAAATGTTATGTCATATTTTTTACCCAATGCAGTGAAACCAGATTATCATCACTAAAAATTATTTTGGTTAAATCAAAGGCTTCTAGAACTTAGGGGTTCTAGCCAGAGTCATTTGTAATTAGGCTTTTTTGCACAATGGATGAGCCTTTTGGGGAAGCTGATATGGGTCAGAAAATATGAGAGGTACCATCATTATAGATTCATCTTTAGTGACTAGATTATATGAAACTAGTGCATATCACTTGTTTATATTGACTCATGTTGTGAATTTTCTAAATCTTATTATAGATATTTTTTCTTATGTGATGGATATCACTACGCCCTGTTTAATAAAGAGAGAGCAGGGTCTTTATTTTTCTTCTTGTGTTTTCTCTTTATCAAAGATTGATCTTATCTAATATTTTATTGTTCTCAATATGAAACCTATTAACATAATTTTCAGGATGGATTGGCTGATTGATCATAAGGCCCATATTGACTATTATATTTGACGGGTCTCCTATACTACACCCGATGAAGTGTGCCGTGTCTTTTAGGGAGAATGGGACATAAGGTCTGGTAGATTTAGAAATTATTTTCTAGATTTGGGTAAGGTATATCGTTGTTTTATTATGACTTGGATCGATAATATTTGAGTGATTATCTCCCCCCATGTTTCATCAAGCTTCCTGACATTCTTCCTTCTGATTTCGCTAGCTTTCCACCAGTATGAGAGTTGGATTTTTTATTGATTTATTACCTAACACTCAGAAAGTGTATGTTCTTTCATACTTTATGGCACAATAGAGTTAAAATAATTTAAATACATTTGGATGATCTTCTTGAGAAAGGTTTCATATTCTTGAGTGTGTTACCTTGGGTGAAATTTATTCTCTTCAGGAATAAATCAGATGGAAAACTTTTCCTATGTGTTGATTACCAAAAAATAAATCAAGTTATGGTGAAGAATAAATATCACATTACACAGATTTCTAATCTGTTTGACAATATGAAATGGAGAAAGTGGTTCTTGAAGATTTATCTTCTATCTGGATATCACCAATTAAGAATAAAATAGTTTGAAATTCATAATACTTCATTTAAGAGTAGGTATATCTATTATGAGTATCTTGTTATGCCATCTGGTCAAACCAATGCTCCTATAGTTTTTATGGATTTAATGAATAAGATATTTAATGAGTACCTGTTCTCATTCATGAGGGTATTTTTTGGAAATATCATAGTTTACTTTTAGAATAAGGAGGACCATGTGCATTATCTGAGGGAAATTCAATATTTCTTGAGAAATCATTAAATTTACACAAATCTTTTGAAATATAGTTTATGGATTTAGGAAATGAAGTTCTTGGGGCATGTGGTTTCAGAACATGGTATCTCAATTGATCCTGAAAAGGTGAAATTTTTTATGAAATGGGATAAATCATGTAATTTATCCGATATATGAATCTTATTAGTATTGGAAGGATATTACCGTAGGATTGTTAAATATTTCTCGAATTTTTCATCTCTGATGACTGTTCTCACTCGGAAATGTGTGAGGTTAATCTGGGATAAAAAATGTCAGAGTTCCTTTGTTGAGTTGAAATGATTTCTTATTGTTTTACATGTGTTGACTCTTCCAAAGACCAATCAAAGATATAGAGTTTTTTTAATGAATAACCTTTGGGATTAGGTTATTTTCTTATGTAGGGTGATTTCATGGTTGCCTATGGTTTCAGATATCTTAGACCATATAAGAATAATTATTCAACCCATGATCTCAAAATCACATCTATGATTTATAATTATAAGATTTGGATGCATTAACTTTACAATGAAATATTTACCATTTAATATGACCACAAAATATTGTGTTATATCTTCTCCCAAAAATATCTGAACATCCGAAAGAGGCATTGTGTTGAGTACCTACATTCTTTTGATTTCGACATTTCCTACACCCCTAGTAAGGGGAATATCATTGATGATTATTTAAGAAAGAAAATTACAACCCAAGCCATGAAATAATCAATAGAATAGTATAAATTACGTCTCTATTTGCTTAGTTGCATTTGGGAGTCCGGGATAATGAGTCTGAATTTATTTTGGTGAGCGTGTTGTTGACTTCCTCTCCTATCGAGAAGATTCTTCAGAAGAAGCAGTTTGATTATGAATTCCATGGAATTAGGGAATATTTTTATGGTAAGGAGACTACTAGTGAGTGGATGTTCTCTTGATAGGGTATCATATGTTTCTATAATCGATACATTATTTTTTTTCATTGAGAAGGTTCATGGTGGATGGATTTCATAATTCCCAGTGGTCGGTTTAACCTGTAACCATGAAGATGTTCTATGATATGTTGTGAAGATTCAGGTGTCCAGGTATGAGGCAAGACATTTCTAACATTATTTCTCATTGTTATAACTAGAAAAAGGATAAAATTGATCACATGAGACCTTTGGGCTTACCTTATCCACTTCCAGTTCCAACATGGAAGTGGGAATAGATTTCTATAGACTGTGTGGTTGGGTTTTCATATACCCCTAGATGGAATAATGTGACATTGGTTGTGATTGAATGGAAAACCAAATTAGCTCACTTTATACTCATTTGAGTTATAATCCAAGTTGAGGACTTAGGAAATCTCTACATATTGGAGATTTTCCGATTTCATGGAGTTTTATCTGCTATAGTCTTTGATAGGGATATTTGTTTCACTTATCGCTTCTGAAGAGGCCTCCAAGAGACCATGGGATCCCATGTAGATTTGAGAAGGAAATATCATCCATACATAAATTGCTAGATAGAGCAACCTGTATAAATTCTTGAATAAATGCTATGTGCATGCATTATTGACTTTGGTGGAGCTTCAGATGTCCATTTGGGACTAATTGAGTCCACCTATAAAAATGGTTACCATTCCTTTATCAAAATTGATCTTTTTTAGGCCTTTTATGGCCAGACTTATAGATCTTTGATATGTTGGTCAGATATTGGTGAACCTTTCTTAGTTGGACGGAGTTTGTTTCAAAAGATTATAATGTGGATTCATTTGATTAGTCATAGAATGGTGATGGCACAAAGATGGTATAAATCTGATGCTGATGATTTTCAGAGACTGTTGGATTTTTTTGTCAATGACCAAGTGTTCTTGAGAGTTTCTCCTCATTTGGGTCACAAATTTCATGGGAAATAAGGAAAGCTCGTGCTGAGGTTTTTGGTTTCTTTTGATATTGATGAGAAAGTGGGGAAAGTGGTCTACTATTTGACACTTCCACTATATTTGAATTCTATACACAATTTTTTTTATATATCTCAACTTTTAAAGTATATTTCTAACCCTTCTCATGTTTTTAAATGGAAATATCTTGATGTTGACCCTGATTTATCCATGACCGAGCATCTAATTTGAATTTTTTATTTTGAGACATAGGTTCTTTGTGGGAATACGACACCTTTGGTCTATGTGAGTTTTTAGAATATTTTTTATTCACATGATACATGGAATCGTTATTCCTTGATGATAGGGAAGTGGGCACATCTCTTTGATATATAATCTTCTAGTTATGACTTCTGGGAATAGAAATTGTTTATGGTGGGGAAATTGTAAAATATCATTATGCTCTTTTAGGTATTTCTGGAGCCTTATTTTGATATAATGTTTTGGTATGTGTGATATTATTAATTAATGAATTATAGTTATAAATATATCAAAGGTTTTAGATGATGTTATTTGGTCTTGAGTTTAGTTAGAGACCTTTTTTGATATTTTATGCATGAACCGACTATGTACAATTTGCAAGATAGATTCATTCCATGAATGTAATTCATTAAATGAATCTATCACATTAAATAATCCATGAAACAGTTTCATTATGTGAATGATATTCAATACATGAATTGATTTGATGATTTTAATTCATCTGGATTAGGATTTTTAATCAGAGGTGACACCTTTTTTAGCATATATGATACTTAGGATATTCAAATTGTGAATGGAGGATTCACGTTGTGAATTCATTATGCTCAGTGATTTTTATACCCTATAGCCTAAAACCATTTTTTTCATAAAATCCCTTCCCTCTAAGACCTAGGGAAATGCCAAGAAACTTTTGGGTGATTTCTTCCCTTGTGGACATCTTAGTTTGGCATTTTATCTCTGATGATTTTCCTCATTATGGTTTTATCCTTCTCTTTTCAACCCTTCCTTGAGAGTGTTGTGATATCATGTTTATCAATTGAATAAGATTATGATATTGATGATTTTTAATCTAGTATTTCCTTGTTGATCTCTTTCACCCTCATTATTTATTGGTGTTTCCCATTATGGGTGTTGATTTGATCACTGATTAAATATAGGTGGTTCTGTAAGCCTTTACCCTACAATTGAAACCCAGAATTTATTGATTTATTTGAAATGAGTTTTTAAATTATTTGAAAGGAGTTTTTAAATTATTTAAAAACTATGAATTGAGATAATTGATGTTTTATTTTGAAAATGTAATTAAAATTGTGAACCCCCCCCCCCCATTTTAATGGAATTAGAATTGTTGTGTCGATTTGAGAAGAAATTGATGGCTTGATTTGATGAATTTATTTTATGTAAAACCTTGATATAAATGTATTAAACTAAAAGATAATTTGAAAATTAATGAATTGATTAAAACCTATTATTTGGTTTCTAAATGATAAGGGCATGTTAAAAAATTAAAATTCGACAATTTTATTTTTAAATGATTTGGAATGATTTGTTTGAACATGATTGATTAATTGATTGAATGAATCAAATGTGAGCCTAGGTATTGAGTGGGTAATTAGGACAGTCATGCTTGGATGTGACCCATTATAAATGGATTGATGTGAAAAAACTGACATAAAATTAATGTATCATGATTTCCCCTATGGGGAGTTGAGTACCAACACCCTGAGCTCGGTGATGTGTGCACACATTGAGATGAGATCACAGATTGAGAAGTGTGAGGATCATATTTCCAGAAACTAACATACCACAGGTCTTATTACATGGTTCTATGATATGTTCTAATTTTATGTTTACATTTCATTGACAATAGAACTACTTTATTCATGTCAACTAATTTATATAAGTGTTTTATATAAATTATTCATTTAATCTTTTTTTAATATATCTATCATCTTTTTTATTATGAAAGAATGTTTTATTGAAAATTGGTAAAAGCCATAAAATGCCTTATTTTATTTAAACTTAAATCATTAATGGTTTATTGCTATGATATTTCTTATGGAACACTTAGTGAAACCCTATTGGGTTGTTTAGATCACACACTACCTTTTACTTGAGGAATTTTTAGATTACCTTTTGTTGGGTCCAAGCAAAGGGAAAGCACTACCTGGAGGTGGTGGTTATTCTTGATATTTAGGATTCAAAGTGATAGAGTTGATTGATGGAGATGTGATCCACCTATTAAATAGGATATTTATAAGCTTTTACAGTGGAAATTTTTTTTCCTTTTGATGATGAACTATTTGGGTATTATTTTACCCATTTGATTCTAGTACATTATCCTTGAGGGGTGTTGGCATAATGACTTGAATATTTTATCTTTTACTATTTTGTGGAAAAACTTCTCCCTCTTGAATCTTTCATGATGTTGGGTTCTAGTTGAAATTCCATGTGGATTAGGAATTCCCTTTGATCCATGTCAATACTATCTTGGGTATCAGTGTACCAGGGTATCTAGGATGGTTTGTGACTCCGAGAGCTCCATGTACTTTTCATCAGGTGATACTTCTTGTTCTTATTTATCCTCTAGGGAAAACCATGTGTAAAATGAATATAAAAAATTCAAACAATAGTAATTAAGGATTAATTCATTATCGATAAAATTAGATGAAAATGAGTTCAATAAAATATATATTCCATAAGTTGGTTTATCTTTCAATTATTATTCTTTATAAAGTGCCTCTTGGAGTAGAGTTGTCATTGATGGAGGTAGGTAGTTGGGTTCCTCTAACTTCTCTTCAAATTTCACCACTCTGGAGGTTTCTTCTTCCAAGGAAAGAGAGATATATATAGGTTCTTATTCTTCTTTTTTAAGGATTGGAAGATAATTTTGTAGGTTAATACTTACAAATTCATCCCAAAATACATACAAATATTTTTAATCACCTATATGCATGTTAGTGGGCAAGTCTTCTTCATGAATCTCCTCGAGCCAAGTCTCGGTGAGAGATTATGAGAATAATTATTCATGTAACTCATTATTGGACATCTCAAGTGTCAAAAACCATCCTGGATACCCTAGTACATTGAAACCTAAGCTGGATTTGACATGTCCTAAAGGGTTTTCTTGATCCACATGGATTGGTTACTAGTTGCTGGAATCATGCAAGAATAAAGAGGGAAGGGTTTTTTCCATAAAACTGTGAAATATAACAAGATACAAGTCAGTATAATCATCACTCCAAAGTGAGAAAGTACCAAAAAATAGGTATAAAAACCCAAATTTGTACGTCATCAAGTACTCAGCAAAAATATTAACATCCCAAATTAAACTACAATGTAAACCAGACAAAATCCCCAACAATCATGTTTAACAAGTGGAAAACAACTCCACCGGTCACCATCACCACTCCATGGTCCAAAGGATTAGGAACATCCACCACCTTCAAGTGTCTCTTTCCCTTTGCTCATACCTAGCATAAGAAGATCTAAAAATACCTGAAGGTAATGTTAGGGTGTGATCTATAAAGCCCAGTAGGGTCTCACTAAGTGTTCCACAATAGATTTAATAATAATAAACCAATCATGAATTCAATTTACAATTTTATATTTAAGAAAACATCCTTTCTTTTCAATAGATGGAAAACATTTCAAACATGGATTAAAAAACATTTTATGTAAAGAATTCATATAAATCACTTAGCATGAGTAAATTAGTTCTATAATCAATGTCATATATAATAAAAATATACACAACAATCACCATGGACATCTTCCCTAAAGTATGTTAGTTTCTGGTTATAGTATCCACACACTTCTCAAATTAAAAATCATGGATAAACATGTGTGCACATGTCCCTTAGGTTTATGCTGAATATGATTCATCAACATCCCATTTGGGATAATCATGTCGAACTAGGTTTTTGTTATAGTTTTAAGCATCAATCCATTACTAGGGGATCAAGACCCTAGCATACTTATCCCAAATAAACCACTAACTATATGTTCTCTCATGTTCTTAATCAATAAATAAATAATGGTAAAATAATATCAGTTCAAATAAATTATCATTTATAATTCAATTTCCCAATTTTTCATTTCAATATAGCAATTAAATTTCAAAAACCAAAACATAGGTTTTTCATCATTTCATGTATTTTCAATCCAAAACATATCATGGGTTTTCATCATTTATGTTTAATCCATTTTCTCAAAAACAAACCTCAAAAAATTCATCCCACAATTCCAATTCCATTTAAATTTAGGGTTTTTCTCAAAATCCAAGCCATTAAAAATTCCAATTTAAAATCATATCAAATTAGGGTTTTATAAATTAATTGAATGATATTTCAAAAAAAATAAAGAAATTAAAGGTTTCAATTGCATGTAAAATCTTAAATTGAACCACCTAACTTCAATAAATAAAATCAAACAATCAACACCTACAACGGGAACTCGCCAATGAAGAAGAAAGAAATAAATATCTAGGAACATAGTCTAGGATAAATATCTAATAAAAGAGAGTTTATATCCATCCATGACATGATTATCCATAAAACTCTAAGGAGTAGATAAATATAGTTCAGAAGAAACTACATGAGAGTATATCCTCTTACCTAGAAAGATGAACCACAACAACACCGATGATCATTCACAAAACGAATGATCTAAAAAGATCAGAGGTCTCCCAAATTTCCCTAAGAAGGATCTAGGTCAATAAGGGAGAGGGATATGAATGAGTGAAATTAAAATCATATGTACAAAAAACTTAAAATCACCTACATTGATAAGTACAGGGTGTGTGACTCTGTTTCACATCATGTAATCTATAAAGGATGCTTACGCTAAAAAAGGAGTCGTATTTTTATTAAAATATGATTTTCTCTTACACATCATGAATTCTAAGTACATGGTTTATAAACTTTAATTCTCAATAAATTCCCTATGGAATATTCCTCGTGAAAAATAAATGGTCTGTAAGTCTATTACACGATGTGTAATTTCTTAGAAGATAGCAGAAAACCCAGATTCTATTGAAAAAACTAAAACCAATAAAGGAAGACCAAAACAAAAGGAAAAGGAATACATTATGAAAGATAAGAGGATGTTGCAACCATACCACCATAAAAATATTTTATCCCTATAAATCTTATTAAGATGTTTTCATATCAAAGTGATGAGGCCACTGCTCTCTCATTAATGTCTCATGATCCCACGTCTCATGAGAATTAGAACCATAATTATATAGCACACTGACCAAAGGTATCATCCTCCCACGAAGTATCTTTGTCTTAGAATAATAAATCCTGATTGGATGCTCAGTCACAGATAAATCAGGCTCAACATAAATATCCTCCCAACTCAAGACATGAGATGGTTTTGAAACATACTTCCAAAGCTATGATATATAGAACACATTGTGTGTTGAAATAAACTGTAGTGGAAGTGATAAATGGTAATCCACTTCCAAAACCTTCTCAAAAACCTCAAAAGGTCCCATAAAATGAGGAGAAAGCTTCCCTTTCCTCCCGATCCATCGATGACCCAACCGAGGTCAAACTCTTAAAAACAGATGGTCACCAAAATAAAACACCAATGGTCACCTACAATGGCCAGAATAACATTTGTACTAGATCTGTACCATCAACATTCTATGAAAAATCAACATAATCATTATTTTCATCTCTTTGACCAAGCTCAGACCATCTAAGGAAGTTTCACTGATCTGTAACCAACACAGCGGTGATTTGCATGGCCTTCTTTACACGGACTCAAAAGGAGCCATTATAATCACAAACTAGTAACTATTGCTATATAAAAATAAACCAGACTAAACTGGTCATACCAAGCTCCATCAATGTCAAGAACACAAGAACATAGAATATTATCATAAATCAGAATAGTCATCTCTATCTAGCTATCTCTCTAAAAATTATATGTCATAATTAAACAAACCTGAGATCCCATAACTTCCTAAAGGCCTTACCAAAAAACAAGAGGTAAAATAAGGATCTATATCAGATACTATAGTAGATTTACCTCTATGAAAATGAATAATCTATTTCACATAGAGATTTCCCAACTCTTAACATTTGGTTGTATCTCGAATGGGTAAGAAGTGAGCAAATTTTTTCAGCAGATTGATCACAACCCATATCACATTATTCTTCTCTGTGGTTTCCAAAAACCCAACCACAATGTCCATAAAGATCTAATCCCAATTCCATGTCAGAACTATAAGTGGTTAAAGTAAACTTGATGGTCTCTAGTGATTATCCTTGGACTATTGGAATGTATAATAATGAGAAACAAAATTAGTGTTGTATTATCTCACACCTAGACACCATAATCAACATTGCATTTCATAGAACATATTGTTGGTACCCAGGTGCACCTCCCACTGGAAATTATAGAAATACACCATCACATATTTTCTCACTGAAAATGGTACAACATGCTGATTTTGGAATCATAGGATTCCATTAGAAGAGAATTTCAACTCACTTATTATCTCCCTGCCATAAATAGAGTAACTAATGTCATGGAACTCATCATCAATCTACTTCTCCTAAAAATTCATCTCAAGAATAGTGGAGTTCAGGTGAACACTGGTCGAAAAAATATTGGCCTCTACCTCTTAAAATATTAAATGATACTTTGAAAAAAAGAGTCGTCAAGTTTCACTCTTTTGATGATTCCTTCATGGCCTAAGTCATAAGTTTCCTGCTCAAAGCATTAGAAATGTCATTACCCTTCCCTGGGGTGCGGGTAATGTTGAAATCCAAAGACAGCAGGTACTCCACCCAATACTTCTTGCAATGGTTCAAATATTTTTGAGAGAAGATATAACTCAAGATTTTGTAGTTATAATAAATGGAGAACCTTTCTCCAAAAAGGTAATCTTTCTAAATATTAAGATAATGTACCACATTTTTAAGTTCAAGATCATGGGTTGGGTAATTCTTATCATGTTCCCTAAGCTTTCTGAAGCCATAGGTGACCACATGATCACCTTACATAAGAATGACTCCAAAACACAAACCTGATGCATAATAAAAGACCACATAGCCCAAGCCAACCTATGTAAGTGTCAAAATTGATGTATAACTAAAAATACATTTTAGATCAATAAAATAAATATGACTTTTCTCATCCCAAAATAACTTTAATCCCTTCTAAGTGATATGATTCATCAGAGAAGACAAATTCAATAAATCCTATACGAATATGTGGTAATATCTTGTCAAACCCAAGAAGATATGTATATCAAAAACATTACATGGTTTCTCCCATGTCATAACATATTTTACCTTTTCTAGATCAACTAAAATACCATGTTCCAACACCACATTTTCCAATAATTTCACTCCCTGAATCCAAAAATTACACTTTGATTGTTTTTCACAATGTCTATGATCTCTTAATATTTCTAGAACTATTCTATGATTATGCACATGATCCTCTATATACTTATATTAAAAAATAATATCACCCATAATAACAATCACAAACATGTCAATGTAATCATGAAAAATATTTTTCATAAAATACATAAAGACTGCAAGATAATTGGTCAAGAAAAAGGGCATATTAAGATACAAAAAGTGACCATACCTGCTCCTGAAGATAGTATTTTAAATGTTATATTCTTTTATCTTAAACTGGTGATAACCAGACCAAAGATCAATCTATCAGAACCAATTACCACCTTTAAATTGTTCAAAAAAATTATCAATCCATGGAAAAAGATACTTGTTCTTTACCGCAACTTGGTTGAGATTCCGATAATCCAAACATTGGAAAAGTGAACCATATCCTTTCTTTATAAAGAGAAAAGTCTCCACCCAAGGTGACACACTCGGGCATATAAAACCATTCTTAAGAAAATATTACTAGTTAGTCTTCAACTCTTTCAGTTCATCTGGTTCCATGTGGTAAGGAAGAATAGATATTGTCTGAGTACTAGGAACTAAATTGATAGAAAAATAAACCTCTCTTACTGATGGAAAACAAGAGCAATAAAAATAAGACGCATTGGGAAACTCAAAAATGATTGTAGAGATATCATCACTTAAAGATTCTCACTCCAAGTCAAAAGAAAACACTGATGTTACCCTACCCAACTCCAAAAAATATAGTCTGGATCTACTCGACCTTATGTCCCATTCTCCCTAAAAGACACAACACACCCCATCAGGTGCAGTAAAGGAGACCTGTCAAAGATAACCGTCAATCTAAGCCTGATTAACAATTAGTTAGTCCGTCTTGAGAATGATATTAGGATATTTCATATCCAGGACTAGAAAATTCTAGGTAATCTCAATCTTTGATGAAGATAAAATCCAAATATGACACCAAATAGTTTTATCTCTCTTCATTCCAAGGGGTGTAGTAATATTCAACGTATATGATAAAATATCTATAAAAAGGGTTGGAAATTTTACAACACTGTTAGACATGAATTATTGAGATATTTAATACTAAATAAATTAATCTCTAAGGATGAAACTATAGTGATGGTACCTCTCATAGTCACTGGACCCGTATCAACTTCTTCTGGAGACTCTTTCAGTCCATAAGAAAGCTTTATTCCAGATTCCTATAGCTAGAACCCCCTTTTTCTTGAAGCATGTAATTTCACCACAATAATTTTAGGTGTTAATGATCCCACTCCACTATGTGGGGTAGAGAAGATTTAAAATAATTTATGCAAGTGACCTGATAATCCACAGGAACTATAGATCATGGGTGCCTCAGTGTAAACCCATTTTGAATTCCCATGTTTCCACACTAGAAGAAAGTCAAAGATACTCTACCAAAAACTGTAGGATGTCCGGAAGACCCTACTATTGAGATTCACCATGAGACTCATCATGCTTCCTCATTCCTTTAAAGGAACTCACTAAACTATAAATGGGAGAAAAAAGAACTTATGTAAACCTGAACTTACCATCAAGGTCAAGATCATTAATTGATGATCTATCCTGTACATCAGTATAAGAAGTCATCTTTAGCATAAAAATATGGGATCTAATGTCAAATTCAAGTCCTATATCAAATCTTCATGCCTTAAGATTCTCATTAGTCACAATCTCATGAACAAACTGCACCATCTTAATAAATCATTTTTCATACTAAGTCAATGCCTTCTCACATTTCTAAAGATTAAGAAACCCAATTTACTTTTCCAAAACCATGGACTATAGATATAATTGATTGATGAAATGAACCCTAATGTCTTTCCACTCCAAGAGTTTATGCTTCTTGGTCATCACCATTGAATCCCACCACCTTCTACTAAGACATTTAAGATTGAAGGTAGTACACTTAAATTTAATTGAATCAGGTGTTTCCATGAACTCAAACAGATACTCAATTCATTTCAACCAATCCTCATCTTCTTGAGGATCATTAGTTCCTTGGAAAGATGGTGTATTTTGGTGAATAAACTCTTGTGCACAATATCTATAGTCATTCCTTCGAGGTTTTGTGACTGGATCCTAAATGGGAATGGGTGTGGCTACCTTTCCGAGATCATTGAAAATATGCACCACTATCTCAATGAGATTCTGGTCAACTAGAGGGTTTGATCATTTTGTTCCACCAGCAGATTCCTTCTGGGGAATATTCACACTTATTCTTAGATTAATTATTCTATAAAACATCATAAAAAAATATTGAATGCATCAAAAAGGATAAACATATTAATAACTCAAGAAAGGGAAATGGAAATATAAATACCATTAGATAGTATTTCAAGATTGGGATTTCAATACCCAAATAAAATGTAGGGAAAAGACTAGAATCATATCAAAACATTCCTCAAAAAAACTTTTCCCAAACACCCATGGTGACTTAAGACTCGTTACGATGAGAGCTATCCAAGAACACACTCACAATTAAAAACTAATTCTCATTAAGACATCTCAAACTGAATACTGACAACAAGGAAATATGATTAACTAGTATATTTGATACCACATTTTCACAAACCATCCAAGATACCCTGGTACCCTGACACCTGATCTGGCTTTAACAAGGACCAAAGGAAATTCCTGATCCCCATGAGTTAGTGAATAACACTTGGAATCATAGAATAATAAAGAGTGGATGGTTTTTCCCACAAAACAGTGGATGATAATAAGATACAAGTCAGTATGTTCAACACTATAAAAGAATAAAGTACCAGAAACAATAGGTATAACAAAACCTAAAGTGGTACATCATTATGTACTCAATAAAAATATAAAAATTCCAATGGAAAATACAATTTCAACTAGATAAAGTCTCAAAAATTATATGTAATAAGTGGATAATAGCTCCACCAGTCACCATCACCACTCCACTATCTAAAGGATTAAGAACATTCACCAACTCCATGTGGAACTTCCCTTTTATCGGACATGGAATAAGAAGATCTATAAATTCCCAAAGGAAAAGGTAGGTTGTGAGATATAAATCCCAATAGGGTCTCACCAAGTCTTCTATAATAGATTCCATAATAATAAACCAATCATTATTTCAATTAAAATAAAATAGGGCATGGAATAATGTATCACTTGAATATTTAAAACAAAACATGATTTCTTTTCAAAGGTGGAAAACATTTCAAACATTGATTGAAATAAAATTTTATATAAAATCATTATTAAAAATCATTTGGCATGAGTAAAACAGTTCTATAATCAATGGACTATATAATAAAAACATACACAACAAGAACCTTGGGCATCTACCCTGAATTGCATTAGTTTCAAACTATAGGATCCTTACACTTCTCAAATAAGTGATCACATATAAATATATGTGCATATGTCCCTCAGGCTCAGGATGAATAGGACTCATTAATATCCCATTGGGGTATTTATGACAAACTAGGTTTTTGATAGAGTTTAGATCATCAATACATTTATAGGGGATATATATCTTAGAATTATTTTCCCAAATAACCCACTAACTACCTAGGATCATATGTTCTCAATCAATCAATAAATACTCAGTAAATCATCTCATTTCCAATAAATCATCATTTAAAATTCGGTTTCCCAATTTTCATTTTCAGTATACCAATTAAATTTCAAAAAGCAAAACACATATTTTTCATTATTTCATGTATTTTCAATCTAAAACCAATCATTTACTTTCATCATTTCAATTTAATCAATTTTCTCAAAACAAATCTCAAATCATTTCATTAATTCCATCTTTCTCAAAATTCATCCCAAAATTCCAACTCCATTAGAATTGGGGGTTATCCTAAAAAAATCATTCCATTTAAAATTTTAATTTGAAATCATATCAAATTGTATTTTTATAAATCAAAATAAATATATTTAAAATAAATCAAGAAATTCAAGGTTTTAATTTCAGGAAAAATATCAAATGGAACTGCCTACCTTCAATTAAAAAAATAAAATGATCAACACCAAAAATAGGAACTCAACAACAAAGAAAAAGGTGAAAAATATATAGGATCACAACCTAGGATCAAGATCAAATAAAAAAATAGATCTATCTATCATATGATGATCCAAAAAACTATAAGGAGAGAAAGTGAGGTAAGAAGAAACTACACGAGAGGATATCTACTTACCCAGAATGGTGAACCACAAAAACAACATCAATAAATCATTGAACGAATGATCTGTAAGGATAATAGGTATCCAAAATAACCCCTTGAAGGATCTAGGATGAGAGGCGAGAGGGATGTAAATGAATTAAATGGAAATCATACATTCAACACACTCAGAACTACCCACCTTGAAAAGTACATGACATGTAACCCTGATTCACATCATGTAATCCATGAAGGCCGCCTACGCTGAAAAATGAATCTCCTTTTTATTAAAAGTTAATTTTCCCTTACATGTTTTTAATTAAAAGCAAATTTATTCAAACCTTTGAGGCCTTATAAATTCCTCATGGAATCTTTCTAGTGACAAATACATGGCGTCTAATCCCATTACATGACATGTAATTTCACAGAAGATAGTAGAAAACCAAAATTATGCTGAAAATCCAAAAATAAAAAAAGGAATCAAAAAACCAAAGGATAAGGAATAACTTATATAAGATAATGGGATGTTACATCAGGTCCTTCAATTTGAAATATTAGTGGGGACAATTCTTTATCCACAGGTTCTGGTTCATATTCGTATTTGGTTTGCTACATGTATAGCTCCTGAGATGTATAGACATATTCAGTAAACCATTATATTTTTCCTTCTTGGTTTTTTATTTTCTCTTGTAATTAGACTTCTTAATTGTTGTTAACTTCTTATTATCATTGAACCTAAGAGTAATCAATACATACAAAATAATCATAATTTGAATAAATCTTATAAAAAGGGGTTTTCAATTAATTTTTGTGAAAGGAATAAATTATTTCAAAAATTAAAATAGAAATGGTATGTAAAATAACTAATATATTCCTTGACAACAATGTCAATTTTTTCCAACACATTTCATGAGGTGCATAAAATAATATTTATTTTTTCCCATAGTGTAACATAGTTTATGATTGGAGTCATCTCACTTGAGGATATTTTGCAATTAATCATCCACAATTCTAATTCGATTATTTTTTTTTGGTTTTTTTATATTTGAGGAAATTAAGGAAAATGTGTGTTTTTTAATGTTGAATGAAATACAAAAATATAAACATGTAGATGCTGATGCAGAAATAATGAAGTAATTACAATAAAATATCTTGGTCATAGGGTCATTCACTCAGTTTCCTTCACTATTATTTGTTTTTTTAAGTTATATTTGATAATCCACCCCATTGTACATGGACTAATATACCCTAACATAAGAATGAAGTTTAACATACCTAGGATACCTCTTCAACAAACAAAACCTTACCTCCTCCAACAAACAAGAATGGTGAACACGCCTCAATTGAGAATGTGCCACCTTCAATGATATGACTTCATAATATGTTGTTTCATCCCTCAAACATAGTCAAATTCACCGTATGATTATAATTCCTAATATAATTGGGGTAACGGTGATTTTTTAGAGAATATAAATGAGTTTGAGAGTTATTCTAAGGAGTAGTGTATGCCTACCACATCAAATCTAAACACTCTTATCTTCCTCACAACAAATACAATATAAACATATAAAACTAAGTAAGAATTTGGGAACATCATCTATACATCCCCCAATACCAAGCCTCAAGTTGTTAACTCACCTTGGAAAGTGTGAGAGATCTCAATGGAGAGAGAAACAGACAGATATGAGGAACACTATTAAAAATATATTGAATTCTATAATGAAGAAAAGAAAAATAAAAACACCAAATTAATGTCTTTGTCCATCCAAACCTCCAAAAATATCCCAATGGATGAAAATTCCCCTCCATGTGTGAATAATTCCAATTTATAGAGTGAAAGGGAGGCTAGGGTTATAAGGTTATAAAGATGGAAATTTAAAAAATAGAGTCATAATCATATTTGAATATTTTTATGCATGTTTGGATTTAAAAACTTCCAAAAAAATTATACTATAGTTGAATGCAATTTTAAAAATTAAGTCTTATATCTTAGGTTAGAATTTTAGCTTAATTAGAACTCATATGAGACAGTTATGGTATAATCATTGAGTGTATGTCACTAATGATGAATCTAGTCCATCTTTGATTTCAGGTCCCCAGATATCCATGAAATGTTTTGATTTAACTCATGTTATTCTAATAAAATTTTTATACCATGATGCGTAGTCTTACATTAATAAATTTCAAATAAAAATTCGACACAATGAGATTTGTATGATAAAAATACCTTACATCAATTAAACAGGGTGTCATATGAATTTCCAAGCAGTTTCCAAATTCATGCTCTAATTACAAATTATCCATAAATAAACACCAAAAAGGGTATAGATTTATCAAATATGAATAAGAATACATAAAAATCAATAATTAATCAATTTTGGTAATTCAAAAAAAAATATCTTTTTAGTCCAAATATGTAACAATTACTGATAAATTAACAATTGTAGTGGGAATATAAATATTAAAATTCAAGTGAAAAATATGAAAATATTGACTTTATTAATAGCCCTCCATTTCATTACCATTATCCTTACACATGGGTTTGATTTATTTAGATACATTATAAGAACTACGTATGGATTGATTCCTATTATCTCATGATATGTTGTGGTGTCCATAGGTCTTGATATGAGTCCAACTTCAAATACCTATCATCCTTAACCCCCTTTACAACCTAGTGTTTTAGCCCTATTATTTGTATTGGGTTACTTAATGACACTGTATTGGGATGAATCCATGTTAATCTTCTCCCAACATGTGATTAATATTTTTGCGAAGGATACTTTACAAAACTATATATGGCTTGATTCTTGTCATCACAAGATATGTAGTGATTCTTAGGATTAATGATTTAGGTTTAGCTAAAAATCCCATTAGTTTAGTGATTAGGATCTTACTCATTCACATTAGATTTATCACAGTAGCCTAACACTAGTGTATGAGTAATACCTAATTTATTTTGGGTGTTATTCATTATCCCCTATACTAGGATTCTTAAAGAGATACATGTGGGTTTATTCCTATTTTCATAGTATATGTAGTGATTTTTAGATTATATACCTTAAAATAAACCACACATTTTATCCCTGTCAAACCCCCATTTTTTCTTAGTGTTAGAGACTCCATCAATTCATGTTGGGTCCTCTCTATTAAATCAGAACTAAGATGAGACTGTACCATTTTTTATGTGATCTAGATTTATGTAAAGTACCATACATAAAGTTCCCTGTTATATGATCTTAAACTTTATGAAATTCAAGAATTTGTCACATGGTGTCAAACTACATGGCATATGTTCTACAACTTATGACCCTTCAACTACTTGGATCAGCTCATGTTATATAATCTAATTTTATTAAACGAAAACTATATCTATTTAGGAATTCTCAACATATAAATTTTTTTATATAAGCCTATTCTAGGATAAAATTTCCTTATTCAAAATTATTGTGTACTGATGTTTAGTTTCTCTTTATTCACCCCAGGGTTTCCCTTTTTTACATCTCTATACCAGGACACAATCATCATAGATTACCCATGCATATGAGTCATATCTATACTGAGACTACATACAATAACTTTGTGTATCTTGATTTCAATTACTTCAAGATACGTTGTGGTTCCTAGACCATATACCTTGAACCAAACAACAAAATGTTCCTTCATCCAATCTCTCTCAATGTATGGGTATCCATCAATTCATGTTAGGTGATTTACATAAATCATGTATCCATACATCATATAATAAGACCTAGATCTCCTAACTTGGGTATCAACATATGAATTACTTATGGTTCTAGCCTAAAACCAGAACGAAAAATACCCCCATCAAGAAATACACATGGCTTGATTCCCATTATTAATGGTTATATGACCAAGGTAGGGGTGCACCCATGAGAGGGGGTGAATTAGTGGTGATTTTTTTTTGTAATTTATTTCCCTTAAAATAAACCAATGGTATTTTTTAGTATCTGAACACTTAAATATTAAACTCATATTGACCCAAATAAAACTAGAAATGAAAGACAGATAATTCACATATAGGTTTTATAAGGTTCAGTCTTGGTGTGGGCCCCTACTCCTTACTATGATTGGGGAGTCAATGTCACAAATTTTCCACTAAAAATAAATTTTAAATTATAATTTATTTGTCCATGTATCATACTATATCCATAGTTTTTTCCCAAAAATACACATCATTATGTTTTAATAAACTGACTCCCATCGATATGAAAAATCTTAAAACCAAGGTGAGTAAAATTAAAAATAAATCTAGGTTTCTTATATAACTAATGTTGATCTTCCTCTTGATACCTCAAGATAATTAGACCAATATGTGCTCACTTATTCAAGAACGTTGACCTCTGATATTCAATATCGAAACAAAATGAGTCAACATTACTCACATTAGGAAGAATTGGTTGATCATATTATTCTCAGTCTTCTTATCAATGCCAAATCATGGAATATTTAAACTCTAGTGATTTTTTAAATAGATATAGTAACCCGGTTTCAATCTCTATTTTTCCCAATATTTTTTAGTTTTTTTATTTTTCTTTTATCTCTCACAAAACTACAACCCTTAATTAGGAAATATCATTATTCTAGTATTAAATTAACTTTAAAAAATTTATAGTTTATCTTCAAGAGAATTTCCAAAATAGAATAATACAATTGGACCCTCCATTAATTTTCTTAATTATCTATTCATGTGAAAAAAATTTCATGATCACCAAATATTCTATTATTCATTTAACTATTTTCTATAGTGATATTATAGAAATTTTCTTCTTCTTATTTCATCTAATAAAAAAAATACTCAAGTAATAATTTATTAATGATCACTATTTAAAGTAATTTAGAAATAAATGAATATAAAATTTCTAGTTAATTCTATAAATGATTTCCTCTCATCATTTAATAGAATTAGATTTAGTTGATTTATCCATCGGTTTCTCATTATGGTATGATGCATATCATCATAGTGAAACATTTTAAATTACTCATCTTGAATCATAACATAATAATTTTCAAGTGATTTATAAACTAAAGATCAACCTTAAATAATACAATTTTAAATTTCATCATAATATTTTTCTTGAACCACAAATATCATTTCTGATATTTAAAATCATTTAAGAACAACTTCAGCATCATCATATTTAATTTCCCTCGGAATATTTTATTATAGAATTTCTTAGATATTTTATACTTCTAAAATATCATAATTCAATAAAAAATTGGACTCAAAATGATTTTTATGAAGTGTACAATCTATTTTTACGATCTTTAGAGATATATAATGCATTTATTATATTTTGTAGATAATTATTATTTTGTAAGTATAATTTTTTCTTATGAAGTCATTATAAAACTTTTTGATTTCACATATCATCCTTATGAACTCTGAAGTAATCCTTAGGAACTTTGTTCTGAATGGCCCAATGACCTTATATTTTTATTTATTTTTTGATAATATTATTTTTAACCAGGTTTAGAGGGAACTCTTACATAACCTCTAAGTTCAGAGGCACAAGGCATGATACATGACCTAAAGTTCCAAAAACCCAGCTACACTTGGTACTACCCCCCCCCCCCCTCCCAGCATTTTCTTCATTGATGGCGCCTAGCTCCCCACCTCCCATGGCTGATCATTTAGAAATACCCCATAAAGATCTACACAGTGTCTGGTACTGATGGATAATTCCATACCCTCTCTTCATTCCCAATCTAGTTAGCCCTACTTTGGTGGCTACTAATTTCTCTAATGCCTCTTCTAAGGCTTTCTCCTATGTGGTTTGACCTGACTTCTTCTTGGACTAAAGGACCTATAACCTAAAAGACCATGGATCAGAGGCATGATGTGGACTAGAGGCCATATGTCCTAAAGAATTATGGTGTCCTAAAGTCCTTGTTCCCAATAGGCTCTATCTGATGGCCCAAAGTCCCAAATCATATGAATAGTTATGGATGCTACAGTATTGTTGCATTACCTACTATGGTATTGCTATAGTAACTTGGAATTATCCACCCACTACAATTTGATCCTAGGTTTTATATAGGATTACGGTGTGTTTAACCACTTTGATATCACCCTAACTACCCTTATGAAATCCATAGAAATCCTTACATATTTAGGATTCATCATTATAAAGTTCATCAAATTATTCTTATAAAGTCCCAAGTCCACATGCCTTTGTTAAAATTGTCAATTGTTTACTCTTTCATAAATCTCAACCATACTTATATAAAATATATGATCCTTATATAAATATAATAATTCTTAAATAATTATAAATAATTTATTTGTTTCCCATTTATGATCCAAATTTAATCTTACAAAGTAAATGAATGTCTATTATATAATTATACTTATCCAATTTTTAGCTTCTATATAGAATTCAATAATTCCATCAAATTACCTCCAATCATCATAGGAATTATCAGATTAGATAAAATAATTCCAAAAAATTCAAGAACATTTTCACATAATTCCAATGATATCCATCCATTGTTTACAAAAACAACAAAATACTTCAACAACAATAAAGGTACCTTCAATCTCCCCTTTGGATTTGTGTTCACCCTCATTGATTTTTTTAGCTCCACTCAATACTTTTCAAAAACATAACAAGTCACATAATAATCATAAAAGAACAATATTTCCCATATGATAATAATCTTGACACCACACTACTAGATAAGGTAATGTTTTTAATAGAATTTTATCTCTTATTGATAAGAAATTTTGGACAAGTGACTTATATGTTCTCCCCATTAGTCCATAATTTCATATCTCATTTAATTTATATATCCTTTATTTATAATATCCAAAACATTAGATTCGTAATAGAGAAATATATATACCCCTTGAAAAAGGAGAGTACAGTATATATCCCCCTTTGACAACATAATTCAAAGCATAGTGGGGGTTAACTTCTAAATATCCCTAAGTGGGAGGTGAAGGTTGGAAATGTAGTTTTAGACCCATGTATGTAAACATATCTCTTGGAATTACCTTTCTAAATATTTATGTAATGTGATATTTGGTGAAAATTTATTCAAGTTTTATATCACCATTAGCCACACACTATTTAATTAAATGATATTTAATATCAATTTTCTTTGATATAGATTGTTGAACAAGATATTTTGATAAATAAATTACACTTTGATTGTCCCAAGAAATTCTCAATGGATACTCAACTTTAATTTTCAAATATTCTAAATAAACTTGAATTTATAGAATATATGTATAATCATGTGTTGATGGTGTTTACTCTTATTCAGTTATTCTAAAAAACTGAATTCTACTTCTTACTATGATAACTCACACAACTCTCACCAAGAAAGAATGTTCCGCCATATGTGGACCTCCTATCAATAGAATCTCCTACCAAGTCTACATATGTGTATCCCCTCAAGCTCCTGTATGTTCTCTTTTTATACATGAGGCCATATCTCAGAGTACCTTTGATATATCTCATAATTATTTTATCTTTCATCATATGAAACTCTTTAGGATAACTCTAAAGCATTTCACAAAGATTCACTATTAGAAAAATATATCATCTTGATAATGTAAGATAACATAGACTTGTAATGATTATCCTAAATTCATTTTGATTAACAATACTTCCAATATCATCTTTACTCATCTTAGTGCTAGATTAAATGGGTGTAGACATTTTTTAAAATATTTTATACTAAATCTATTCAATAATTATTTGGCATATTTCTATTGGGATAAGAAAATATTTTCATTTTTTATGTAATATGAAATCCTAGAAAGTAGTCTATCTAACCCAAAATAGACATATCAAATTGGTTCTTCATTTATTTATAAATTCTATATATATATACTCTTTTTCAGTATAAAATATAATGTCATCAACATATACTATGAAAATTAGAGTACTTATAGACATCTCTTTCATGTAGAGGTTGTTATCAACCTTTATTTTGAAAACTACATGTATCTAAAAAACCCATCAAATTTTACATACCATTATCTAGGGGTTTGTTTTAATTTATAGAAATCCTTTATACCATAATTCTATTATTTTATATAATAAACCATTAGTTTGTTCAATGAAAACTTCTTCTTCTAGATATCTATCAATGAAGGTACATCTCATATCTATTTGATAAACATTGTAGTGTCTATGTTCTACCACAAATAAGAAAATTATAATTGATTATATTCTTTCCACTAGTTAAAATCTACTTAAATTATATTCTATCTATATGTGAGTATGATTTTCAAACTAGTTTAGATTGTTTTTCTTGACCCTCCACCCTTCTCATTCAATTTGTTTCTAAAAACCCATTTACTTATAACCAATTTTTTTCATTTTTTAGTCTTTAAACAACCTCCCAAGTCAAGTTATTCTATATATAATCAATTTCATTATTAATATCATTGATCAAATTATCATTCTAAGCTAATTTGAAAATGGTTTCAGTTTTAACTTGAGAAATGAGTGGGTTTTGATTTTCAAGTCTTAACATCCTTTTTTTTAATGGTGCCACTTGATTTCCAATGATATTTTCAGAACCAGCGTGATTTTTTAATATCTAGTGTTTCAAAATATGATTTTTAATAGTCTCATATTCTTCATTATTTTAGTCAGAATAAACATTAACAAAATTCTGCACGTTAATGGCTTCTTTATCAACTTGTTTTTTTTTCGAAAGGTGAAGGCTTCTAGTTTTAATATTCTCTTCACCTACTTCAATTTGAACCTCTATATTACACTAAATTTCAATAATTTTCATATAAAACCCATAAAAAAATTTACATAACCTTTTCATTCATCATTTAAAACCACTACAATGGGATCAGTAGCCCATAGAGATCCCTACTTATACATTTTCTTCAAAATTTCCTAGATTAGTTTTTTTGATCTACATGTAATAAGGGATGAAAAAAACATTAAATTTTTTTAATTTGTATTTATCATTAACCAAATATCATTGGGTATCATGTTTTTATTTCAAATTAGTAAATTTATATTTGTAATATGTACAACAGTAAAAAAAATCCCTCTAGAAAAAATTTAAATGTTTATTCTTAGCTAGCATAGTTCTTACCATTTCAACAATGCTTCTATTATTTCTTTCTACTAAAAAATTATATTGGTGTGTGTATGATGTACTATAATGATTCTTGATCCAATTATTTTCAAGAATACTTTCAAAAGTATTACATGTATACTCTTTTCCATTATCTTATTTTAGTTTTTTTGATATAAACTCCAAGATCTTTATTAACTTATCTTCTAAAGATTTTGAACATTTAAATAACCTATAACTTGTGTTTCATGAATTATGAATTAATCATCCAAGTGTATTCATCAAATAAAGTAATTAAATATACATCACCTATGGTATATTTATATCTCATTAGATTACATGCATATGAATGAATAGTTTCTAGTGGCCTAGGGGATTAAATCCACACTCTTTTATGATTTCCTTAAACCATTTTACTTTTTTGAAAATTCATAAAAACAAGATATATTTCTATTTTAAGATAGGTTACGTCTCTCACCACATCATATTTGTTTATTTTTCTGAAATTATTTTATCAATAGTGAAAATTATCTAATACCATATCTTATCCTCATCATTAGAACTTATAAAACATGTATTTCTTAGATTTCCAATTTGAAACATATTGACACTTGTCTTCTCACCATTGGTGATAATTGTTGCATCCTTTGAGTTCATGATGAGGCATTAGTTTTCTTGAAAGAAAAATTATTTTCATCATTAATTAATTAGAACGTACTCAAAATATTGTGTTTTACCACTTCAATATAGAGTAAATCATTTCATTTTATTCTATAATATTTTATCTCAGTAATTATAATTACCTTTATTTTAAAAAGAGATATCATTTCCAAATTACTCTTCCCCTCCATCATGGTTTCCAATATTCTTGATAATTTTTGTACCACGTGATATATGTGAGAAATAACCACTCCCTATAGTCTATGGTTTTAATTTCTTGCATTATTTTAGAGAAAATTATACAATGAGTGACTTTAATTCCTTTTTCACCTTTTGAATAGCCTTTAATTTATAAACATATGTATACTAACCTAGTATAGTGGTCATAAACTCTTTAAAAATGTGATCTTATTGGTCACACCTTCCAAGCATTTCTTCCAAACACTCAAATCTATTTTTAGTTTTTTTATTTGCTGAATTTTTATTCATAGTTTTCATAATCAGATTTGATTCTATTATTGTAACAAAACTCTAATTTTATTCATTTATACTATAATTTAATGACATTTCATGTCGATATAAATAAGTTTTTTTCTTAAATCTCATACCGCCAGCAATATCCTTTGAGGTTTGATCTGCAATATTGATAATAGTAATTCTTTTTAAAAAATTGATATTATTGCCCTGACATGTTTTGAGCTTCCTTTTGCCTTGGGTAGGTGTTTATCCATGATATATTCTTATTTTACCTCGATATAAAATATTTATCATAATTTATCTTAGAAAAAACTTTTACAATTTTGTAATTTGAACTACATTATTAGAATAAAATATATTTACTTTTAATTTCAATAAGAATAGTTCTGACCTGTCCTTTTATGATTTATTTTCATAAACTTGAGATGATTTAGCCTTAACTTCCATATATTTAATAAAATATTGCTTCATCTTATTTACATATTTCTTATCTATAAGACACCTATATTGTGTCTTGATTATATCTTCTTCCTTCAAGACCAGTTTCTCATCTAGATATTATATAATTATCTATTTGCTAGAAACTTTCATATTAAACGTAATGATTTCATCAATGTCATCTACCTCCCTTATGATATACTATTATTAAAATGTATTATTATTTTAACTTTATTTCTTTAATTTCGTAAGTTCCTTCTTGAGTTTCACATTCTACTCAAGTCATAATTTTTGTTCATATTTTAACTTATGATCTTTCTATGTTATCTCTTATTATTTTTCTTCTCTAATTTAGGATTATTCATGTTTATCTATGTGGGACATGTAATTTTATAATTTATTAACATATTAAACTTATAATTGACTATTTGAAGATAGTCCATCCTCTTCCTCTTTACTTATCAGACTTCATCATTTTCTTCTTGGGATCTTGTTTTTTATCTCAATAGATTTCGAAGTTCCTTTTCAGTATTTACCAAATTTCTTATCTTGAGGATTATCCTTTTTATCACTATATTTATACTTAATATTTTTATTTTTAGGATAATTTATGTTATAGTGTAAAATTCTACTACAATTAAAACACATAAGTCATGGTTTTTCTTTATGTAATTCCCTGACCTGGGTTGCCAAAATGGTTCCTACCTAGGGAGCGCTACATGCTCTCATGTGAACCTCCTCCAAAAAAGTCTATTTACTAGTTGAGAGGGATTAACATAGTCATGGAGATACTATTCCCTCTAAAACAGATCATGAGGGGCATGCTTGAATCTAAAAAAAATTCTAAATGACTCGTCCGTATAATAGATATCTCAGAAACTTATAGACATAAAATAGAGATCCAGAAGGGACCCCACACTCCAAAAATACAAATAAATAAATCTATCTATATGATGAATCAAAAAATATAAGAGTAGCATTAGATAAACATGCAATCATCATATAAATATATGACACACTATCCAATACATATGTCGAACGATGATAAAAACTAAACTACATTAGCCTCTAGCTCGACTCACATAATCAATATACTGAGTCCTTTAATTCTAATACAATTTATACATATATCATGTGTCCAAATACAAGATGTACCTTTGACATAATAGAAAACATTAATTTCTTCCAACTTACATATAAACCCATGTCACATACATGGGTAAAAGTGAGTCTGAAAACCTATTAAGAATAACCAATGCCTCATCAATGCTAAGTATTAAGATAATCAAATAGATGTGAATTAAATAAATATATATTATATGAATTCATGCATGTGCAATGTTTCCACCTTAAAACATAACATTCAATGCACTCCAAAAAACACACATTGGGTCATCGAGTGTCAACCAGTCCACCTCAAACCCCAAACATACCTACTTTGGCCAATGATAGAGCATCTCTCAACACATCTCACTAACCACAAAGTGTGGGCAAGTCCTACCCCAAAACCAATAGATGAACATCATATCTTCTTAGAAAAATGTCTGAGTGTCTTTGAGCATAATAAACCACCAGAGGAAAATATACCCATCCCTAGAACATATTGAAATCTCCCAATATAAATATACTCATACCTAAAATATATGTGACACTAGTGGTAAATATACCCATCCATGGAATATAATGAAATCACTTGAGAGAAATATAACCATCCCCAGAAAAAAAATATATATCATACACCTTAGGGATCTCATCCCTTACCTGGAACCAATTATCAGTCCTCTATTACCTTGGGATTATATCCCACCCCAGATCTTAAACCATCATTTAAAATCACACATACATAGAAATAAAACACACATATTACTTGGGGTCTATATATCACCCCATAACCAATCACCACATGAACCCATGGAATCCCACCTTAGAATATCAATCATTATATATATATATGTAACATATGCACACCTAGTATGAACTCTCTTCCCTAAACCTTTTATCACACACCACATGGGTTCGAATTCCACCCTAACCCAGTACACGCTCTCTATAATATCCTCTCAAGAATGGAACATAACATTGTCACTATGGCCACATCAAGATCACATAAACGATTCTAGTTCTAATGTGAGGCGTATAATCACTTATACCAATTACCGCATGCACCCTCTCTAGGGTCTAAAACTCACTAGGGAACCCTTCGGGGTACCCTAGGTAACATTATAGTATGAACACCCAACATTGGTTCCTATATCACATTACATATATTAACCCTAACCCACCATTCCAGTCATAAAATCCCTCAATGTCATTTATGGTCCTCTAAACCCATCTATCCCCACCATGGGGTCTGTAACATCCATCTCAATCAACCTGACAATTTGAAACTAAAATAATCCATCACTAAAAACACATAAAAACGTGAATAAATGTGAGATCACATAATTCATCATACAATAACCACAAGGTTCATAATAAATCAATCACCATAAGAAGTAGATACCAAAAAAATCATACATTTGAAAACAAGGCATCACCCACGGGAGGTCAAACAAACCAAAACAGTTCAATAAAACCCTTTTAACTTCCCTTGAAAACTAATTCAATCCCCCTTTACAAATCCATGTCAAAATTCATCACATTTCTTATGACTGAAATTGGACCCCTGGTCAAAATCTAGTCAAACATTATTTAGAAAACCCTGCTTTCCTTTTGAAATACCCTTTCAAAATTCATTTACCAAATCACTCTTTTTCCATAAAAATTATATTTTAGTCAAACCCCTTTTGAAAATCACTTTTAGAAAAGTAAATCCATTTATATTTGAAATATGACACAAGCCACTAAGAAATTCATAAAGAGGTCAATTGACTATCATCAACTAAGGAACCATTATCGATCCGTTTTGAAATTTATGTGGTTCATGTTGACTATTAGTCCAACGCCAAAACGTCCCAATATTATGGTGATGTAATATAATTCATGAAGTATATAGACAATAATGATGATAATGGAACATGAATGTAAAATCAACAACTGAGCAAGAGACACAAATAAATTAATGGACACCTATCTCAATCAAATTTATTTCCTTTAACACATATCCTGACAATCACTAACTAAGCTCATCCAAGCATCACATTATCTTCCAAGACCCTATATCAAGACAAGACAACCAAAAATTAGTTATAAATAATTTATATTTAATTATTTAATATATTAATAACAATTTATAATTAAATCATGAATTAATTCAATTAGAAAAATGTGTAAAATTACATCGAGCATCATTCACTTGCTGAAACCACGAGCAATAGGGTGAGGTCCACCCCCAAAATGAACTCAAACCTAAGCTATAGAAATCCCCAATTATTTCACGTAATTCAATGTAACTTTTAATCCAAAAAACCACTTAATAAATTTCACCAAGTGATGTATCTTCATTTAAACACCATACAACGACATGTATACATCATCTTAGGAAATCCTCTAGCTATGCCCAAAGCAAGCCCCATAAAGCAGACTGATTGCCACCATGATATTGTGGAAATCATTAATGAACTCTAACTGAAGACAATAGAAATTACTATGATAAGGGGAAATGATAACTAAAGAAATATATGAGATCTCACCATGAACCATTAAATAAATCGCATCAAGAATTCCTCAAATCCAATGTAAATCCAAGAACGAATATAGGAGAATGGATGGATGGGAATGTATACGATGAAGGAAAAGGGGGTGGGATTAAAATAAAAAGGGGGAAAATCCATAAATTTACTCTTATTAAAGACTTCACATTTTCCGCATAGTTTAACAGTGTGCACCAATTATGTGGTTGGAACTGTCTTAAGCCATTTATTTCACAAGGTTTTTCTACACCATTTGAAAAACCATGGACTAAATGTGCATCTTTATCTATCTGATTCCAAAAACCCCATATAGTTTGGCCACATGGTTTTTAAAATTGTATAGCAATCCTAAAAATATCATCTGTAACAAAATTTCAAGTTCTTCATGGTTTCTCTACAACCATGTTCCAACCCTGTTCTACACTACTATAAAAAACCAAGATATATATTTTCCCTACATGGTTTTCCATAACCGTGTAGTAACCATACTTAGAGGTGAAACCCTTTCTAAACTTATGAAATTCAAACCAAGAATTTTGAGACTCACCTGAGCACCAAAAGATTCTCTTGGGTGTCAATCCATGTCAAAAAACATATCATGAAAATCCTCTAACTTTCAAAATTCTGATTCGAATCCTGATTCTCAAAATGAACCCCTTATCAAAATTTAAAAAATTAAAATTATTTCTATATTTCCTAACTCATAAATGATTTGGGGTTTTACAATCTCCCAACCTTAACACTTTTCATACATAAGAGGTCATGGTAGTCATTTTTCCATCATACCCGGAGTATCATAGTAGCAATTCACCATTGACTGTCCACATTCCAACCCTGAACACCCAATATAATTCCACCATGAAACTCCAACCACCATACTTGAACACACTAGATTCTCCTCTAATGGTGCATTCCAATCCTTGAACCACCTCAACTGTGTCCAGAATGATACTCCCAATGAAAATTCCACCTCAACACATCTATTTTATAAGATCTTCAATCAACCCTCTTCAGGTCAAATTTTCCTCAAAAACACTCGGCCTCATTTTCCAATGTATCACAACCTCACCCAATCTGATCAAGATGCCTTGCCTCTTGAATTCATTTTTAAATTTTACTAACACAAACACTAAAATCTATAATTGACTCCTGATGTAATTTTATGGTTAGATCCTAAACTAATCCATTCAACTATCATGATCTACCCATAATAATTAATTCACCATTGATCTGGCCCACTGTTAGATAAACCTACTACCATCATGATCATGTTTCCAGCATATAGAATTCATCTAAAAAATCTCCTAAATAACTTGATCAGGTATATCCACTCATCAGTAGCCCACTACTATTTCAATCATCCCAAACTAGTTCCACAACACCCATGACCCTTCTAACATGAGTTCCATGTGCCTGTAATTGACAAGATACTCCTCACCCTAGGGTTTTCTTATCATCTCCATACTATACTAAAACATATGACCTTAACCTCCCATGATATTTCTATTACCAATCAAAAGTACGGAGTGTGGCCTCACCACTTATACCCAATCACTAACATCTGTTTGGTCCACTAGGCTAGATACCCTGATAGGGGAGGTGAATCAGGGTATGATAGATTAAAACAACTTTCCCTTTTGATCTTGTTTTGTTGTTATAAAAAACCCTCTTCTCTCTCCTTCCTATTGCAGAGTATTAATAAACCTTAAATCATGCATAGGACATAGTAATTTTTACTTGGTTCACCCTCACTAGGCTACGTCCAAGAAGCATACATCAGCGGTGTGTCGATGTACTAATTCCACTATAAGTACACTGCTGATTACAAGTTCGGAGTGGACTCACTATCCCTCTTGGTTTACAACCACTCAAAATTTGAGAAATCACTTCTCTCTCAACTGAAATGACCTCACTGCTTCTTTAGAAGATCCACTCACAGTTTAAATACCTATAGGTCTCTTCATTATCTCTAATGAATTTTGAATCCTTAATTGTTGATAGATGCTTTTATGATGATCAACATTCACCCACAGATGAATCTCACTTTTCACAGGGTGTACCAGGAAACTATAATTTTTATATGCAGCCCTTACTGTACCTTACGCATAATTCTTTTTCCTTGTGCGAAATACAATTTTTGCACAACTCTTTTATGCGCAGCCACTTATTTTTCATGAAACCTATTCTTTTACACACAGCCTCTTCTTTTATGTGTAGCCTCTACACTACCTTGTATGTAATTTTCTTCATTTTCACACAATACACTTTTCACGGAATAGTCTTCTCTTCCACGCTACCTCGGCTTTTCGTGCAACCTCTTCTTTTCGTGCAACAGTCTTTTATGGGAAAACTTATTATTTTCGTGCAGATTTCTTGTGCACTCCAATTTGACGTGCTAGATCTCGGATACTCTCTATATCTTGAGCTACACTGAATGAGAGGGTTCAATTCATATTTATAGGAAAAATTGACCACTGCATGAAAAACCCTTCTTCTGCGCATAAACCACTTCGAGCGTAAAAAACACATCTTCCGTGCAACATCATTTTCCGTGCACTGCTCTAATATTTTGCGCACCTTGGGATTTTTTCAATTTTAGAGCTTCTGGTCTCGAAACACCTCTTGCATGAAAAAAACCAATTATCTATTTCACACACCCGCTAATATTTCGCACACCATTTTCTTTTTCACACACCAAGAAAATATTCCACGCACTACTTTTCTTTTTCATGCACCACACAAATATTTTGTGCAACACTTTATTTTTCACGCACCACTCAAATTTTGCGCGCACCTCCCTTTACCAAAAACACATCTCTCTATTTTCCGATTTTCATGCCCAAAAATTTGGCAAACACTAGAAAACGGTTCCACCTTGTATCTGCTCTTTTTGTACCGCCTCCAGATCGTCCATTCCTTTTTCGTGGTTCTTCAATCAAACATGAATAGCCAACAACATCTCTTGAACCTGAAAAATCGCCTTGTAAAACTCCTTTGTCAACAAATTATACATCGTGGTCTGCTTTGGGAACAAACATAACATGGAGGCCCATATTTTCAACAAACACAATCACCTAAAAATGATTCAATGATACTTTGTGGGATTTTTTCCCAACAGCATTAGACTGATCACCAAGAACCATGTCGGTGCCCAGCCACACCCCCTAATGCCCAAAACATCAATGTGTCAACAACTAGTTCATCCCCTGTATATAGTTCCCCCAAAAATAAGACTCCACTAATGATACCAATATGTCTAATAGTTCTCCCCACTATAGAAACAATCTATAAAAAACATACACCAAGCATCCTAATCCATAAAATCATCAAAACACACAACAAGGGTTCCAATCCCTAAACCCACCAAATCACATCTTTCCACTAGATACCAAAATCATATATATATTTATTAATCTATCCACAAGAGGATCTCAAGAAAAAATCATGGCACGCCCACCAAAGACATGAATCAACCAACCAAGTCACTCTTGGTTAGCCATAGAAAACCAAACATCCCCAGCCTACCCAGGAACTTGTTTCTTTTTCCAACCATCAAAAAAACTATGTATGTACCAGCCAACCTCACTTGGAGTTTTCTAAGAAAGTAAAATATACAATATGAGTATACAATTCAATCATATAGGTTTCTCCTAACCATAACTCAAAATCTAAGTAGCCTTGTTTATATAGGCATTAGTCAGTTACTTTTAAAAGAAATCAAACCATTTAAAAGACCCTAAAACTAAATTGAGTTTTCAAAAAATCCCATGGAATCTAAGGATTTCCACCAAAAATAAAAATTACAAAAATCCCTAGCCTAGCCGATCCTTTTCCCCAAAAATCAATCCCACTTTTGAAATCGACCTTGAAATTCATTTTCCAAAACCATTTAAAATAAAATTTATAAAACCCATTTCTAATTATTTCTCAAAACTATATAATTACAAACCATTAAAAAACATCATATTTATGACCCATTTTGTGTAAAACTGACTTACAAAACCATTCACTCACACCTCATAACACTACATATTTTTTTATTAAAATTTGGGTTTTCTAAAAAAAACCGATCAAATATCATTGCCCTATGACAGCCAACAAAAAAAATCTCAATCAAAAAACCGATCAAATACATATTAATATAATCACAAATTATAATATAATCAAGAAAAAATTTATTAAATTATATGTTAATTTAAATAATAATAGATTATGATGAGGCAACATGTCAAACAAAACCGCCCATAGGTGCATGTATCATTCCCTAATAATTACAATATCGTGATGCATGAACAACTCACTGACTCCCAACTGACATCTAAAATTACTCTAGAGTCTAATCCATCCCATGTTGGGATTCTAAGTCCAAACCAACACCTCCCTCATCCTATATTTTCAAGTCCTAACACTAGACATCCCCACGAAACTTGGTTTTCAAATGATTCTTTGTTATCCATGCATTAGTTTGGTCTACCTCCTGAGTCCCAAAAACCTAAATCCGACTATATCTAACATTATCTCATCCCAAAATAGGATATGATACAAATTTTTCACACCTTGACTTATACATCCCAAATGGTTCCCATGTGGGGGTCAATATGTAACCTCAAGCATGCCTCCCCATATTCTAGAGGCAATTGAATATATGAGAGAGGATAAAATAGTTGGGGTATACAATGTGTATCACACCTAGTTTCAAGTAATTAATCCTTTATTTATATATCTGAATTATATAAATTAATTAGGTTAAGTTTCATTAGTTTTATAGTATTTTGGAATGTTTTGATGATTTTATAGAGGTTCACAGCTTGAGCACAATTATTAGAAACCATGAAACACCTCCTAGGAAACCTATCAACTAAAATAGTAAGCACTGGGTAGGTGCATAATTAGGTTCATAGTTTGGAAAAACCTTCAAACACTCGGGAGAAACCTTGTGATGTTGGACAGATGCTTTTATCATGTTTGGTGCATAGTTTATCTAACCTTGTGATCCAATTGTGTGAAGGGTGTTTAGAGGAAACGGATAACACATGTTTTGTGCATGGTTTTCTTAATCATGTTCCTTAATTGTGCACCACTAAAAAAGATCTTTATTTTTTATATATAACTCAGTTTACACCCTTAATGACTCATTTTTTAACTAATCCAACCCTAACACAAATTCCACTCCTTCCAAAGGATAGATATACCTTTCCTCTTGATCCAGGAGCAATCCATTGGTGAATTTAAGTGTATTGGAGGCATAAATTCCTTGTTAAGTTCATATTATTTGTGGTTTTCCTCAGTTTTATTCTTCTTCCCTCTCTTGGATGCATGAATATAATATTTTGGGGATGGATTCATGTTTTTTTATGACAATCATGATGATATATGGTTTTTTTTGTAAAGGGAACAAGATCTAAGGATGTTTCCTGGAGATTCTATATGAGTTTTAGAAGTTTGATGTAGTTATTCGGTTTCTCCATCATTTTTTAGGTAGGTGGATTCACTCTCGACTCCTCTTATTAGAAATTGAAGCTTTGATTTCAAATTTTTGAGTTAATGGAATTGAATTTCTGATTTTATATGTGATTCTTGGTGGAAAACCTATTTAGTGATGGTGTTTTGGAATTTTAGAATTGGATAGTTTTATGGAAATTGTTTTGGTTTATGATTTTAAAATGATGATTTTAAAATTTGGGTTGGTTTTTAAATACATAGAAGGAAATTTATATATTTTTTTCAATAAAAGAAACGTTTTATTAAAATTTCTTAGCATGGGTTTTTGGCATATAAGGTTGGTGTGAGTCCATTTTGTTAAAGTTAAAATGAATAAGGGGTGTGTACCATTGGGCTAAAATGACGTGACCTTGTAGAAGGAGCATGTTCCATAGGGAAACATGAGATATGGTTACATTGTGATGACTTGGTAGATTGATAAGATACTGATCATGATTATGGAGCTATCACCTGGTCTTGCATGTATGGTTGTGTAGAATGAAATGGTTTATGAAAAATGGATTTGAGTAATGGTTTGAAAGACTTGTTTGGTTACTATCCATAGAAAACTACTTTGGATGGAAAAAAATTCTATGATTTGTTATAATTTACTTTAATTGGTTTTAAATTCTTCTTTGTAAATGTGATAACATGTTCTATCCTAGTGGCATTATTTGGAAAGTCATTGGGGAAATCCTACTGAGTTGTATACTCACCCTCTACTAGGTAACTTTAGTGCATTTGCAGATATCGTATATCAAGACACAGGTAAACGAAAAGTATATCATTTATTTAGTGATTCATCATGATACCTCAGGTATAGATTGTGGAGCTGGAGATTAGAGTAGGTTGTGAGTTTCAAATTTGGAGTCTTTTGTTTCTTTGAGTTTTTTTAGTCTTGGTTTCCACTTTTTACCATGATATGGTTCAGGGTTGTAGTTTGGTTTTTTTTCAATTGATTTACTTTGAGTTATATTACAATATAATCATGCATAATATAGTTTTTTTGTTATGGTGATTTTGGTTTGGATACTTTATTTTCCAAGGGAAAATCTTCTCCCAACAATTTATGAAGACCTTTTAATTCATTTTCAGCCTTTGGTGTCTCTAGGATGTCACCTAAGTCCTAGTAGTGCACCTGTCACTTCTCAAGAAAATGATGAGGGGTAGGATGTTACAAATGGTATAAATTTTTCAAGTACTAAAGTTGGAAATTAATTATTGTTTAGTCCTTGAGTTGGGTTGGTGTTAAGGATATAGGATCATCAGAACATGTAATGAAGAGCATAAAAGGTGTAGCTAACCTATTTATGTTGAACATCAATTTATTGGGGAGTTTGGGTATATAATTGTTTTGAAACACTTCTAGGAGTTATAGCCTCATCATAATGGGTTTATCTAGTTACAAGATCATGAAATTCATTGAAATAAAAGACTTACCACTTGGACTTCATATTTCATTTTGACTAATGATTTATGATTTGGTGAAAAAGCATTGATTTTTTAAAATAGTTTAAAATGGTTTTATTTTAAAAGAGCATGGTGGAACCTTCAAAAATGGTTTGAAAGTGGAAGTTGTTGAATTTTTGAAATCCTCATTATGATATATGTGATGTGGTAAATTTAAAATTGCTAAGCCTTTATTTTCTAGAGAGTAAGATTAAATAGAATTTCCTTTTGGTTATAGAAAATGGAACCGGTTAGACATAAAAGAAACCAATTGAAAGAGGATGTGAAGAATGTGGTTAAAGATGATCCATAGGTGAACTAATAGATGGTTTAGAGTATTACCTAGTCTTTTTAGGCATTTATAGAGGGAATTGAAGGGATGAAATAAGTCAGGTGGATCATTCCATTTAGGACCAAAGACAGAATCCACCCATTTTTCAGGGTGATTCAGAACCGTATAAAACAAAGGTGTGGTTAAATAGGATTAATCAAATATTTGATTTCCTAAAAATACCAACTGAGATATAGTGAAGATGGTAGTATACACACTATAGGAAATTTCATGCCAGTGCTGGGATTTAGTAGATTAGGCTAAATTGTACCAAGGCATTGCATGAGAGGGTTTTGAATAATTTTACAATAAACAATTATATCCTCAAATATTCAAAATTTCTAGAATAATGTAATTTTCCATAATGAAGTGGGGGAATATATTAGTAATATATTTTTCAGCTAAATTTATGAAGTGATATTGCATAAAACCACCGAGAGTATGTTACAATTAGAACCGGATGTGGAATATTCAGTGCTACTATTATAGTGCTCTAAGGTTGGGTATTAGGGACACATATCATGTTTTGAAACTGTTGTATTATTTGACGGGATGCGGGAATCTGAATAATTCTTTGATGTAGAATTGAGGAATCCATGGTGATTCTAGGAATATCATGCCTCCTCAACCAGTGCAATCTCAAAAGAGTAAAAAAGAACATAGGGTACCGAGTAAGAAACTGTATGGATATGATCAAGTGATCATGGATGATGAATCGGGTCCTTAAATGGTTAGAGGTAATAATAATTTAAATTCTACCCTTATGCAAGCTTTTTTTGATATGGGTGAATCCCGTTCATTTATTTCTTCCCATGTTTTTGATCTTAAGGGATTTCCTGTTTAAATGATGCCTTCTATTTTAAAACTTCAAACTCTTCTTGCTCAAAGAGAATGTCGAGACTTTATGTGCAAAAAATATTCTAAAACTATTTATGGGGTTGAATTGATTTGGGATTTATCTATTCTTGATATGTATGTCTATGACTTAATATTGGGTATGTATTTGTTGAAAATGTTCAAATCTAACATTGACTATTATACCTGAAGGGTTTGATTTACAACTAAGGATGACATTGAGGATATATTTATAGGAAATCAGAATTTAAATTTAGGTGTATCAGGATTATTGGAACTATAATTTGGAACTATCTTGTACTAATTAGAAACTTTTTCTTGGAATCAGTGGATGAGATCAAGAATAATAGTTTTATAACAATTTCTGATCAATTTCCTTATTTTTTTCATAATAATTTCCCTGGGTTTCCACCCATAAGACAAGTGGAGTTTACAATTGATCAGTTACTAAGTAATAATCCTATATCACTTCTGTCTTATCGTATGGAAACAACATAATTAATGGAATTGAAATTCCATTTCTAAGAGTTGGAAAGAAAAGGTTTCATTTAGTCTAGTATGTCTATATGGGAAGAACCATTTTGTGAAAAAGGTGGATGGAACTCTTAATCTTTGAGGGGATCCCAATGGTTCTATAAAATTGACATACATTAAGTATATCACCAACTATGGTTTTTGAAGAAGGATATTCCAAAGACAAATTTCAAAATTAGATATAGACATTATGAGTATGTGGTTGTGAATTTTGGTCTTAATAATTCACAAGTATTCTTTATGGAATTGATGAATCATATATTTCCAAGGTATCTAGATTCTTTTTTTGTGGTGTTTTTTATTACATATTGGTGTATTCAAGGATAAGGGTTGATCCTGAGAAGCACTTGGTGTAATGTTGGATATCTTGATGGTTCATCATTTTTATGTCAAAATTTTAAAGTGTGGCTTTTGGATATAAGAGATAAATTTTTTTGGACATGTAATCTCTGAAAAGGATTTTTATGTGGATCTAGAAAATATAAAGGTTTTGATCTCTTAGAAACCAACAAAGAAAATATTTGAGATACGTAGTTTCCTTAGCCTTGCTGATTATTACTGACATTTTTTTCATGATTTTTCATGGCTAGCTTCACCAATGTTGTCTTTGAAAATTAAAAGCGTTCAATTCCAATGGAATAGTGAATGAAAAATTTATTTTAAATAGATTAAAGTCTTCCTTACATCGGAACTGATCTTAATATTACCAGAATCAGGATAGGGTTATGTGGTGCATTATGATGGTTTAGGATCTGATTTGGGGTGTGTTCTCATGCAGAGAGATCATATTGTTTCTTATAGATCACAACAGTTATGGTTGCATGAGAATAACTACCCAACACATGATTTGGAATTAGCTGTTGTAGTCCATGATTTGAAGCCTTGGCATCATTACCTCTTTGGTGATAAATTCATGGTGTTTACAGATCATAATATGTTGAGACACATTTTATTATAAAGTGATTTGAATATGAGAAAAATATTATGGATGGAGTATCTCCAAATGTTTGAATTTGACTTAATGTGTACACCGGGTAAATGTAATTCAATTGCGAATGCATTAATCAGGAAGGTATATAGTCAGTTGGAGAAAGATGGTTTATATTAGTGGAAAATGGTGTTGGTTATAGTTGATATGCACTTGGATTGTGAATAATGAGGTAGTGTTGCAATTTTCTTCTTGGTTTTTTTTTTCTTGATTTGGCTGAGAAGGTTAAAAAGCACAAACATTAAATTATAAATGTGTTGTTATGAGGTCAAAAATAAATGTTGGGGATACTATTGAGGGGTGGAATTTGGATGGGAGTTCAGTTTTATGGTTTATAAACCATATGGTTATACCTTTAGCTTGTGAGGAACAACTTTTTCATGCGTACCCCCATATGATATGGGATTTTCATCCTAGAATAAAAATGATGTATAAGGTGATAAAAGAACAATTTTGGTGGTTTGGAATGAAAATAAAAGTGTCTAATTTTTTTATGAGATTCCTCACCTATTAGCAGGTTAAGAAAGAGCACCAGTGGCTGGTGGGTATATTGTAGTATTTACCTATTCCTGTTTAAAAATGGGAGTATATAGCTATGGATTTTGTGAAAGTTCTACCAAATATGGTTCTAAAACACAATTCCTTATGAGTGATATTGTATAGGATGAAAAATTTATCCCATTTAATCCCTATTCTTGAATCTCGTATGGTGGAATACTTTTCAAAAATGTATATCTCAAAGGTGGTAAAAATGCATGGTGTACCAATTTAGATAGTATCAAACTGAGATTCAAGGATTACATCATGTTTCTATAAATCCTTATAACAAGACTTTGGGTCTCAATGGACTATGAGTATGGTGTTTCATCCTCAAATGGATGGACAATTCAAATGGATGATACAAATTTTATAAGACATTATTAGGTCTTGTGTAATGAATTATAGTGGAACATAGTAGGAGTATGTAATTCTTGTGGAGTTATCATATAAAAATTTTTTTTAGGCCTTGATACATATGATTCCATTTTAGGAATTTTATAGGTTTCCTTTTCATTCTCCACTTCATTGTGTGGAAATAAGAGAGACTTCACTCATTGGACAAAGCCTTGTCCAAGAGACAACTGAGAATATTTAGTTGATCAAGAAGAGAATGAACATGGATCAAATTCGTCTGAAATCATATGTGGATCATCATCAATGGATTTCTTCATTTGAGGTGAGTGATCATGTGTTATTTAAAATCTATCCAAGTCTTAGGAATCATTTTTTTTGGAAGTAGGGAAATTTATCGCCTCTATATATAGTCCCTTTTGAGATACTTGAAAGGGCTAGCTTGGTGGCATATCAGTTGGATTTGCCACCAAGGTATGATTTAGTTCATAATGTGTTTCATGTATATCAGTTTAAGAAGTATCGACCTGATGTTGACCATGTGATTTGATGGTATGGCATTGTCCTAGATCTGGCTACTATGTCAGTTCATGTTCCAGTGTAGATTGTGGATAGGCAACAGAAATCCTTGTATATAAAATCATCATTCTAGTGCAGTTTTATGGAATCATGGTCAGATTCAGGAAGAAAAGTTGGAATTTGGGAAAGAAATGGTCAAGAAATGTTCTATACTCTTTCATTACATTGATGGTTTTCAACTTTTTGAGGATGGAAATACCAATGGTGAGGATAATGTAACACCCTCAGTTTTAGGTAATTAACCCTTTATTTATGTATTTATGTATATAAATTAATTGGGTTAAGTTTTGGGAGGTTACTATGAGTTTTGGAAAGTTTTTGGAGCTCTTCTAGAGGTTCATGGTTTGATAATTATTAGTATAAACCATGAAACATATCTTTGGAAACAATGCAACTGAAAAAGTGGGAACTGGGTAGGCACACAGTTAAGCGCATGATTTGGCCAAACCATGCGACCACCCAAGAGAAACCATGTGATATTGGAAAGAGGGGTTTATCATTTTTGGTGCATGTTTTTTATAACTGTGTGAACTAACCATGCAAGGTGTATTTAGCGGTAGTGGCTAAATCATGGTTAGTGAACATTTTGGAAAACTATGCATTGTTAAAAACAATATCTAAATTTTTTAGATCTAAATCTTTTTACCCCCTTAATAACTCTTTTCCCCCTAATATGAACCTAACATTAATTACACTCCTTCCAAAGTCTATATATACCTTTCCTCTTGATCTGGGAGAGATATATTGGTGAATCTAAGTATGTTGGAGGCCCGAATTCTTTGTTAAGTGCTTATTCTTAGTGTTTTTCCTTATTTTTCTTCTTTTACCCTATCTTATATGCATGAATATAATCTTTTGAAGTTATATTCATGTTGTGTGAAATAAATCATGATTATATATGGTATTTTTGTGTAAGGGCAACAATATATAATGATGTTTACTGGAGTTTATAACCTAGTTTTTGATGTTTTCTATCATTATTTGGTTTCTCCATCATTTGTTATGTAGGTGTATTCACTCTCGAATCTGTTTATTTAGAAATCAGAGGATTGATTTCAAACTAAATGAGTTTCTTGAATTTAATTGATGATTTGATGTGTCATTCTTTTTGGAAAACTATTTAGTGATGGTTTTTTTGAGTTTGGGGATTTAATGGTTTTCTGGAAAGTGTTTTGGTTTATGACTTTAAAATGATGATTTTAAAATTGTGGTTGGGTTTTAAATGAATGGAAAAAAAAATTTAATTTTTTGCAATAAATGAAATGATTTATTGAAATTTCTTGGAATGGGTTTTGGAATATATGGTAGGTGTGATTTCGTTTCGTTGTTGTGATTGTGAATAAGGTGTGTGTGCTATTGGGTTACAATAACATGACCATGTTGAAGGGGAATGTTCCATTAGGGAACTTGAGATATGGTTACCTTGAGATTAGTTGGTAGATCGATGAGATACTCTTATTAGTATGGAATCTTCAACTGGAAAAGCATGTGTGGGTGTATGGAATGGAATTAATTATTCTAAATAGATTTTAATAATGTTTTGAAAGTATTATTTGGTTTATTTCCATGGGAAACTAATTTGGTTGGAAATTGTTTATGTGATTTGATATAAACTACTTTTATTGGTTTTAATGTATTTTTTATAAAAGTTCTAACATGTTCTATCCTAGTGGCATGAGTTGGGAATTCATTGGGAAAATCCTACTGAGTTTTATAATCACCACCTACTTGGACACTTTGGTACGTTTAAAGATTTTGTATATTGAGACATAGGTAAAGGAAAATTATCTCATTTCTTTAGTGATTCATCGTGATACCCTATATATGGATTGTGGATTTAGATCTTGGTAGGTTGGGAGATTCTATGTTGGAGTCTCTGGTGTCTTTAAGTCTTATTGGTCTTGGTTTCTTCTTTGTAATATGATATTGTTCATGGTTTTAGTTTTGTTTTGTTTTCAGTTAGTTTAATTTTAGTTTCATTACATTGTACTCATGCATTATATAACGGTGTATTTGGTTATGGTGATCTTGGTTTGGTTGTTTTGTTTTAAAAGGTAAAATTATCCCTCAACTGTTTATGTATCCCTTATCATTTATTGTCGACCTTTGGTGTCTTGGGATGTTATCTAAGGGATAGTATCACACCTGTCACTTCTCAATCCAATGAGGAGGGTGGGATTTTACACTATTCCCTCTAAAACAAAGTCTAAGGGTCATTACTAAATCTACTAAAATTTCAACATGATCTGTTTATATAATGAACATCCCAAAAACCTATTGACATTTAATAAGAATCCAACAAGGCCCCAGAATTCTATAATATAAGGTATTAAATCTATCTTTATGATGAATTAAAACATATTAGATTGGTAGTAGATAAACATGGAATCAACATATAAATAGATGAAATACTGGCTAACACACATGCTGAACAATAACTAAAAATAAACTACATTAGACTCTGACCCAACTCACATAATCAACTTGTCAGTTCCTCAACCTCTATAAACTTACCACATTTAAAACTTCAAAGGTTAAATATTCCCTAATATAAAACATAAATTTATACCCACATACGTCAAAAATCATGTTGTGTATGTGGGTAGGGGTGAGTCCAATTACCCTGTAGGAATCCACAATTCCTCAACAATACTGAGTGCTACTATAATCAAGTAGATATTCATGAAATACATACATAATAGGTGAAGTCATTCCCATGAAACACACCCATCCAGAAATATAACATGAAAGGCATATGAGACATGCATGTTGTCTCATCATGTGTCAACCAGACCACCTAGAATCCTGATCATACCTACTTCAATAAATGTTAGAGTGTATTTGAACATGTCAGACCAACTACCAAGGGGGACTTAATCCTTGACCAGAATTAGTTGCTGAAAAACATACCTTTTCCAGCCAATGGTGAAGTGTATTTGAGAATAAGAACCCACTCATGGGAAATATACTCATCCTTAGAACATGAGAAACCTCCTATGATAAATATACCCATACCTAAAATTTCTGAACCACTTGATGGAAATACACTCATACCCAAAACATAATGAAATCACCCAATGGAAATATACTGATCCCCGAAATGTATATTCCATTCAGGGAAAATATACCAATCCCCAGAACATAATGAAATAACTTGGGGGGAATATACCCCTCCCCAGAATATAATAATTATCATACACCGTAGAGGTCACAACCCCTACTTGAAACTAGGTATTATTCCTCCATTACATGGGGATCATATCCCACAACTTCTTCTTAAACCCCCATTTATAATCAAATATACATAGAAATAAACCACACATATACTCAGGGGGTTATAGCTCACCCCATAACTAGGTAATGAATGCACCCAAGAAATCCCACCCTAGAATCTCAATCCTATCACACACACAAACACACAAACACACAAACACACACACACACAAACACACACACACACACACTGAGATATATATATATATATTCTTGGTGAACACTCTCTTCTTGGAAACATTCATTATATAACACACGGGTTATCCTCCCACTCGAACCTAATACACACTTGTTATGCTAGAATCTCAAGCACACAACATATCCTTGTCACTATAACCACATCATAATCAAAACAATAATTTGATTTCTAAGTTGGCACCCACAATCATCTATATCCATTACATCATGCTCCCTCTATGGGATTAATAACTCACCAGGGAAACCTCTGGGGTACCCTTGGTCACTTTATATCATGGAGACCCTAAATGGGTTTCTTAATCACATTCCATATCTTTTAATTAACCCTCTATTCTGTTCATAACATCCCTAAATATACTCCAGGGTCTTCCAGACCCATTTCACCCCTTTAAGGTGTCTTCCACATACTTTTGGATTAACAAAACACTTTGATACTAAAAGCAACTATTGTAGCCCACAAACACAAAAATGAATCATCATGAAACCACATAAATCACCATAAACCTCTATAAGGGTTTTGAAAATTTATTCTTCATAAGGAGAACATTAAAAATAACTCATGCTTTAGAGAATAGGTCATCTCCCACACAAGTTCAAAATAACGGATATGGATCAATAAATACCTTCCAAATTTCCTTGAAAACTCAATCAAACCCCCCTTTTAAAATAATGTTCACATGACACATTAGAAACACTAGTAACTTGCCCAAAATCCAATCAAAAACTACTTAGAAAACCTCGGTTTATTTTTGAAATACCATTTCTAAACCAGTTTACCAAATCACACAATTTTCATAAAAATTCCATTAAAGTGAATCCCCATTTTGAAACACATTTAAAAAATGGAAATTCCTTGGTCTTTGAAATTCAACACACATCACCAATAACTATATAAATAGGTTCACCGACACTTGTTTGACCAAAGCACCACCATCAAACCATTTTGTGCAGTCCATGTTGACTATTAGGCTAACGTGACCTCATCCAAAACTTATAGAGATACCTCATAAATTATGTAGTATAAAAAATTAATAATAATAATGGAACATTAATTTAAAATTATAAATTGATAAAAAAGACCCAAATAAAATAAAGTACACCTACCTCAATCGAATCCATTTCCTTTAACACATATCATGAACCTCACTTCCTAGGCATGCCCAAGCATTAAATTAACTCCCAATCCCTTATCTATAGCCCCAACATCTATTAATTAATTATAAAAAATATATAATTCCTTATTTAATTCATTTTTGAATATTAATAATTAAATTTTAATTTAATTCAATTAGTAATAAGGCCTAAAATATCATTGGGAGTCATTCCCTCACTCAAACTGTGAGCAATTGGGTGTGTTCCATCTACAACACATATTCAAAACTATGACACACAAAATACCCAATTAGTTCACCTCATTCAACAAACAATTTAATCCAATTTAGGAAAAACCCTAATAGATTTCATTGAGTGGTGTAACTTCATCAAAATGGCTTTAAATACTATGAAAAAAATCATCTTGGGGTATCCTCTAGCTACATTGTGTGAAATCCCCATGAAGTAGGATGATTTAATCCATGATCTGGTGAAAGTCATCAATGAAACCTAAGTGGATATAATCACAATTATAAGTAGTACAAGGAGAAACTATAAAGGAAATAAGAAAAGAGATATCACCTTGAACCATAGAATAAATCAAACCAAGAATGCCTCAAATATGAAGGAAATCTAAGGAAAAATTGGGGAGGATAGCTGGAAGGGTGTGCACATGAGGGATGAGTGAAAAATGGGTGATGGGGTTAAAATCCCCAAGAGGATCCATAAATTTAAAATTTAAAATAGACCCATGGTTCCCACATGGTTTTAGAATCCATGTACCAACCATGTTATTGGAACTGTCTCAAGCCATTACCTTTGCACTATTTAAGAAACCTTACTCTAACCATGTAGCTTTCACTATAAGACCACAAAACCAACATGGTTTGTCCAAAATATTTTCCAAACCATGAAACAACTTTGAAAATCTCCTATACAATTGAATTATAGTTTTTTATATATTATCTACAATAGTTCACCACACTTCTATATAAAACCTAGCCACACGGTTACCCAACATGGTTTTTTCAAAGCAAGAAGTAACCGCTTATAGAGGAAAAACCCTTTAAAAACATTTGAGATGCAACCCAAAGATTCCAAGTCTCTCTTGATCACCCGATGCACCTATCTACTTTCAATCCATATCCAAACAAATCTCCTTGGAAATTACTATCTCTTAAAATTCCAATATAAATCCTAATTCTCATTATGAACGCCTTACTAAAATTAAAAAGAATCAAATTCTTTCAAAATTTCATAATATATAAAGGACATGGGATTTTATAATTTATACTTTGCTTTACCTTTTTTTATGTTTCTTTAGATAAGATACATGATTCTCTTATAATCCTCATCCTTTTCTACTTCATCATCAGAATCACTAGAATCTTCAACTTCTTCAGCTTTGATTTTTAGTTTTCTCATGGTTTCAAATTTCATTTCCTATATCACTTTATTTTTTATTTTTGTAGCCTTTATCATCTCACATTAAATTATTATATTATACAATTCATCATGGTTAAGATACTCCCTATCTTCTAATGCTAAAATTTTAGGATTAAACCTATCAAAAAAGTTTCTCATCAACTTCTTGACAATTATAGAATCTTCCCTCTTTTATCCCTAACCTCTAATGTTTCTGACTATTTTATTAACTATTTTACAGAATTATTCAATTTTTCTATATTCATCCATTTTTATATCTTCAAAAATTCTACTCTATATTTTAAATTTAGCTTCTTCAACTTTCACATTACCCTTAAAACTACTTTTAAGACTATTTTATAATTCCTTTACTATTTTAATTCCCAAGACTTTGGTATAAAATTTATCTAGTAAGAAAATTATAACAACATTCTTAAAATTTTGAAAAGTTTCTAAATTCTTATTATAAATAAAATAAATTGGTGAACTTCTTTCAATAGGTGTAAATCTCTATTTTTTGTATCAACAGCCTCCATACCAGGTGATAAAAGATAAGGTAACATCTTATAATTCCAACTATAATAGGTCTTTCCATTGAAGGTAGGGACTCCCCTAATGATAATATAATTAAAATTTTCCATGAAAAAAATTTAGGCTATGATTGAGGGAACCTAGTTATTCTCTAATACCAATATATATTCCTTATGAATGGGTGTGAAACATGTGGTGTTGAATCAGTGGTGGATTTATTTTACAATTTATTTCCCTTAAAATAAACCTCTATGACTTGTTAAGGTCTAATCCCTTCAATATTAAACTCATCCTTACCTAACTAAAATTAAAATTAATGATAGAAAATGAAAATATGATTTTTATAAAGTTCTATTTCGGTGTGGGTCCCTATTCCTTTCTATGATTTGGGTGTCTAAATAAAAAAATCTACAAATAATCAATTACCAATTAAAAGTGGTTCACCCATGTGTCATTCTATATTCATGGTGATTTTACCAAAAATAAGTTTCATCCCACTAGAAACAAAATGAATCTCTCTAGTATGTAAGATACTAAACCATGTTTAGTAAGATAGAAAAAATAATCTAGGTAGCTTTAGTAACTAGTGTTAATATTTCACTCAATCCTTCAAGATAATCATATTGGTGTTTGATCACTTCTTCATAAACTTATACCTTTGATATTCAATATTGAAACCAAATTATTTGGGCATGATCACTTAATATAGAATCATTTAATTATTTTCTTATCAATCTTCTTCTCAATGTTGAATAACTCAATATTCATACTTTGATGATTTTTTATATAAATCTAGTTATCTATTTAAAGTCTATATATTCTATCAGTATTTATCTTTTTATATTATTTTTTCCCTTAAAAACTAATATCTTTAATCATAAAAGGTCAATATTACAAAATTAACTTAATTATAAAAAAATTATAGCTCAATTTATAGACAATTCTCATAATATAATTATACAATGAGATCCTTCATGTGTTTCTTCAATCAGTTGTTCACATGGCCACATTTGGGGATCACTAAATTTTCTCTTCTTCATTTATCCATTTTCTCTATTGGTATTATGGAAATTCATTTATTCTTATTTGATATGAAAAATAAAAAACACAGGTTATACTTCATCAGTGATCACTATTTAAAATAATTCATAAATAAATTCATTTTTAAATTATAGATATTTAGATCATTGGTATCCTCACACCATTTAAATGAATTAGCTAGATTGATTTTCCATCATTTTTTTCATTTTGTAACACGTGTTATTATGGTTAAACAATTTAAAATACTCATATTTAATCATAACATAATTATTTTCATGTGGTTTTTCAACTGATAATCATCATAGCATATTTACATTTTAAATTTCCTCTAAATATTCATCTGGAATCAAAAATATGATTTGTGATTTTTAATACATGAAGAATATACTTATCATTGAAATATTTAATTTCCCTTAGAATATTCCATTCTAGAATTCCTAAAATATTTCACACTTCTAAAATCTCATAATTTCACTTACTATTGGCTTCAAAATGACTCGTAAAAAGTGTAAAATTCATCTTTATGATCATCAGAGAGAGTCCATACCTTTGTCAAAATTGTTAAATAAGTGATATTTTTTAAGGGAAAATTTCTCTTAAAAAGTCTTAAATCATCCTTAAAATTTCATGGATCATCCTTAAAAACTAATGAAAAATCCTTACAAACTCAAGAAACCTTGTTACAGTGTTAGGAATTGATATTGAATGGATGTTGGGAGTAGGGTGATGTGATCTAGCTTAGGAATTGGGATGTCGTTTCAAAGGGATATGATATGAGGGAGTGTTTCAACTTCCAAGGGTAGTGTAATAAATGATGGAAAAGTTTGTTAGTGAAAGGGTTGATGAAAATATTACTAATAATAGGGACTAACTGTTACTAGAACCTTCAATATATGACCTCTTTAAAGAATTTTTTTGGGACCAACATGAGTGATACAAATTGTTTTCTAGAAAATTGATTTGATGTGAAGATAGAAGGGGATGCAACCATCGAACATAGGGTGTGACCATGGGGAGTATTTTCCTCTACCTTTATCCTAATATTATTTTTATTCCCTAATTCAACTATAAATTATATCCATTATTGTATAAAATGTCAATAGAAACTCTTGGTTTGTGTCTCTCTCTTTCTTTAATACCTATCATTTTGTGCTTTCATTGAGAGGTGATTTTACCTTGATCGCATTCGAATAGAGAGATTTTTTTAAAGATGTCTTGGTTGAGGATTTTTGGAATCTGGAACAAATATTACCACTCAAATAGATATTATACTTTCTAATTTGGAAGTTGGATTACAGAAATAGGACGTACAGATGTGGTAATTGGTACTAATGATGAATTAGCTAACTCAAAGTCAAACGAATTTGATGTGGTGGATCAAGGAAAAATGTAATTTAAATTTTTTTGAAAAAGGTGAGAGTAGTGTGTGATCAGAGGCTGATAAAGGTGATAAAGGAGAGTGGGAATCCTCCACTGGAGATAAAGTAAGGAGAAATAATGAATCGTATTGAGAGGTGATGCAAGAAATATCCAAACTAGTGGATATGCCTACCTTTTTTGGCGAGGATCATGCCCCATGGATTCTCAAGGAAGAAATGTTATTCTCAATCCAACGTATACGAGAATATATGAAAGTGTCACTGGTGAAATTAAGCATGTATGGAATGGTACAATATTTGATCATCTCATTGAGATATGTTTAGTTGAATCTAACTTTCATGCAATTCAAAGTGAAACTCCTAGGCAGGAATAGAAATAAAGCAGCATAAGATTCTCTGATCTTATTGAAATTTTTACGATAGATTGAGGTTGTGGATGATTATATTTAATAGTTCAATCATCTTACACTTCGAATTCCATATTTAACATATAGGTGGTATACCAGTTTTTTTATAGGAGGATTGCAGTCAAAGATTAGGATCACAATGATGACTCATGAACCACTAAACAAGGTGTAGTTATTAACTCTATCCACAAGGATAGAAATAAAGTTCATGGGAAAATGAATAATTGAACACTTCAAACTGTGGGTTAAGAAATATGTAAATAGTATCCACGGGATGAGATAAAATTCAAGTACAGTGAAGTTGGTTCTATCAATGGAAGATTTAGAAAAGGAAAAATAAATTATTAATTCAATGATGATTAGTGGGGGAATAGATAATTTTATAAATAAGACTATGAATAAAGATGGGATAAGGGGATGTGTTTTCCAATAGACAAAAATTCACTTTAGACCATAAATGTTCTAAAAATGGATGCAAACTCATGGTCTAGTAATATATAGATCTTGATGAAGATGAAGGAGTTTCAGAGGATTCACCAAGTTTTCCACCTTAGGGACAAGTTGGAAATTCAATAGGGTATAATTTATAAATATGAATGGATGTTAGTAGTAGGGTTATGGGAGTTGGCTTAGGAATTGGGATTTTGTTTTGAAGGATTATGATATAAGGGGGGTTTAACTACCAAGGGAACTGTAATAAATTCTGGATAGATTTTTTAGTGTAAGGGTTGATAGTAGTATTACTAATAAGATAGAACAGATATTACTAGAACATTCTAGGTATGACCTCTTTAAAAAATTTGGTTGGGTCTGGCATGAGTGATACAAAAATTTTTTATAGAAAAGGGATATGTTATGCGGATAGAAGGGGTTATGGCCATAAACCTTGAGGTGTGACCATGGGGATCCTTTTCTTCTACCTTTATCATCTCATTATTCTTATTCCGTAATTATACTATAAATTATATTCATTGTTGTAGAATATTTGAATAGAAAATATTTGTTTTTATATCTCTCCGACTTGAACACCTATCAGAAATCATCCTTATAAAGTTCAGCAAGTAACCCTTATAGATTCCTAAGTCTTCATGAATTTGTTAAAATTATCAATTATTAACTCTTGTGGGGATCTAAATCATCCTTATAGAAAAAATTGGATCCTTACAGAAATGGAATGAATCTTGCAAAGTTATCATGACTTTTTTGATTTTCCATTTATGAGCCAAAATGACTCTTATGAAGTGAATGAATGACTTTTACTAAAGTATACTTTTCCAATTTTATACCAATGCATAAAATTTTATAATTCCTTTAGATCAACTCCAATTAATCTTAGGCCTTCTCAAATCATCTCAAAACTCTTCAATAACAATCCAAGCCACTTCCAATGATCCTCATCCAATGTTGACAACAAACATAATTATTTAACAACCACAAAGAGATCTTTAGAAATATATTAAGTGAAGTTAAGATTATCTATCTTGGGAATAGACATAAATTTTATCCTCATCAAACCCCTTATAGTGTATATTAAACTCATTCATGTTAGGTATTTCTATATTAGTCATTATTCTTGGACAATGTATCTTCGATAAGAACTACATGTGGATTTATTTTTGTTATTTTAGGATACATAGAGATGTTTGATCTATATATCTCAAACCTAAACACATATCATTATCCATTTATTTTCTATTTTAACATTCCATAATATCCCAAACTTGGTCATCTTGGGAATGGAGTGTTTCAATCACCTCTTGAATATCTTCTTCCAATACAATACACTTCATGCCTAAAGTTTTTTTATTGCTATAAACCTTTCATGGATAATGGTAATGAATGTATCTGATTCCAAAATGTAAATCTCTACTTGGTAATGATATATATTCCATATATTCAAATTTCCAAATAGTTGCATGTTTTCATACTGAGGAGAAGTTCCTCTAACACCATGTTCCCTCGACAACATTTTCATGGGACATTTCATTCAAATATTGGTCAGTGGTCATCCTCATTATGTTTGTTTCATATTATAACTTCATGAATTAGATACCATAGGTTGTGATTTATATCATTCCTACTCCCTATTAAGAAGGTGTTTGATCCCTCCTAGCTCTCAATCCTCATTTGGGCGATCATACCACATCCTCCATCACGGGCTAGAGCATCGTGATCTAAAAATACATGAACCTACCCATGAGGAAACCTATACTAATATAAGGATCCTAATTCACATTGGTTTTACCTAGCCATCTTTTTCTATGTATGATGAATCATCTTTTGGTCAAAGCTATCCAACCTTAAACTCCAACTTCATTGGCCTAACTTGCAGAAAATTAAACTCCCAAATGAAAGAGAAGTAATACTCACTAGATTAAAAACCCATAAATGGGATCTTGGGAAAAATTTAATTCCTTTCTTTATAGGTATGAACCTTTCATCACCTAATATCAATTTGAGGGTCTAAAAAAGGTAAAAAAAAATACACAATACTTTTGAGGTTAAAAACTCACAAATGGAAACCTAAGAAAAACATGAGTTCCTACCCACTAAGCTTTTCTATATACATGGATTAGGAAAGAGTTAGGGAGAATAAATAAATACATAAAGCTTGTAGGGACTACCATTCATCCCTCAAAAAAGTCAACCTCTGTTTTCTAGGTTCTTAGACCTAGGAAAAATTTAGATCACCCTTATGGACTTCACATATATTTTTTAAGATGATTTTTGAAAAATACACTGAGGTGTAATATTTGGGTACTTGAGCCATTTTGTGAATTGAAATCCTCATTCAATAAAACCTTTCATGATTTTAATTAGATTGAGTCATTAAATACTTTCTCATATCTAAGGATTGTATTGATAGTCAATGTGATTCTATATTTGTCTCATCTATATCAGTATAAGTGTACAAGTTCAAGAGGAATCCAACCTCCCAACTGAGATAACCTTGGATTATGGTGATGGTAAATGTGACACCATTTTTTCATTCCTATATCCATCTATGTGCACAAACTCAACTGGAAACCAAATCTCATAATCCTTTATTTCATGAAATCACCTTGAATTACGGTGACTGTATAACAGCCACCATATTTGTTCTACCTATATCCATCTAATGTAATATATTTAAAATAAGTTTCATTGATTCATACACATCATTGACTAAATTATTTTGGAGTTATGATTTATTTGATATATTCCCATATAATGTTAAAGTGGATTCAGTTATCATGATATCACTCTTTATAAGTTTCATATATTTTCCTGAATTGATAATTGGGGTGATATAGAAGATCGATGGACTGAAAATGGTTCCAGAGATAATGTTTTCATTTATTTAAAGAAAGGGGGAAGGAAATAAAAAAACATGGATACTCTTCCTGATGGATTACAAAATCAAATTAGGACATGGTATTTAAAAGTTTCTATAACACTTATTCTATAAACTCTCAGAGTTGGATTGGTAATAACTTCAAGTCATCAATAGCCCAAAGTATACCAAACAAACTTGCATCACCTGAATCCTCAACAAATAGTAGCTCATGAGCTTTAAGGGAAGAATTATCTCCCACTTTTTTGGATTCATCAACAAGCATTTAATGTTCCTTTATTTACTCATTAATATCAGCCAAATATATATGAATGTAGTTTTCCAAGGATGGAACTTTTGTAATAAATTGTCACTACTTAGTCACCCACACAGAGTGTCAAGGTATCTACCAATATTCCATGGTCCTAAGCCCATTGGGGAAACTAAAGCCTTGTCCCATACAATATATATTTATATATTCCCGACATACTCTATCTCATAAAAAAATTACTACATGGAATTATAAATTTATCTATAATTTAATATTCCAAACCCGATAATGATAAAAATATATTCATTATTTAGTATTTGATATTGTATCTCCCCAATGGGAATCTCAATGATTAGCAGCTTGATTTCCTACCACACCATCTATCTCATGGACTTCTGTTGTGAAAGGAACTCTAGGTCTCAACAAGATCCCACTAGAGTGATTAGGATATAAGGTGGAATCAAGTCACTTAATGTGAACATGACCACAATGTTTTTAATTCACTATGACTTCTCTGATATGAGGATACGGTATTATCCACCTAATCTATCTGACACTCTATAGCTACTGTTGGTGGGGTTTCAGTGACTGGTCATGAGAGATATATGTATCAGCAAATGAACATCATAATGAAAGAAAAATTATGTTATAATTTACCAAAGTTATCATGAATTTCAATTTACCCAATTACAGCTACTCCATTAAGAGGAATATTGAGAATACACTTGATTTTCATGTATCCTATATAGTTGTCGAATTGGGTTGGAAAAGGGAGATGACCACCCTTCATGACATTAGTTTATCAAGCATACCTTCCTCTATATTCTTGGTCATTGTTTTCATGGGTTCTTGAATAGATATAGGATGGTCTAGGGAATTTTTTCCTCATAATCTCCCTCATGCCTTCTTTGATCTCCGCAAGCCTCATAACTTTATAATGATCAATTATTAGAAGTATGACAATTTTATCATAGTTTTTCATTGACGACATAAAATTGTTTACTTAGAACACTTGTTTCCCTAACACTGGGGATGCTCAGTTAATCCTCCCTTGATATCTTCTCCACTATAATTAAATCCCCAAACTAAGTCTCGAGCATGTACATTTACAAGGAATATATCTCAATAAAAAACATATAAGGAATTGGGACCTCATCAGTTTTTGTGAGAGATTCAACATGGTACATCGAGACTTACCTCCTGTCACGAATGAATTTGGATAACCTAGTACCCTGATACCTGAGCGGCACTAGTGTAGACTGAAGGAAAATCATGATCCCCATGGGTTTTTTAATAGTACCTAGAATCGTACAATAACAAGTGGAGATTAATTTTCCACATAATAGTGGAAGATAAAGTATTACAAGTTGATATGTTCAACACTCTAAAGGGAGAAAGTACCAAAAACCCAATAGGTATAAAAAACCCAAAGTAATGAATCATCTATGTACTCAACAACTAGAAATATAAAACTCAAACACCCCAACAGAAACATCATCCCACTCCACGGTCCAAAGGATTAACAATATTTACCACCTCTAAGTGGAACTTTCCCTTTTCTCGTGCTTGGTATAAGAAAATCTACTGAAGCTTGCGGTAAAAGGTGGGGTGTGATTTATAAATCCTAGTAGGCTCTCACCAAGTATTCTATGATCAATTCAAAAAATAATAAACCATATAGGATATCAATTTGAATAAAACTAGGCATGGAATTCCACTTTTCATATTTAAAACTAAAACATTATTTCAATTAAAATAGATGGAAGATATATCAAACAACTATCCAATATTCTTAAAGGAACATTTTATATAAAATAGTTTATATAAAACATCTCCCATAAATAAACTACATGTATATCAAATCAAACAACTACACCCCCACTTAAGAGAAAATTCAATAATCTCCGACTTAAGGAAAAATTACATCCAATCCCACTTAATGTAAAATTACATTCACTCTCACATAAATAAAAATTACATTCAATCCCACTTAAGGAAAATTTACATCGAATAAATTAGCAATCAATAATTTTTAAAAACTTTCAAATATGATTTCCCAATTTTAATTTTCAACATGCCTTCTCATTTCAGAACCAACACATAAGTTTTCATCATTTCATTCCATTTTAAAAAACCATTCAATTTAATAATTTTCTTAAATATTAACATCAAATAATTTTCCTAAAAATGATTTCCAAAACTCAAGCCATCATTTTCCAAAAATACAGCTCACAATTCCAATTCCATTGGAATTGGGGGGGTTCTTCTCAATTCTCATTCCCATTTCAATCCAAAGATCAAATAATTACAAATACATATTTTTAAATCAATTAAAAAATCACTTCAATTTAATCTATCAATTTGAGTTTTCAATTTTATGGTAAAGAATCATGGAACCACCTACCTTTAATTAAATATCAAGAATCAATATTCGTAAAGGGACTCGCCAATAAAGAGGGAATTCATGAAAGATATAGGAACACAACCCTAAATCAAGATCCAATCAATTGGATTTTAGATCAATCCAATAAGTGATTATCCATAAATATCTAAGGATGAAGAAAGCAGATATCATAAGTAATTATTAGAGAGGAGATCCACTTACTGGAGAGGGATCGAATCTTCCACTAGTACTTTGATTCATCAAAGAAGGAGGTTAAAGGTTATAGAAATGCTTATTGGGAGCCTTCTCAACTCTGGAAAACATAAAATGTTCAAGTGAAGGGATTGTGTATCTTAAATAGGGGTTCATAAATTTAAAATAAAAATTCAAAATAAATTAAACTTGTATGCACGGTTTCCTAGAGAGGGATGCATGGTTAGACAAACTATGAATCCTAATTATGATCACCAAATGTTTAGGGTGCACATTTTATCCTAGGTGGGGGCATGGTTTTTCAAACCATGCACCAACCATGAAAACCCTCACTATCTAAGTTTTCATGGTTTGTAATAATTGTGTTCTCCCTCAAGAGAACCATCAAAGGGTGAACGGTTTTCTACGACAAACCATAAGGTCTTCCCTAACTGTGCACCAACTGTGAAAAGTCTAAAGGGCTTCAAAAATTATCCAAGTTTCACCTAAAACAAGAACCAACAAAAGCATGATCAAAACTAAGGTCGACTAGTACCTATAAGCAGGTAAAAAAATGTTTCTATCCCCATAAATCCTATTAAGAAGTTTCCATGTCAAATATATGAGTTCATTACACTCTCATCAGTTCCCACCCTCTCCCAAGTCTCATGTGAATAAGAACTATGCTTCCATAGCACTCAAACCAAAGGTATCTTCCTCCCATGAAGTACCTTTTTCTCAGAATCAATAATCCTGATTGAATGATCATCCATGGATAAATCAGTCTCAACATCAAGATCCTCCCAACACAAGAAAAGATATGGGTCATAGAAATACTTTTGGAGCTGGGATACATGAAACATGTTATGTATCAACATCAGATGTGGTGGAAATGATAAATGGTAATCCAGTTTCCAAAACCTCAAAAGGTCCCAAAAAACGAGGAGAAATATTTCCTTTCCTCCCAAGATGTCGGTGACCCAACCGAGGTGAAACTCTCAATAACACCCAATCAATAAAAAATAAATCCAATGGTCTCTGAAAACAATCAACAGAAGATTTATACTAGCTCTATGATGTCCAAATTTACTTATGAATCAACGGAATATTTACTGATCACTCTTGGACCAAGCTCAGTCCAACCAAGAAACTTTCACTAATGTCTGACCAAAAAATAGAGATTTACATAGATTTCCAAACAAGGACTCAAAAGGATCCATCCCAATCGCAGAATGGTAACTATTTTTATAAGTGAACTCAACCAGTCCCAAATATTCATCCCAAGCTCCACCAAATTGAGGACATGAGCACAAAGCATGTCCTCAAGAATCTATATATCCCTCTCTCTCTAGCCATTCATCTATGGTTGGTATGTCATACTTAAAAAACATGAGATATTATCACAACCTGAAGGCCTTCCCAAAAATTATAGGTAAAATGGGTGTCTCTGCTAAAGACTATAGAATATGGAACTCCATTCACATGAACAATCTATTTTATATAGATATTTCCAAACTTCTCAACTTTAGTTGTATCATGAATGGATATAAAGTGATCTGATTTCATCATCCAATCAATCACAACCCATATCACATTATTTATTCAAAGTGTGTGTGGAAACCCAACCAAAAAGTAAATAGAGATCTCATACCACTTCCAAGTTGACATGGGGTGTGGCTAAAGAAAACCTAAAGGTCTCTGGTATATAGGTTTGACTTGTTGGAAAGTATAACATTGTGAAACAAAGTCAGTGATTTCTCATCTCATACCTAGCCACAATAATCATCACTAAATTTCATAGAACATATTTATGGTTCTTGGGTGCACAACCCATTGGTAATTATGGAAACCCCCCCCATAAAAATGTTTCTCACTGGTAAAGGTACAGTGTAAAAATTCTAAAAAAATAGAATACCCTATGTGGAAAAAAACTACTCATAAATAGTCTCCCCACCATAAAGAGAGTTCCTAATGCAATGAAATTTATCATAAAGATGCTTCTCCTAAAGAATCATCACAAGAATAGTGGAGGTCAGATGAACACTTTCCAAGATAACCTCATCCTCATCTTTCGAGACTCCTAAATTAAACTTTGTAAGGATCCATTAAGTTCCACTCTTTAGATGACTCCCTTACGTCCTAGGTCAGAAGATTCCTACTCAACACATCGGCAATGAAATTCTCTTTCCTCAGGGTATAGGTAACATTGAAATAAAATTTTTTAGTTACTCCACCCAATGCCTCTAATGAAGATTTAAATATTTTTTAGATAAAATATAACTCTAGAACTTGTGACCAAAATACAAGGTAAACCTTTCTATGAAAAGGTAGTAATTCCAACACTTAAGTGCATGCATTAAAACTATGAGTTCAAGGTAATGGGTTGAATAATTCATTGCATGTGACCTAAGATGTCGAGAACCATAGGCTACCATGTGATCACTCTTCATATGAAAACAACTCAAACCCAAACCTTATGTGTCACAGAAGACCACATAGTCATGCCCAACCTCTAAAAGAGTCAACACCAGTGTAAAAGTCAAAAGAAATTTTAGGTTAATAAATTAACTTTGACATTTATCATCTCAAACAAATATTACCCACTTCTGAGTGATAGAATTCCTTGGATAATAAAACTTCTATAAATCATTTAATAACCCGTGATAATACCCATATAGACCCAAGAATCTTTGAATAATGAAACCATTTCACATTTGCTCTCATTTCATAACGGTTTTCACCTTTTCATGATCAACTGAGTTACCATGTTCTAACACCATTCATCCCAATAACTTCACTTCCTAAATCTAGAAATCACATTTCTATAGCTTGGAATGAAGTTGGTGATTTCTCAAAAATTAAAGAACCGCTCTCAAATGAAACACATGATCCTTCTCCAAAATATAGTTTTCTAAATGTTGGATTTTTTATTCTCAACTAGTGATAACCAGATCATAGATCAATCTTTGAGAACCACATCACCCCTTTAAATTGGTCAAACAAATCATCAATCTGAGAAAATAGATACTTATTCTTCATCATAACTCAATTTAATTTTTGGTAGTCAACATATAATTGAAGTGTTCCATCATCATTATTATTAAAGAGAACAAGTGCTTCCCAAGGTGACACACTTTGGTGTATAAAGCCTTTCTCTAATAGATCATCCAACTAAGGCATCAAGTATTTCATTCTAGCCGGTACCATGTGGTAAGAAGGAATAGTTACTATTTAATTGTGGGGTACTAAATTAATAGAAAACTTAACCTATCTTACCAATGTAAAATCAGATAAGTTAGAAGGAAACACTTAGGGAAACTTGATAAAAGCTGTAGAGATATCATTAATCAAAGAATCCTTCTCAAAATAAAAAGTAAACACTGATATTCATTTCCCCAACTCTAGATATGAATGTTCGGATCTACTCATACTCGGGTCCCATTCTCCCTAAAAGATGTGGAACACCCCATTGGTCATGGTAAAGGAGACCCATCAAAGATAACAGTAAATTCAATATTAATTAGAATGAATCCAATATATCCCAAAAATTACATCAAGAGGTTGCATGTTAAGAATGATAAAATTCCAAGTAATATTTACATTTGATAAAGAAAAGACACAAGCAGGGAAATGGATACTCTGCTCTCTCTTCATTTTGAGAGGAATAGTAATATCCATCACATAAGATAAAAGCTTCATATGAATATTTTACAGGTTCAAAATATGAGTTGATATAAAAAAATGAGATGAACTAGTATCAAATAAATCAATCATTAAAGATGAAGCTATAGTGATGGAACCTCTCACAGTCGATGGAACCATATCAGCTTCCTCTAGATACTCTTCCACTTTGTGAAGAAGCTTCATTCTAGATACTTTTGTCTAGAACCCATTAGATCTCAAAGCATCTGATCACACCATATTAATTTTTGGTTATGATGAGCCTATTCCACTATTCATAGCAGAAAAGAAATGGTGAAATTTATATAAGCAACCACAAGAACTACAGATATTTTTTTCCTTAGTATAAATACTTAATGAATGTTTAGCCTTGCCATGCTAGAATAAAGTCAAAGGGATTATACCAGGAATTGCAAAGTATCTTTAGGATTCCTGCTATCGATAACCACCATGTAACTCATCACGCTCCCTATTTATATTAAAGGGACTCATAGAACTACCACTATGAGAAAAAGGAACTCCCATCAACCATAACTTACTATCCAGGTCAAGCTTAACTATCAAATCCTTATACATCACGTAAGTATATGAAGTGAGATTCAATAAAAAAACTTGAGAAAAGGTATCATGTCAAAGACCCATATCAAAAAATTGATTCTTAATATTCTCATTTGATACAATCTCAGGTGAAAACAAAAAAAGCTTAGAAATAGGTTAGTATACTCCATCACGGTCTATTCATCCTATTCGAGGTTGAAAAGGTTTATAGACTTAGGCAACACCATAGAATTTTAATAGAAATGATCATTGAAAATAACTCTATATTCCTTAAACTAAAAACCCTCATTCTTTTTTTTCATTACCATTAAATCCTACCATCTTCTACTAGGTCCCTCCGGCTTGAAGTTAGGAAATTTCACCTAAATTAAATCAGAAGTTTCCACGAAATCAAATAGAACCTCTATCTTTATCAACTAATACTTGACCTCTTGAGGATACTTATATCCTTTTAGATCTGGTGGATTCTAGTGAAGGAACTATTAAACCAGATTATAATCATCATCACCCTAAGGTTCCATAGCTAGATCATGAATAGGAATGGGTGAAGGTAAATATACCAAATCTTAAGAAACATACACAATAATCTCAATGAGATTATGGTCTATGGGAGGATCTTTTTTGTGGTTCACCAACAGATTCCTCCTAGGGCCTATTCAAACATCTTCTCAAAGGCATGATGCTACACAACATCAACAAACAAAATTTAAGGCATCAGAATATTACTCATATCAATAACTTGAACAAGAGAAATATGAAAATTAATCCCATAAGATAAGATATCAAGAGTTGTATTTCAACTTATCCAAATCAAAAGCAAGGAAAATTCTATAATTAGATCAAATTATTCATCTCAAGACACCTTTACCAAAATAATCATGGTGAGCTAAGGATCATTATGATGAGAGTTATCCATGAACTTGCTTGTAACTACCTCATAAGTCTATATAAGATAACCCAAAATTCATACCGACATCAAGGAAAGATACTCAACATGTACCTCTGATACCACTTTTTCATGAACCATCCCAGATACTTGGGTACCCTAATACCTGATCTGACACTAGCATAGCCTGAAGGGTGTTCCCAATCCCCATGGGTTGGTGACTAGCACCTAGAATCATATAAGAAAAATAGGGAACCAATCTTCAACATAACACTGGAAGATAAAATATTACATGTCAGTATGCTCACCACTCCAAAGGGATAAAGTACCAGAAACCAAATAGGTATAACAAAACACAAATGAGTATATCTTCAAAGTAATCTAAAACTATAAAGATAAAACTCAAACATCCCAAAGGAAACATCATCCCACACCATAGTACAAAGGATCAAGAACATCCACCACATCCAAGTGTCACTTTACCTTTTCTTAGGCCTAGAATAATAAATAAACAAACAACTGAGGGAAAAGTTAGGGTGTAAGAGATAAATCCTAGTAGGGTCTCACCTAGTGTTCCATAATAAATTCCAAAAACAATAAACTATATATGCTATCAATTTAAATAAAACTATACATGGAATTACACTTTTCATATTTAAAACCAAAACATGATTTCATTTCAAATAGATGTAAGATACATAAAAAATTTCAAACATGATTAAGTGAACATTTTATATAAAACAGTTTATATAGAATTGTTGGAATGAATAAAAAAGTTCCATAAATCAATGCCATGTATATCAAATCAAAAAACTACACCCCCACTTAAGGGAAAATTGAATCCTCTCCCACTTACAGGAAAATTACATCCACTCCTACTTGAGGAAAAATTTAATTCAATCCCACTTAAATGAAAATTACATTCAATACCACTTAAAATAAATTTACATCAAACAAATTGGAAATAAACCTTTTTTAAACACTTTCAAATATGACTTCCCAATTTCAATTTTGAACATGCCTTCTCATTTCAAAACCAACATATATGTTTTCATCATTTAATTCCATTTCAAAATACCATTAAATTTAATACTTTTTCTCAATATTAACATAAAATCATTTTCATCAAAATTATTTCCAAAAATCAAGCCATCATTTTCCATAAATACACTCCACAATTCCAATTCCATTAGAATCGGGGTTTTTTCTTAAATATCATTCCCATTGCTATTAAAATATCTAAATTATTTTCATCAAAATTATTTCCAAAAATCAACCCATAATTTTATATAAATACACCCCACAATTCTAATTCCATTATAATTCGAGTTTTTTCTCAAATATCATTCCCATTTTGATCCAAATATCAAATAATTACAAATACATTTATTTAAATCAATTAAAAACATACTTCAATTTAATATATAAATTCATGGTTTCAATTATAGGGAAAAGAATCATGTAACTACCAACCTTTAATCAAAGATAAATAATGGACACCTGCAATAGGACTTACCAATTATGAGTGAAGGTGTGGAATATATAATAACACAACCTATAATCAAGATCCAATCAAATGAAGTTTAAATACATCCAATATGTTATGATCCATAAAACTATAAGGAGGAAGGAACTAGATATCGGAATGGACTATTAGAGAGGAGATCTACTTAGAAGAGATGGATCAAATATTCTATCTTCACTTTGATTTATCAAAGAAGGAGGTTAAAAGATCTAAAAACACTTTTAGGGAACCTTCTCAACCCTGGAAAACATAATAGTGTTGAGTGAAGGGATTGGGGATATTAAAAGGGGGTTATGGGAATTCAAAATAAAAAATACGAATAAATTAAACTCACATACATGGTTTCCTAGAGTGGGATGTATGGTTAGAAAAACTGTGCACCCTAACTGTGTACCCCTACTATATAGGGTTCATTGTTTCTCCTAGATGGGTATATAGTTTTTCAAATCATGTTCCATCCATAAAAACTATCACTCTCTAAGTTTCACATTTTTTAGGTTCTAGTCCCATGGTTTGTACAAACCGTGTGCCTCCTCTAAAGCACCATAAAATGGTGCATAGTATGTTGAGCCAAATTGCATAGTTTTCTCTAACCATAAACTAACCATGAACATCTCAAATGGATTTCAAAATTATTAGAATTTCAACAGAAAAAAACCTAAAATAAGACCCAACCAAATCACGATGAAAACTAGGGTCTAGAGAACCTAAAGACAACTAACAGTTTGTTACACCTCTGTATAGTTTAGAGTTCTTATAGAATACCTGGAAGAGTGATGGTATCATAGTGCTATGAGAAATTTTCATTTTCATTGCTTGACATACAACGAACTATTATAAGAAGAAACAATTTGAGTATTCAAACTTGTAATATAATGGGAGACCTAATTAGAGATGAGGATCCAACTTACTGGGGAGGAGCTTATTACTCAATGGGACCTATTCTTCCACCTCTTCATTCATGATTTCCTCATAAGGTTACCTCTCTGATAAATTGGTCTTAAATTGAAAATAGTTAGATATTAACATTTGATCAAGAAGAAGACATTAAATTTTTGAAGACCAACCTATTTCACTGGTGCAAATACAATTTTCTAGTATTTCATCATTTATTTGGTGTTTGACTAAGGATGGAGGGATATTTTTTCTCGTTTCTAGGATAAATGGTCCTAGGATTGGGAAATTGTATAGTACATATCATACCTCTACCTACAATATCATCCTCTTCCCAAGAGAGGGATCTCCTTCTTCTAGGGTTGAGGACCCAAAAGCACTACCTACTAGTGTGCCACCCTCGGCATAATAAGGGTACTTCATTGGTACCTTTTCCACTTCCAAAATCTTTAAAAAAATGAACATTTTTGAATGAATAATAGTAAATTTGATAATTGAAGACAAACTTTTCATAGGATCTTCATCTTAAATCTTTTTTGTCATGGGGATCATCGCACTCTTAATTAACAGATAGGTCAATGATCCCTTCAGTGTTCCTGGTATCCAGAAATTTATGCATGCACCAGGTGATTTGTAACTCACTCATAAACTATGTATACCACCATTTCAAGCTTATTGATATATAGATTTACCACCTCTTTATTTTTTTCAAGTTTGATTATAATGTGAGTCTTCATATTCTCTATCTATTGGATTCATACACTACCTTGAAGTGAATCCCATGGATCCTAGGACTTCTAAGCAACTGGATAGCCTCCCTATAAATTAAAGGCCCTGATATATAAATAACTTATAGAGGCCTCAGATCCCTTTAACTTTAGATGATTTCCTACCCAATAACTTTATAAATAAGTTCTATCTTTCTACTACCATATTGATCACCTCACTAAAGGCTCAAGATATATTGTATCTTAAATTCTAATCCATCGGAAATCTCATGTGTGCGTCAGGTCACAATTATTAGTTACTCTATACATAGTTTCCTTTTGGGACTTACTTAAAAATTTATTTCATAGAATATAAAATAGAGTGCCAGAAATATAATTCTAAAATATTCCCACAAAATGGGAATAGAGATTCCTTTCATACCCCCCCCCCCACCCACCACCCCCCACCTCATTTTAATTCTTATCCTATCTTCTCCTCTCAATATAATTGAAAAATAAATCATAAAAGGTTGATATAAGTCCCATGATTAAGATTAGTACACATTCAAGAATAATTATAGATGAAGTTTATAATGCTTCATGGTGTAGTGGAAGATAGGTTCTTCTCAATGGATTTTATTAAAGTATATTGTGTATGTGTAATTTTGGTTGGATAGGTGGATTTGGTCCTGGGGTCATGGGATTTAATGGACCATTCCAATGGGTCTTCAAGGTGATGGTCTAGTTTAATTAGGTGAGTTTGGATCTTATTTTTGCATAATTGAAAGCATATGGAAGTCATGACTTTAAGGATCCTGCCATAGTACTTTGGGTAATTCGGATTCTCACAATTAAAGAATTTAAAGTGTTTCAAGGGAGGTTTTTGGCATTATGGATTGAGTTCGATTGATATTTATAGGTTTCAACTAGAGTGGATTTTCAGTTTCCTTATATTGGTGTGTGGATACTAGTCTTTGGGTATATGGGTCTACCTATATGTTCATAAATTTGGCATTTCGTGTCTAGATGGAGATGGGATCATGATCTAATAGTTTTGTTTGGATGGGATCTAGGTGAAGGAGAGATCAAGCATCGGGGATGGGGATGATTTTCCACTAGTTTGTAGGACTATAAAGTTCCATGATGGTGGAGTTCTTTGGGAGTTTGTAAGTATTGGGTAGAAACTGATTTTCACTAGGATCATTGGTAAAACAAGGATCGTACTTGATGTCTTCTATACTTTAGTTGGGAAGGTGAGATCATTTGGACATACTTGACAGATCTGTGAGGATGTGTTGGGTGTTTTCACTGCATGAAGGATGGTGAAGGGTCGATTGCAAGGATTTATTTTATTGGGGGGGTCTAAGAGTATGCATTGTGGATTATTTGGTATTTGTTATGAATTAGGATAGTCGGGGGGTTTCTCAATGCAGTAGTGAGGGAGAGGAGATGTGAACTAGAGTGTCTTTCTTCAAGGATAAAGGGCTTCAGGTAAATGGAGGTGAATCTGTTAGGGCTTGCATCGATCTTGGTGAGGGATTATAGTGTCCATCCCACATGTACATTTCCAAAATTACCTATATAAATAAATAAAAATACAATATTTCACAGCAAATTCAAATTAATTTTTACACCAATCAAAATGAAAATGTACTCATGATATAATCAATTTAAATTCAAGATTTTAGGGCACATAAAACCATTTTGGCACATAAAATTTAGAATTAATTCAAGAAAAAATTCGAGCAAGATAGGAAAACAAACATAAATTTATTTTTATCATTAAATTTCTCTAATTAAACAAGATTTAATTTATTCACTCAAAAACACACCAAAATATGAAAATGTGATTAATACCCAGTTTATAAAACAAAATGAATGAATTATAGAATGACTTTATGTGAAATATTAGCAATTTTTGGAAGTTTAGAAGTGGTTTCTGATATTATGGGATCAATAAAACATAACTATTAAAAAAATGGATCTATTTCTTAGTCTTATGAACTACGGTCTCACCAAAGGACTGATCACATCCTTATAAAGTACCATCTCATTTTGGAGATTATTGAGAGGGGAATTGTAAATAACTATGGGGTGGTTGTAGATTAAAATATAGAAGATCCTTTAAAAAACCATTAGTGCATAAAAATATGGGGATAATGTTGAATATCTTGTTATTAGATACAAGATATATTATATTTGATGGTTGTAAAATATATCTTGGTTTTATAATAAAGGAAATATTTATTTATCATTTATTCATGTGTGCTTCATTTATATTGCATGAACAGTATAATGATAATATTCACTCAAAGTATAACTTTAGGTGGTCCATAATCATTGATCATCATTGAGTATTATGGGTTATAATGATATGTTAAGATTAGTGAGAATATAATATTTTATGTGGTATAAAGAGTTATTTTCAGCACAATGAATAGACTCTTGAGATAATAAGTCGAGACTTGTTATCTGGACTGACCCACTAGATTATATCACGTTAAATGTTATATGGTCATTTATATAATTAAGGGTGTGTTCTGATTATGAATCCCCATTTCCCTAGGTTAGAAAGATACCTATCCTGAGAACTTTTATAACTTAATACCTTTTTTACACAATCCTTGAGGCTTAGTTGATGAGGTAGTGGTTGTGTATATTTTTTATCATTCCATCGGTTGGAGCTTAACCAAGAAGATATTTGTCCACTTGTATAACAGTAAAATACATTTGGGGCCTTAATTGAATTATACTAATGGAATGAATGATGATTTATATTTGAGTGACATGTGATGTGTTTAGCTACTTCGTTGAATGACATGTGATGTAGTCATTCAAACTGTCAGTCTATTTTTGATGATCATGAATGTATGAGTTGGCCTATACTAGATTGATGTTTTCCATATATAATGGTAACTCTATGTCATGTAAAAAGTTATTATATAGGTATACATATGATATATATGATGAATATTGTGGTGACCATGTTTATATGGAGATATAAATGTTTTTTATTAAGATCACACCAAAACCCTTTATAGGTTGAGTGACACATATGTTTTGTTATAGGTATCTCTATGCTTATATTTATGAAATCCAGATTTTATATTTTTTTTAATAAATGCTACAAATTCCCACAAGTTACCCTTTTGGGACAAAGAAAAATGATTAAATTTTAGAAAAAGTGATTGTTCCAAATTGAAGAGTGTTTAATAAATTGTTGGGACCAAGTTGGCTAGATAATGAAGTAAGAAGAGTTTGTTGTTACTGAGTATTGTCTTTTGTTGTCAAAGAAGATGAATCAATTCACTTTATAAAGGACATGAAAAAAAGACGATGCTTTGATGATTTTTATTTCACAAATATCATAAGTTAGATGAACTTGTGATGTAAACCTTATGAAGGAAAAGGGGAGAAACAATGATTCTAGTCATATACAGTTTTGATTGGAAGGAATGATGATGTTGGAAGAAAGATAAGTTTCAGTACTTCCCATTGAAATTCTGACGATGATAAAAATGGTCTATCAAAGGACATATATCACGATAGTGGATTTAGTGATGATTGCTAAATAATGGTTATAGAATGCAGTGAAGAGAATCATGAAAAGGGATAGATGATCTGGAGGCAGCATAAAAGAGAGTTTTAAGGTGGCATTGTTTCCCAGTGTTTTCCAAATTTTAGGGCTTGAAAATCAGGGAGATGAAGAATTTTGTTTTTGGAAAAAATGTTGCATGAAAGTTTGAATATGGATTGGTATGTTGCACACAAGTGGAGTTCCTTGATCCAAACATCAAAATATGGCAATGGAGAGACCTGCGCGAAAGATTGGGTCTTGCGTGCAAGATTGGTTTTTGCACGCAAGATTGAAGGGAGTTTGGAATATTGTGCACAAGGCATGATTTGAAGCCCAAAACTTCAAAAAATGTAAAAGGAAGGAAGAATGTGAGAGATTAAATAAGTGCTTGAAATTAGAGGTTGGTGCGAAAGAGACTTACGCACCCAAGGCGACATTAAATAGGGTTTTGTGCGCGAGGCAAGATTTGAGGTCCAAAATATGAAAAATGGAAAAAGCATGAAGTGCACGAAAGATTCAAAGAAGTGTGCAAAAGATGAGGTTGGCATGGAATAGACTTACATGCCCAAGGAAACGTCAAAAGTGGTTTTTCGTGATGCGTGACTTACGCACCCAATGCGACGTCAAATGGGGTTTTGCGCGACACGTCAGAATATTGCGTGATGCATTGGGGTTTTTCTGTGCAGGGGACAATGAGGTCTATAAATAAGATGTGACCCCCTCAAACATTGTGTGCTCGACACTTATAGAAATCCCAAGATCTGAGATGTGGAAAAATATTATGAAATGGAGAGTGCGTGAAAGAAATAGAGTTGTACATAGGAAGGAAAAGTTGCGCGCAAGAAGAGAGTTGCGCACAAGATTGAAGTTGTGCTCAAGAGGTGTTCCACAACAAAAGATAAATCTTGTGAGCATGGCATAAATGTTGCGCACAAGACACCTAAAAGATTGCGTGAAAGATTTGGGTTCTTCGCACGTATTTTGTTGGGCGTAAGATAGTTCCTACCTGCTTCTGGGGTAGAAATTGAAGTTTTGTACTTCAAAGAATACACATGTTCAATTTTAAAGAAGCACTGAAATACTATAATTCCCTATTTGTGCTAAGAGGGTGCACACACACTTTTGGATTGTTTTCCAAGTGATACACGAGTGTAAGGGTATATCCTACTCATTGTATTCCACATCAAATGATTGTTTTATAATGGATTGTGTGGTATTGGATTATTTCTGTACCATACCAAGGACGTAGCTACTCTTGTTGAGTGGTGAACATTGTAAATCTTATGATACTGTGGTTTTTTGTGTTCAGTAGGGAAGAAACTCTTTAACTAGAGGCGAAGGTTGTTTTGAAAATAAGGAAACATAAAAAGAAAAAGATATCACTGATTCACCCCTCCCCCTCTCAGTGATACTTGGATCCTGAATGGGAACTTCATAAATCATATCCAAAGAATTTTTAACGAATTCACAAAGAGATATAAAGTTTTTCATAAATGATTTATGTGACTTTAGTCTAAGTGGGAGATTAATGGATATGAAAAAATATAACCACCATATTTTAAGATTATTATATATCATATTCCAAGAAATACATGTGATGCATGTCATATATGATTAAAACAAATCCCACATCTCATAATATTTTTATATATTATTGTATGAAAGACCTATGATAATGTATATCAAGTGTATGGATTCAACCATCTCTTCCAAATAGTTTATCTTCATCTATGATTCAACAGGTTGAATCATTTATGTAATGATAAATCATTGAAACTTTAAATGATTATGAAAAACCAATAGGAATGAATAATGGTAACACACATTGGTTGTAAAACACTAGTATATGACTCACAACTAAAATCATTGAATGAGTTGTGACTATATAAAGGGATTGGATCTCTCTTTGTTAGGCATGCATCACTATTAATGATTTTTGAATCTCTCTTTGATCATGTTCTCTATTTATCATTTGGTGATAGTACAACATCAGAGTCTGAGGGGTCCTCTCATAGAATATAATGATTCGAGTGATTAGTGTATTTTCTATATAGGTGATATTGCTTTGGTTATCACTTGATGATCTCTATAAACTATTCTACATTGAGATCTTTAGAGATTATACACACTTTGAAAGAGGTACTTTGTTTTATGTTTTGTTTTCTTCATTTCATGATGATTCAGTGATGATATATCAGGTATTGAAATGGGATTATTTCACAGAATTATATCTGAGATAATCCTAAAACCCCATAAATTATCCTCTTGTTTCCTTCCTACTTCATTCACTATGATACCTATATGGAAAACCATTCTAAAATAGGCATATATTAAATGAAACAATTTGGAAACCCTTATAATATTAAAAACTTATCTAATGGTAATATAACCATAACACAGTGTTTCATCCCTAAAAAACCTCTATAAAATCTCTATTTATCTTTCCTTTATTTTATTTCCAACATATTAACCCCTAAAGTTATCTAAACACTACTCTGATACAAAATTTAATATCTTGAACAAAACTACCCCATTATTACATGTTTTAAAAAAACTATTACAATACCCACACTCTTGATACATTTAGGTTTAAAGTTTTAGAGGATCAAAAAATCCATTACATAATAAAACCCACACTTTTCACTCAGTGAGCATTTATTTCGTAATGATGGATTTGTTAAATGATACACTTGATTCATTTAATATAAATATGTATAACTATTAATTGGACTTTATTATTATTCCTAATCATCCTTAAACCCTATAAAAATCATTTGAAAATATGGGATAAGAATATAAATCTCAATAAGGGGTATAAAAAGGAAATAAAATTCATTATTCCCTCGAAATACATGAAAACTCATGAATAAGTTCTTCCTTTAAAAAAATAAACTTTGAACTCATGTAAGATCATAAACTTATATTCAATCAAGAAATTACCTTATTTTCTTATATAAATAAAATCCAAATGTATTCATAAAAAACTCATTAGAAAACATAAATATAATATAATCATCATGAAGGTATCTTGGGACTTTTTATTCAAATCACCTATTGTTATGACCAGTAGGATTGTGCAGTTACATTGAGAGGGGGAGGGGGAATCAGTGTGAACCAATTTTACTAAACTATTTTTTAATTTAATTTCCCATCATAATATGTAACCTATATTCCTGTTAGGGTGAATGGATCTCATTTGTTTCACTTAATTTTTTTCAGAGATTAATGAAAAGAGTGGGTGAATTTACTTTAAAAATTAAAATAATAAATGAAAAGGTTAAATTCAAAAAAACTGATTTTTATATGATAAAGTAATAAAGATATAAATTTGATTCATATTATCAAATATAATATCAAGTTACTTAAGATATTATGTATAAAGGAAAATGTATGAATCAAATTTTTGCAATTATTCATATTGAGACTGAATGTTGCAATGCGTAATTTGAAATGTAGAGAAAACAAGGATTAATAAAGGAGTTTAGTGATAGATATGGGTGAACCCCAAAATATATTCCCTTAAGGTTTATAGGTCTATCTTTTTAATAACTTTATTTTAATGGATTTCAAATTACCATGAACTCCATTTATTTTTAATGGAAGTAGCAATAAACTCATCTCTCTAGTTTTTTGCTAGCTATAGCAAGAAACCTATTACAAAAGATAGGATGAGAAGAGAATTATTTGATTGACACAACCATTTAAAAAGTATCTATATTATCTATCATGAAGAATTGATACAAATTAGAGGATATATATATATATATGAGATCCTTTGGGATTTGAGAATTGATAATTGTCTCTTTGAGATCATTAGAGATTCGGCATGAGGGCGTCATTGATTTTATTGAAGAGTTGTTATACTTGAATATTGATCTTACAATAAACAAAATTCATCTATTTATAGCATCCAGTAGAGCTAGGAAACTTCTAGAATTCATCGATATCATTAATCACTATCAATGAACAATTAAGAGTAGTGGGAACAATAAAAATAAATAATTTAACTTTGTTGGATTGGCCTCACCGGATAGCTTACTAATGTCACTGACTTTCCATTAAGATTTTTGTGGCTTCAATAACTCTACCTACTTCCACCAGCTTGATATCTCTCTTATACCAGTAGTTTAGTGGACTCAAAGAGGATTAGAGACTATTTTTCTCACCATCGGTAGGCTAGTGGCTCTACAGCAGCTAGCTGGTGTTATCTCCTACACTTGATAGAATCTCTAGGGACATCCAACTTCCTTCAAAAGCATTGTATGATCCCTAAAACTTTCTTTCATTGATTAGAAACATCCATTTAGACTTCAAAATTATCTTTAAGATTTCATTTAATTCAATCACTTTTTCCATCAAGAATATCATTTGGTATTCAAAATTCATAACTCATAAACACTCAATAAAATTTTAAGAACTATAAATGAGTGTTTCTTATCAAAAAAACCACGAAAGAGAGATATAGAGGTTAAAAATATACCCATTTATAATGATAAAAAACACTTAGCATAAAATGATATATCAAGAGTAAATCAAGAGTGAGACATTTATTCCAAGTAATTCAAGATATTAAAGTTAAAAATATTCAATATCCTTAAGAAACATGACAAAATCTATTAAAAAATAACTCCCCTTTTAACTCAAAAAATTATCCACAATATCCTTCTCATAAAAACAAAGTGGCATATTTACCTTTGTGATATCAAACATTTCTCTCCAAAAATCAAGACCTTCGCCCCCTTTGTGATTATCAAAAAGAAAAAAAGGAAGGGAAATAAACATATTTAAATCAATAAGGTAGGTGTGCATATGGTAAAATAGTAGATACATTAAATACCATGTCCCCCATTCATGGTTATCATAAACTTAAAAAATAAGATTAAAATTTTAAAAACTTATAAAGAAGTAAATTACATGGGATAGTTTGAAAAAAACATTATCTAAAAATATAAGTATATTCAAAGATAATTTTAAAAAATAATTTTCACAAGAACAATAAATTGATAAGAATTTTTCTTAAAATTTCAAAAAAAATAATATTTTAAGAAATAAATTTAAAAAACATAATAAAAAATAATTTTAAAGAATAAGAAAATTAAATTTCAAAAGGATAAGAAAACAAAATTTGAAAATTATAAGAATAATCAATTAAAAAAAGATAATAAAAATAAAGTTTAAAATGAAAATAAAAAAATTAGAAAGAAATAATATTGATTTAAAAAAATTTAAGGAAAGGAAAAACAATAATAAATTAAAGTTTAAAAATAAAACCACTCCTCTTTTAAGAATAAGAAATAATAAACATGATAGAGAGAGGGGAGAGATCCTGAAATAAAGTTCAGTATGGAAATGAATGTTTTAAAACAACCAAATTCTTATTCCCTATGGCATTAAAGTTTATGTAAAAACTTCTCTAGAAAGGTAAAATATGGGTCCCCTATGTTTGGATAATTTAATAAAGACCTTAAGTAATTAAAGATCATTGATTTCAAGAGTTTATTGTATATTTTTATTGATAATTCACCTTTTGATATGATAACAAATCATAGTGGTATATTCCTACAATTTTCCAAAAAAAGTGTATTTTAGTACACATTTTTTGGGTGTGAAAAGGTTAGCTAGAAGATATTTAGAAGCCAAAAAAATATTGGGTCTACAAAGACTAACGAATAAATATTTATGAACTAAAACTTGTTAGTATGATATTTTATATGAGTTATATGAGACAAAATATGAATAGATTTTTTCATCCCATATCTAGGATTTTTTTAATTGCACTCATAAATAATATGTTGAGTTTTAGGAAAATAATTAAAAAAATTATCTTGAGAGAATCCATTTACAAAAGTATTATTTTTAAAATAACTAGAAATATTTTAAAAATATATATCTATGATGATTATTTATAGTATGTTGATAACCCAAAATCATATCAATATTTTGACCACCATGGGTGAATTGAGTGAGAGTTTTTTTAAGCTCTTTTATTTGGGATTCTTAATTATCAATTTTTGGTTTTTATTTTAATTTCAAAACCAAATAATCTATTTCTTTTTAAATAATATCCTTTTCATTAAGAAATTATTTTTATTTATTTTTAAGTACTTTTTATTTAGATATAATTTAATTATAGAAATTATCATGTTCATTTTGTTGATTAAAAGATCCATAAGAAGAGGATGAATGAGAGAAATACGGTGAATGATAAGGAGAGTGATAAATAAGAGAACTAGCCTCATCACCAACCTCAATGTGTGCTATGAGAGATTTAGGAATTGAATCACTTGAGGAGGTTGAGTCCACAGACTCGTCTCTTATGCTCCAGGTTGATACTTTAAGAGTTTTCTTACCTTTATTATTTTCTTTAAATTTATTTTTATAAATGGTATATTCTATCCTAATATGTCCCTTATTGTTTCATTCGTATCATGTCACTTTCGATCCATTCCTATTTTACTTCTTGGTGTGGAAGGTTGATTTATTATTTATGAGTTTATTAAACTTCTTAGCCAAATTTTCAATGCCTGATTCACTTTCATATGAATCTTAATCATCAATGGATTTGAAAGCAATTGTTATTTTGGATTATTTGGATTCATTTTCTTTCATTTCTTCTTTATTATCTTATCTATTCATAGTGATTTCATGTTTCATGAGAGAGATAATTAGTTATTTTAGCAGAATATTTTTGATGTATTTCATACCGTGTATCACCATCACCTTAGGTTTTCAATAGATAGGAAATACCCAAATAATCTTCTTCACTAAATTTTTTATAGAAACATAATCTCTAATAAACTTTTGACCATTGAAAATGTCAGTTAAACGTGTAAAAATATCAGTAATAGATTCATTTGGTGCATGGTAAGACTTTCAAAATCTTGTCTAAATATATCCAATATAATTTCTTTAACTTTATTCATGTATTTATGTGTGATTTATAAGAGTTTATATATTTCATGAGAGGTTTTTTCAAGTATATATGTGACTAAATACATTGTGTTCAAGCCCATAATGGAGAGTGTTCAAGGATTTTCCATAAAGTCTAAAAGATGAAATATCTTGAGGAGTCCATTTACCTTATGATTCTTTTTTAAGATTATATCTATGAAGAAAAATCTTCCAAATAGGATAAAATTTGCTACTAAGAAATTTAGACCTGAATTTCCTCTAATAATATTAATTTAAACCATTAAAGAAAAGGGTATGTCCCAAAGATATTTCTTTAGTATAATTTTGTAAATAACATACCATTTTAAAAAATGATATTTTAAACCATTTAAAGTTTTTAAAATTAAAAATAATTTTTGAAAATATGAATTTTATAAAAACATAAAGATCTCATATGAAACCAATTCTTGGTCAAAGTAAAATGGAAAGAGGGGGTGAATTTCCTTTAAAAAAATAAAAATAATAAATTAAAAGAAAAAATTAAAAACAAAGTGATTTTGATTTGATGAAGTGATAAAGTGATAAATTTGATCTATATTATAAAATATAATATTAAATTTAATTAATTGAGTATGTATAGTGAAAATGGATGCATCGAATTTATGAAATTATGTGTATCTAGATTGAATGACGCAATGAGAAAATTAAAATTAAAAACAAACATGGTTTCATAAAGGAGTTCGATAATAGTGCGGTGTGAGACTCTACATCTCCTCACATTGGCTTGAGAGGTTTTAATTATTAGTGACTTAATTTGAATGGAGATAAAGTTACCGTGTCATACCTTTATTTTTAAAAAAAGTATAAAGAAACCTATATCCCTTTCTTTTTGTTAGTTTTGTCAAAAACCCCATTGCAGAATGTAGGATAAGAAGAGAAAGACTTTATTGGTGAAAATAAATTACAATTTCACTCTCTTATATCTCAATAATTATTGATACAATTTATAGGAGAGATATAGAGAGATAGATATGAGTGCCTTTGATATTTAAGAATTTAGAATTATCTCTCTGGGAGGACTCTTTGGGATCACTAGAGATTCAACCTGAGGGCATCTTTGATTTGATTGAAGAGTTGTTAGAATTGAGTGTTGATCTTACAATCCACCAAGGTCTTCAATGTATATCTTCCAATAGAGCTATAAAACTTTGGGAATTTTTTTATATCATCAAGAACCATCAATAAAAAATTAATATCTATGGGTCCCCTAAAATTAAAGAATTTGACATTGCTGGATCGGCCTTATCGGCTAGCCTGCTGATGCCACCAGATAGCTAGTGGGCTTGTTAGGATTTTACTGGCTCTGATTTATTCCACCAATAAGTCAGTGCTCCTCCATATACTGGCTGGTTGACTCCTTGAATATGAGAGACTACTATCTTAACCATTGGTCATCCAATGGCTCTACATCGACTAGATGGTGTTGCCTACTACACTTGAGAGCCTTTCTAGGGACCTATAACTTCCTTCAACATCTTCGGATGACCCTTAAAACTTACTTTAAGGTATTAAACACATCTGTTTAGACTTTAGTGGAATATTAAACATGTCACTTAACACAATCACACCACATACAAGATAAAAAATTAAAGAGTAAATAACACATGATATTTTTAAAAGGTTCAATCTCAATGTGAGTATTTACCACTTGTTGTGTTCAGGTCTAGTCTGAGATGTAGGTGCTTCAATAATATGATAAATTTAATACACAAGGGTAAGGTATCATCCTTTTCCCGTAAGGATATCTCCAAAAAATCCTTTATAGTCTACAAACTATTTTTTTATGTTGACTCTCTCCAGTTTACAAAGGGTCTTCCCAATTCACTAGTGAATGAGGTCTTCAATCTACTCCAAGATGACACATAATCACAGTGGTAATATATTCTTCCTTAACAAAGGTCTTTGACAACCAATTTTTAATCTAATACACTCATATAAAAGTCTACCTTGTTCTCATAATCTCAATTTTATAATGATCAGCACATGAATCTATCATAGTACATTCACAATATCTTCTTCCTCTTCGGCAGTAAGAACTTCAATATCCAAAAGAAATTTCAGAAATAGTATCACATTGGTCTTGATTAATCAATATTATTCTTATTCCTTATCTTATAACTTTATAATATAAGAGTATTATGGGGAAGGTATTCTCTTCTTATTTATTATTTCCTTCTTCTTCCTCGATGAATAGAATTTTTTCTCTATGGATATCATTAAATACTCTATCACTCTATTTTTAAGATACACAAGATCTTTAGAAAAATTTAGCTTTGGTTTATTCTATCTCACATAGCATTCAACAAATTAATATATAATTCATCTTCTCTTATTATACTCAGATTCTTAATAGATCATGTGGGTTTGTTCCCCATGATCTTCAATCAATAACTTCTCATGTGGGATTGTTCTCACAATTTTGGATCATTCTCATTATTTGGAGATTATTCAATTGATATTCTAAAATTACCCACACTAATACTCATATTAAAAGTGTATAGGATTATATAAAGAATATTTTCCTTTAACTCTCATTTAAAACTGATCAAATATTTCTTCTGATAAAACCTACAATTTTTATTTTCATAATTGATTAAAAAAATTGATTTAACATCCTAGAATTATCACTCCAATGTCCTCTAAATTTCTCCCAATTAGTTCTCCTTCAATATTGGCTTGAATCACTATTGAATCTCAAACAGTATCATGATATTTAATATTTAAATATAAACACAACATCATCTGATTTCATTCTCCCTAGTTCACACATTTTTCAAACTGATAAACTTGAAATGATAAATAGAATTTCTTATTCATTATTGTAAAATATATGATATATCATAGTTTGGTCTTTAATTTGATGCATTTAAGTATGAACTTCAACATATATCTTCTATATACACTGGTATATATTTTGTTTCATCCCAAAAATCTTATGTACCATCTGAAATATGGTCCATATCATAGTGTAACTCCCATATTTCCTTATATATATTTCATATAATGTTATACATCACACTAAGCTCCATTAATTTTCCAAAATTTGGTTATGAGGGATATTTCATATGCCTTTATAAAATTTTCACCTCTAACAAAGAACTCATAAACTTATTTAAATCAGCTCAAAACCCATTCAAACATTCTCAAGGAATATTTATTCACTCCAAATCGTCTCAAAATAAATTAAATGAATTTAAGAATATATAAAACCATTAAAAATTTCTTTAGTGGAATTACCAAAGTATATTGAATCATATGATTACTCTTCATTTAGTATTGTAATAGATTTCCACTAACCCATCAATTATATCTTTAAATTTCATTAGTTTTCTTTAATTGATAGAACTTTAAAAATTACCAATAAATGTAGTACATATCTTAGCATCAAACTTAGAATTCTCAAATTCATACAAAATCTTTTCTAACCACCATCCATGTATGGATATAGGGACGGTCACTCGCTCTTCCAACCATATTTTTTGATTCTTCAATCACATCTCTTATATAGAAATATTTTCAGAATCACAAAGTATCATGTCTTTGATAGTGATTCCATCTTCTATTATCACTTATGATTGATTCAAAGAGTCCATATCAACAATAATCTGATTTTAAGGTTGTTACCAAAATAACATATATCATATCAATATTTTTTTCCTATTTTCTTACAGAAACATATCAATCTATGGATTCAATAACCTTTTCCAACTTATGAATGGATATTAATCAACATTTAAAATGACAATAAGTACATACAATAATCATAGGAACTACAATAGGTATATCACTACAAGTTTCATTTCATACATCCTATATTGACTTTAATAGCTCTTCATCTTTTATTAAAAACAAATATAATAATCACAATCCTTATGAATTTCAATCTTCCCCTTTAGATTTATTATCAACACCCATTTCAATTTCCAATCAAGTTAAATTCAATGTGATTTGTTTTTTAAATCTTTCTATTATTGAAAATAAATACAAATATTCAAGAGTAAAGAATATTTTATTATAATATTATGATCTAATCTTGATTTAAAATCCATATTATTCCTCTTTTAAAAGTAAAACCAAGTTCACTTGAGTGAAGGGTGGAATCACATTTTTTCTAAGAAATTATCCATCAATTAATAAGATATAAGTTCATATGATCTAGCTTGATGAAGAAAATAAGAGTGACTAATCTAGGAATTAAAGTTTTATATAAAGATCTCAACATGTGATAACAACTCAGAATAATTTTTTAATGGATTATTCATGTATATTATAAATTTATCACCTACAATGAACTCAGAAAACACATAAAAACATTCATAACAAGAACATTTATCCTTATTCAAGTTTTTTTCTCTGTAACCATTCTCAAAATGTTCTCACCCCTAAAATAATAATTGATTCAATCCAAAATAAAGATGGTAAATGTATAATTATTTTATCTCAAATTCAACTTTGCCCATATTTTCATATTTTCACATGAAATAATAAATTTATAAAAACTTTTCAACTCATATCCCACTAAAATTATAAGCTCCATCAATCATCAACATAGCTAGTTTTTTTAAATAAACTCCAAGTATATCATTTTAACACCAGTTAAATTGTTGTAAGTAAGAATCATGATACTAGTTAAAGCACTATGTGATGGATAATATTTCATATTATAAGACTTTCATAGCATTCTAGTTATTATTTAGCACACATAACCTTCAATTTCATACATATAAAAACAAAATCAGTATATTAGGGAATAAGGTGGGTTCTCTAAATCTCTTTATTGGGAGAATCAGGGGTGATATTTTCTTCTCAATCACAAAAAATATTTTCTTTATAGCCCTAATTTTATGAGAACACTTCATGTTTTCTCCTCACTAAATTTTATTAACTTGAACATCCTTGGTCAAAATCGTATTCTTTTTTTCACAGTCTTCTTCTCATGTGGAATGTTTTATTTAACTTCACCTAGAAAAGAAATTTAATTTTATTATAATTGCTCAATATTTTTTCCATCTCTAGTTTAGATGGACAAACAATCATGTATTATTTAGTAACGTGCTTATCTTTCTTATATTTTACACATGGTTTATCAATAATAAATGAGCCACACTTATTTTAAAACTTATTTAATTATTCTTTATGGATTTCTTCCACCAAATAAATCATTTTGTTTATTTCTTGGATTGATTATGTTCTTTGTTCTAACTTTCTTCCTTCAACTTTGATGTCCATAACCTATGTAAAATGAACCATGATGTGTATTTTTATTCAATAATTAACAAACTTTTCTCTTTAGTATATCATCCTTCATAAACTTATTTTTTGGTGTGATTACATCCCCTATTGATTTAGTGATAGCTTTCTAAGCTTATTTTTCCACCCATATTTTCCCAGATTTTGATTCATAACATGAACTATCCATTAAAACAACATTGGTGTGTAAAAAATTAGGGAAATGGTTATATTTACTCATGATACCATATTAAATGTGTTAAGAGATGTTTTAAATCCCTTATTTCTAGTGATATTATATTTTTAACAAAAAATACCTCATCTGAAACCTAAATGGAAAGACTTATTCTCTCAGTAGTTTGGAAAGATTCTATTTATACAAGTTTCATATTTCTCAATTTTAATTTTAATTCAAAACATTTAATTTTTTCGGTATTCTTATCATAATAAACTAATATTAGACTTTATTTAAATTTACTATACATCTACTCAATATGATCCTCATGTTTTTTTCTGGTTTCTTACAAATAGTTGCCAATATCTTTTATTATTTTTACATTAAATTATAATTGATAATTATTGAAATAAGTAACAACTTTCTGAGTTTCTTATAAAAAATGGATATTACCTTCATAGATTATACTTATCTCAACTTTCTCATCAATTAACTTTTTCAATAATTCTTTATCGAGGTTGAATTTTTCTTTATGGTTTAATAAAGAATGTTCTTTGGAATCAATAAGTTTTGTGAGAGAGTTTCACTTTTTCAACTTTATTATAAATTATTCTTTCATTACATAATCTTTTAACTCCAAATATGGTTTTTCATCTTATAAACCACTTAAAAACTCCAATATATATGTGATATCTTCAATGGGTAAATTTTTTAAATAATCCTTTATTTCAAAGTAAACATCAAAAAATATTTTGATAGGCACATACTTTTCACGTTCTGGAACTGATTCTTAAAGAGGATGATTCTAAATAGATTTAATAGATAAAATAACACTTTTATTATATTTAATTATTGGTTCACCCACTTTATCCTTTTAGATAAGATCTTTTTCACCTTCTTAGGCACTTTCTTCGACTCGTTATTCAAGGTTTTGCATGAATCCTCCATATATGAATTGAAAATATAATCAAAAGCTTCTTCAAACTTGTACTTAATATATGGAATACAAAAAAACTATGGAAATATATTATATCTAATTAGACACTACTAAAAAACAGGAAAGGGAAGCGCCACCTTATATCAACGCTAAGAAAAAACCACTGATAAAGATTCCCTGTATCAGCGCTAGAAAAGTGTTGATAAAGATTCACTGTATCAGTGCTAAAATTTTAGCACTGATAGAGTGAATCTATATCAGCACTTTTCTAGTGCTGATAAAGCTTCCCTCTATCAGTGCTAAAATTTTAGCACTGATACAGGGTAACCTTTATCAGTACTAAAAAAGCACTGATAAAGGGTCCCTTTATCAGCGCTAGAAAAGCGCTGATAAAGAGTCCCTTTATTAGTGCCAGAAAAGCACTGATAAAGAAGTCTTGTATGAGCACTAAAATGTTAGCGCTGATAAAGGGCCTCTTTATCAGTGCTTTTTTAGCGCTAATAAAACCTTAGTCCCATATTTTATAAAATTGGTCACACAGTGTCCTTGGTTTATCACAAACTAAAGCTCTCGCGTTACTGTAACCCTGTGACACCCCTCCGCCGCCCCCTGATCTTCGTGTTTCCAAACATCTATCGCCGCCAATCTTCACGTTGTCGGACCTTCACCGCTAGCCCTTCTCTTAATCCTCTCCCTCGAACCCCTTCGGCATATTCTCCTCCCTGTAAACCCTACTTCTCCTCCTCTTCACTCGACCCTACTCACCGCGAACCCTACTCTTCTATTTCTCTTCGGTTGGTGGCTCCTCCCAGGAACCTCCACCTCTGGTCGTCACGCCTTCCCCTCCCGACGTAACGCAGAAGGTTCCTTACTTATCCTCCTCTAAGCTGGATTTCTTTTCTATTGTTCTTGATTCTCTTCTTGAACTTTATTCTTAGGAAGGATGTGACAACAAAGCTAATTCAGTTTTTGTGTTTTTCTATTATGGTTTTAATGGTTAATGGTCATACATAGGACTTTTAGTGTGAATTTCTTATATGTTTTCCCTTTCATGCTACTATGTATGGGGTATTTATCACTATGATTATAAGGGTGACGGTTTATTGATTTGGTTGGATATGACATGGTAGGTAAGAGATATGGTTTTCGATACTTAACTAGTAGGTTATGATCGAGTGTCTGAATAGATATTATTGTATTAATCCTTAAGTTACCATGGTTGGTTGTAAAAAGTGTCTTTGAGGAATTAATTAATCTAATTCTAGAATATTTCCAAATCCTAATTTGAGGTTTGTGTTCCATGGTTGAGTTCTAATTGATATAGTTGATGTTCTTGTGTCTCTTGACTAATGTTTCCTTGTTTTCTGTTAATATTGTATAGTACCATGCCCCTAATAAGAGTTATAATCAAGCTTTATGAAGGATCTACTAATGAACCAAAAAATAGAATCCTCCTATCAACTAGAACCTCGTAGAGGAAGTAGTGCACATAGTCAGAGCTATGGTCTAGGGAGCCTCACCTACCCCCATTTAGGCTAAAGTGGTGGCACATCAAAGAGAAAATATTGGAGATCAGGCCTAGGATTTTATTCATATAAAATAACCATCCTTCTAAGGAACAAATGATCCTTAGGAGGAAGCGTATTGGTTGTGAAATATTTAAAGGCTATTTGAGTTTTTAGAGATGTCATGTTCCACTAATGTAAAGTGTTCCATATTCAATCTTGGGGGGGTCTAGAAGGATATTATGGGATTATATAGTTATAGTTAAGTTAAATGGGGTCTTAGATTGAAAATACTTCAAGAAATTTTTTACGGAGCAATTATATCTAGATTCGATGGTATCGGGTAAGTCCATGGAGTTTCTCAACCTCATCTAAGGTTATTATACATTGACTCAATATACTAATAATTTTTCTAAACTTTCTTAGTTTTCACTTGAAGTGGTGTCAAACAAGAATCTTAAGTCCCATAGATTTTATATGGGTCTTTGATCAAATATCCAATATATGCTAAAGTTTACATAAAATTTTGATGTTCTAGATAGGGATGTGATGGAAGAAATTGGCATGACTATTATGTCAGGGTTAACTAGAGTTACTTATATTCCCAGTGGTAGTTTTAGTGGTTCTTATAAGTGGAATAGAAAGTATAATGAGCCTCATAGTGAAAATAGTGGTGGTGGTATTTTATTGAAAACTTCCTCCAGATCATATGTAGTGTCTAGTAAAGTCCAAATGACTTTTTCCAATGTGGAAAGATTGATCAATCAAAGCATTATTTCATGGAAGCATTGAAGATTTACATCTCATACAGACATTAAACCCACTTGAAGAGGGTTTTACATGTTTTTACTACCCTGTGTAGTATAATGGAATCATAAATATTGAGAGGTACCAAATCATAGTAATATTATTCAATAATAATGGGATCCTAGAAACATGTATTAGGAACGAAATAACTTCATGCAGTGGATTAATCTCCAGTAGGAACTGATGTGGGTCATGCAATAGTGAGAGGCACCATTTCCATTTCTTTTTCTTTAGTGTATGTTTTATTTGATATTGGTTCCCATCATTATTTCATATCAAACCTCAATATAGAACTATTGAAACTTATAATAGATCTCATGGATTATGTGATAGAGATTATAACATCTCTTTGGATAAAGAGGGAGTAAGGTCTCTGATTACCCTAGTAGCTATTGAATTTCCAAAAGTGTTTCATTTAGTCTTTTTTGGTCTACCACTAGAGAGGAAGGTGGAGTTCTCTATCAACCTGGTGATGGGTACAAAACCAATATCTATTCTATATTACCATATAGAACTAGTTAAATTTAAGGAACTAAATAATCAATGGGATGAATTGGTTTCCAAATTATTTATTTAACCTAGTGTGATGCCTTGGGAAGAATTGGCGCTTTTCACCAAGAAGGTCATTGGAACCCATCACTTGTGTGTTGATTACCATAATCTCAATTGGTTTATGATCAATAAAAAGTATTTTTTGACCTATATTTATGATTTATTATATCTTCTAAGGGGGGAGTGGTTCTCTAAGATCGGTCTTTAGTTTGGTTAACAGCAGCTTAGGATCAAGGAGTTTGATATTCAAAAGACCTCATTTAGGAGTAGGTATATCCACTATGAGTATTTTTTTGATTCCATTTGTCTGAGATTATATAGAAGGGTTTGAAGCATAAGAAATATTACATTAGAGTGTGAGAATGACCAGATTAGTGGGGAAGTGGATGTGGGGTAATTTATTAATATATATTCTTATGATATTACACTTAAGATGGAATTTGGAATTAGACAATCATGAGGATTGAATGGGATGATATGTCAATAATATTTTTTAAAATTATCATATGAAATAACATGGTAGACCATCTATGATGCAAGTGATTATCACCGTTGTGATTTAAAGTATGTAACTCGGTCTTACCAAAAATATTATGCATAATGATATTTAATGTAGGGAAGAGACCTAGGAGTGGTAGATCTATCATTCTTGATTTTTTTTTGTTTTTACTGGGGTGATTTGAGGAAACTATAATGAATCTAAAGTAATTATATTTAATGAATTTCATATTGTAGAGATTAATAGAATCCTTTCTTTACTTATAGAGCTTCATACTGTTTTTCATCCATATTTATTTTAGGTTGGTGAGGTATAAAAGGATGGACTAGTTGACCATAGAAGGGTTGACCCGATTGAGGAGGATAAGCCATAGAGGATGATGCCTTGTGAGTTTTTTCATATATGACACAAGTGATTATCCCCATGAACCCCTATGTGTCTGGAAACTGTGTTGATTTTGATGGGGGGTCTATCCTGGTTCTAATTATTTCCAAATCTTTATTGGAAATGGTTAGGCTCTATTAATCTCTATTTTTATAAGGAAGTGGTTCTCTTATACTGTATTTGGAAGTCTTTTTTGTATACTTGAACCATAAATACTAATATTTGAGATTCAAATATGATGGAGATGAATAAAAATTAGATGGATGCTAATCGTTTTACAATAGAGTATGAGAACGGAGTGAAAGAGTTCATCAAGTTTGCAAAGGATCATGCAAAGGATCCTTCTCAAATCCTTTGTTCGTGTTTACGTTGTTTTTATTCTAGACTACTTACTCCAGGGGTGTTGGAAGAACATTTGATATGTCATGGAATAGATCAGAGTTATAAATGTTGGAATAAACACAGAGAAAAAGAAAATGTAGCTACTGGCTGGGATAAAACTATGTTTTATGGATCATCAAATATGAATACAAATATGGATAATAAAGAAGACCGTATGGAGGATGTGATTACAGATGTGAATGATGATGAAGATTGTATTGAGGAAATGATAAATACAATTGAAGATGAACTCTGTGATTGCCCAAAATTGTTTGAGAAGTTAAAGAGTTGTGCAAAGACGCCATTGTATGCTAGTTGCACTAAATATATAGTATTCTCATCTGTACTGAAGTTGTATAAATTGAAAGCAGGCAATGGATAGAGTGATGTCAGTTTTACGGAACTACTTGCTCTCTTGAATGACATGCTCCTAGAAGATAATGAGCTCCCAAGATGGATATATGAAGCTAAATGAATGCTATGCATCGATGGGTATGATTTATGAAAGAATACATGCATGCCCGAAAGACTGTATATTGTTTCTCAAGGAGAAAAAATCACTTATATAATGCCCAAAGTGTGGTTCTTCTTGATACTAGAAAGATGAATACAATCCTACGAAAGTTGTATAGTACTTTCCAATCATTCCAAGATTTAGGCGCCTATATGGAAGTGAAAAAACTGCAAGACAATTGTCATGTCATGCAGATAAAAATAAATAAAGATGGGAAATTACGTCATCAGGCCGACTCTCCTCAATGGAAGAAAATTGATCATGATTATCCTGAATTTGGAAAAGGGTCGAGAAACCTTCATCTTGCGTTATCTACAGATGGAGTGAATCCTTTTAGTTTTCAAACCAACACTCATAGTACATGGCATGTTATGTTGGTAAATTATAACTTGTCACCCTGGTTATGCATAAAGTTGAAATTCATCATGTTATCTATGCTTATATCAGGAACAAAACAACCAGGTAACAATATTAATATTTATCTGGCTCCTTTGATCAAGGATTTGAGGTTATTGTGGGATCCAGGTGTTATGTTATATGATGCTTATAAAATTGAATACTTCATGTTGAAAGTGATGTTGTATGTGACAATAAATGATTTCCCAAATTATAGAAATTTTTCAGGCTATATCATTAAAGGAACTCAAGGGTGTCTCATGTGCGAAGAAGATATAGAATCAATTTGGTTGAAACATTCATTGAAATATGTGTCTCTAGGACATCGTATATTTCTACCTCGTCGGCATAAGTACCAATCTTGGACAACATTATTCAATGGTAGTTCAGAATAATGCACAGCACCATCTCCACTAACAGGTGATCAGCTATTTGAGAAAGTAAAAGATGTGAACACTATTTTTGGTAAACCATTTTCAAAAAAACTTATGAAAATCGTTTGGAAAAAGAGATCAATTTTTTTGAATTACCATACTGGAATTGTTTGTACGTCAGACATTTTCTTGATTTGATGCATATGGGAAAAAATTATGTGATAGTGTTATTAGAATGTTGCTAGATTCCCCTGGAAAAACAGAGGATAGAATTAAGGAAAGGTTGGACATGGTTGACATGGGAATATGAGAAGAGTTGGCTACCGTGAAGGGTGAAAATCGAATGATTCTTCCTCCAACTGCTTATACTCTTTCTAGGGAGGAGAGATATCATCTTTTCAACTTCTTCAATGATGTAAAGGTTCCAAAGGGGTATTCATCAAATATCAAGAACATTGATTCAATGAATGATTTGAAGTTAAAAGGTCTGAAATCACATGACTGTCATGTTTTGACGCAATATCTAATTCCTATAGCTTTACGTTCCATTTTGCCCAAGAATTTTCGTCATACGTTAACCAAACTTTGTTTATTTTTCAAAGCTATATGTAGAAAAGTTTTAAACCTGTTGAAATTTCCAACTATCGAAAAATAAATTATCATCATATTATGTGAATTAGAAATGTTCTTCCCACCAACATTATTTTATATGATGGTTCATTTGATGATCCAATTGGTGAGAGAGATTCGACTTTGTGGTCATGTGCACTATAGATGGATGTACCCCATTGAACGGTATATGAAGATTTTGAAAGGGTATGTCAAAAATCAAAGTCATACAGAGGGTTGTATAGTGGAGAAATATATTGTTAAGGAAGCCATTGAATTTTCTATCAGATACCTATCTGATGTGGAAATCATTGGTCTCCAGAAATCTCATCACACTGGATGCATTGAGGGTGAGGGAATTTCTGGAAGATATGTTGTGAAAATCAGTATTACAGATCGGGAGCAAGCCCACATTTATGTTTTTCATAACAGTTGGGAGGTTTCTCCATATATTGAAACTCACAAAGAAATTATTAGGCATTTGAATCCATAAAGGGCTGAAAAATGGTTATCAAATACACATAATCACCAGTTTATAGGATGGTTTTAGGACCATATTTTTAAGGATTTGGATGGAAATCTGAATTCAATTTAAAAATGACTTCGATGGCTAGCCTCCGGACCAAGTGTGTATGTATTATCTTACAATGGTTATGTAATTAATGGTTATACATTCTATACAGATGAACATGATGAAGATAGTACCATGAAAAATAGTAGAGTTACACTAGTGGATGAAGCGATGCATGTTTCTGGTAGTAAGGACAGAAATCCAATTTATGTAAATATTTCATACTTTGGAATTATCAAACAAATAAGGGAGTTGGATTATACGACATTCCAATTGCCAATTTTTCAATGCAAATGGGTTGATAACAACGGTGGTGTTAAAATAGATGAATGGGGATTTGTGAAAGTTGATTTTAGTAAAGAAGGGTACAAAGATGAACAGTTTATAATGGAATCACAAGTGGTACAAGTTTTTTATGTTCCAGATCCCGCAAACAGAAAGTGTTTGATTGTTCTGTTATCATTCATAACTAATGAAGGGTTTGATGAAAATTCAGTTGAGGATGATCCTTTTAGTGGTACGTCACAATCATTTCATAGCAGTCCCAGTGTAGATGATGTTTTTTATGTTAGAGGAGACCACAATGAAGGGATTTGGATAATCGATAGAGGTTTTAAATCCCTTCATCCTTTGAAAAAAAGAAAGAGACTTCAATAAATAGATTATATTTTGTTTGTAATATAGATCTTGTCATCTCATGTTATTATCTTATCATTACTGAATTTATGTAATCTGTATTAACTGTTCAACCACTTTTACAGATAATGACTTTTGCACGTTCTGGTGGTCCTATCCTTGAGTCTAAACAAGTCTCTCAAGCTGCTGCTGCTCCTACTGCGGCTGCTCACAGTGTAGAGTAATAACAAGTTTCTGAACCTGTTGTTCATCCTAGTGTTGAGGTCCAACAACCATTAGCACGTTTCGTTGCTACCATTTCAGAAGAACATATAGATGATGTTGATATCGATGAAATGGTTGGGAATGAATGACCGACATCGCAGAAAACACAGGTGCGCCGTAGTTTGACGGTGTTAGCCAAAGTTCATAAGGCAAAAAGCAAAGGCATCAGATTTGATGTCGGATGGAATTCACAAGGCCAACATGTGAATAACAACAAGGCTATGTTTAGTAGTTACATTATATTTTTCACTCGGCAACACGTGACGATTGACATAGATTCATGGCACCATGTTGTGTTCGGGCTAAAGGTTGTGATATAGGAAGAAATTACGGTAACATTATGATATTATTTCTTTAATTTACTAGAAAATAAAATAATGAAACAATGTCTTACTCTTCTCAACCTATTGCAGAGTACATTATAGTAGATGATTCACACAAGGATTATGTACTAAGGCTTGTAGGAAGGATTCATTGAGGTTTTCACACTATTTTAACAAGATTTCACCTATGAGATTCCAAAGGTAAAATAAACCCGCACCCACCCATTGTCTACATTCACCTGATATCCCAAGAAGCATGGGATGCATTTATTTTCCGTCATGGGGATGAGAAGTTTCAAGTACATTGTGGGTGATAATACGTTGTTTGAGGATATGTTTATTCATCACTTTGACATTCAATATTTCATTTATGAAATATAAAATCTGTACTGAAAATAATAAACATGCATCAAAACCAACATACCCCTATCGTAAAGAAAGGATGGGGTACAATTCACTAGAAAAGAAAATGTTACTTATTTTAAATTTACAGTAATATTTTTAGGTGCCAATAAACAACATCATAATTATCTTTCTATATTTATATGTAGATTGATGAGTCTAAAACCAAAGACACTTCCATCCCACATCATGTGCTATGGAAGGAGGCACATGTGAATAAGGAAGGAAATCTAGTAGACGAGAACACACAAAAAGTGTGGTAAATATATGTAAGTATGACATGACGATAAAAAGATTTGATTTAAATTTATATTACATAAAAATAATTAGTTATTTTCCTATATCTGAAAGTCATAGGAATCAGCTACTCCTATAGCAGATGCAGACCTATTATCGACGGCTTTGAAGCATCCAGAACAATACGGTCATGTCAGAGCTGCGGGGTTTGGGGTGACACCCCGAGTATATTTTGAGAATAAGAAAAACGGATGATAGAGATGAAAAATTGAAACAAATGAGCAAAAGAATAGCAACTCTTGAAGAATGATTGCAATGGCAGGGAGAGTTTCTAGAAACTTTTATGGGTGGGAAGAAAGGAGAAGACATAACTCAGGAACAACCAGCACGTGAAGATCCCCCCCCCCACCCCCCACCAAATTTGAGGCGAGCCATTCCCCTCAAAGAGCTGTCTTAGCCGTGGTAATCAATATTCTAATAATTTTTCCCATGAAATGTGAATCAGACAAACACTGATACTTATCATGTACTGATCTTCTACAGGGTGATAATGATTATGATTTATATCTGTCAACACCCACATATCACCTTATAGTGAGGGATATAGTGTTCAACATCCCAGATGACACACTTCATAATAGACCACTTCCGAAAGATCGTCTGAAAGTGATGATTACTGTAGCTCATGAGAAAAATGCAGAGCAACCTATTCCACTTGATGACGATGATATTCATACGGTCGAAAAGGATATTGGGACATTCATTGCATGGCCGTCACAACTCGTAAGAGCACATGCAGAAAAAGAGGTATTTATTTCCTTTTTTTCAAGCTAAACCTTTAACAATTAATGGAAAAAGGGTCTGAACCAATGAATGTTATTATAGACGGATAAAGGGAAGGGGGTGATGAATGTAGACTCAAAACCATCTAAAGGATCGACCAACCGATCCCAAGGATCTACTGAATGCACAATAACACCACCTGTTCTCTATCCACATTTACTAGCATTGAAGACTCATGTGGATACGAATCTAAGAGGTGGTAGTAGTCATATTGTTGTTTTCTAAAAGAATATATATGGAGAGGAAAGTCAAGATTTTTTTGCTGCTGAAAATTTAAATGAGATCCTTGAAAATGGTTGGATAGGAATTACAGTTGTAAATATATATATGAGGTATGTTTTCATGAATTGATTTTCAAAAATCTGGTCTAATGTTAAAATTATGACTAAATGCATTTTATATTGTTGACAGACATATATATGAAAAATAGTTGAAGGAATTTTCCCATTAGCCAAAATTTGGACTCATTAGTCCTCATACCACATCAACACATCTAAAAAAATTAGAGCCATAAAAAAGAATGAAATAGTGAACAGCTTTCTAAAAACATTTGAAAGCAATATTACAGATGGCAGACTCTTCCTACTACCAGCCATGCAGGGGTAAAACTCTACGATTAAAGAATATCAATTATATTTTTACTTATTTTATTAATTATTCTTTTTGTGTTTTTAGGCAACATTGGATGCTAATTGTGGTGATCTTGGATACTCCAAAGATTTATTTTCTAGATTCAAAGCAAGGATATCCATCAAACCAACCACACATGATGGAGTTTGTGAATCTGTAAGACACTACATCCTACGTTTTAAGTCTAAACATCAAGTAATATAATTTATATTATCTTTTACTGAGTATTATGTTATGATAGGGAGGTGTATCAATATCATCTAAAAAAATGAATTAGGACAGGGGATAAGCATAAGGAGGCGAGCAAGTACTATGTTTGGACAAATATTAGGGTATATATAATAAAATTTCACTATCCAAACACATCTCAACACAAGTTATTTATTCTCCTAATGATCAATTTTTTTGCAGAGTCCAAAACAAAAAAACAATAATGATTGCGGTTATTATGTTTTTAAATTTATGAAAGAGATCATTTTTCATCAACAAACTAGCATCCCTAAAGAGGTGTTTTCAAAAACAACTACTATTTCATTTAATTTATTTATTAATTCTTTGTTTTTATATTTTGAATTACAACTCTGACTGTCGAAAAGCCTCATACTCACAAGAAGATATTGATATTTTCATAAACAAGTGGTCTGCATACCCGATGGAAGATTGTACACAAATAGAATGAAGATCTGACTTGGGGACATGTACAATTGGCGGTCATTTTTGAGAGGGGTTAAGTGGATCAGAAGATGAAACATTATTGTATGTAAATGTTCTTAGGAAATTTTTAATTGTTATTAAATAAAACATCCTTTCTACAATGAGTCATTTTCCCATTTTAACAGATGATATGCACCAGCAACATGCAAGAATGATGAACCACTCAAACTGTTTCTCTTTTGTTTAAAATGGACAGAATTTTAAGTGAAAACCAGAAATGACATACATAAATCCAAACAAACACATTCATATTGTGTTGATCCTTTAGGATAATGATCCATGGATGTGTTGGGGATGTGTATGAGTCAACCCCACCTAAATCTAAGGCACAGTGTGGCCGGTATCACTCAAAGGGTCTCTCTTTTGTTTAAAATGGACAGAATTTTAAGTGAAAACAACAACTGACATATAGAAATCCGACCCAACGCATTAATATTGTGTTTATCCATTCGGATAATGATCCATGGGTGCGTTGGTGACATGTACGAGTCAACCCCACCTTAATCTGAGGCATGGTGTGGCCGGTATCACTCAAAGTGTCTCTCTTTTGTTTAAAATGGACATAATTTTAAGTGAAAACAACAATTGACGTATGAAAATCCAACCAAAAGTATTCATATTGTGTTTATTTTTTAGGAGAAAGATCTATGGGTGAGTTGGTGATGTGTAAGAGTCAACCCTGCCTCAATCCGAGGCACGGTGTGGCCGGTATCACTCAAATTGTCTCTCTTTTGTTTAAAATGGATAGAATTTTAAGTGAAAACGACAACTGACATACAGAAATCCAACAAAATGAATTCATATTGTGTTGATCCTTTATCAGAACGATCCATGGGTGATTTTTGGATGTGTATGAGTCAACCCCTCCTCAATCTGAGGCACGGTGTGGCCGGTATCACTCAAAGTGTCTCTCTTTTGTTTAAACTGGATAGAATTTTAAGTGAAAACAACAACTAACGTACACAAATCTGACCAAAAACATTTGGATTGTGTTTATACTTTATGATAATGGTACATGGGTGCGTTGGGGACGTGTATGAGTTAACACCACCTCAATCTGAGGCATGGTGTGGCCGGTATCACTCAAAGGGTCTCTCTTTTGTTTAAAATGGGCATAATTTTAAGTGAAAACAACAACTGACGTACGTAAATCCAACCAAAACCATTCAGATTGTGTTGATCCTTTAGGATAACAATCCATGGGTTCATTGGGGATATTTACAAGTAAACCTCTCCTCAATCTGAGGCACGGTGTGGCCGATATCACTCAAAGTGTCTCTCTTTTGTTTAAAATGGACAGAATTTTAAGTGAAAACAACAACTGACGTATGGAAATCTGACCAAATGCATTAATATTGTGTTGATCCTTTAGTAGAATTAACTATGGGTCCTTTGAGATGTGTAAGAGTTAACCCCATCTCAATCTGAGGCACAGTGTGGCCGGTATCACTCAAAGGGTCTCTCTTTTGTTTAAAATGGACATAATTTTAAGTGAAAACAACAACTGACGTACAAAAATATGACCAAACACATTGGTATTGTTTTTATACTTGAGTATAATGATCCATGGTTTCTTTTTGATGTGTACGATTCAACCCCGCCTCAATCTGAGGCACGGTGTGGCCGGAATCACTCAAAGGGTCTCTCTTTTGTTTAAAATGGACAGAATTTTAAGTGAAAACAACAACTGACGTACGCAAATCCAACCAAACAAATTTTTATTGTGTTATTCCTTTTTGAGAACGATAAATGGGTCCTTTTTTATGTGTATGTGTCAACCCCTACTCAATCCAAGGCACGGTGTGGCCGGTATCACTCAAAGGGTCACTCTTTTGTTTAAAATGGACATAATTTTAAGTGAAAACAACAAATGACGTACGAAAATCTGACAAAATGAATTCATATTGTGCTGATACTTTAGTATAATGATCCATGGGTGCGTTAGGGATGTGTAAAAGTCAACCTCTCCTCAATCTGAAGCACGTTGTGGCTGGTATCACTCAAAGGGTAACTCTTTTGTTTAAAATGGACAGAATTTAAGTGAAAACAACAACTAACGTATGGAATTCCAACCAAATGCATTCGGATTGTGTTTATACTTTAGTAGAACAATCCATGGGTGATTTGGGGACATGTAAAAGTCAACCCCACCGCTATTCAAGGCACAGTGTGGCCGGTATCACTCAAAGGGTCTCTCTTTTGTTTAAAATGGACAGAATTTTAAGTGAAAACAACAGTTGACGTATGCAAATCTGAACAAACGCATTAGTATTGTGTTGATCCTTTAAGATAATGATCCATGGGTCCTTTGTGACATGTATGAGTCAACCATGGCAAAATCTGAGGCACGATGTTCCTGGTATCACTCAAAGGGTCTCTCTTTTGTTTAAAATGGACAGAATTTTAAGTGAAAACAACAACTGGCGTATGGAAATTTGACCAAACACATTCATATTGTGTTGATCCTTTAATATAATGATCCCTGGGTTCATTGGGGACGTGTATGAGTCAACCCTTCCTCAATCTGAGGCACAGTGTGGCCGGTATCACTCAAAGGGTCTCTCTTTTGTTTAAAATGGACAGAATTTTAAGTGAAAAAAACAACTAATGTACATAAATCCAACCAAACACATTCATATTGTGTTGATCCTTTATTAGGACAATCCATGGGTGTGTTGGGGACGTGTACGAATCACCCGCGCCTCTATCCGAGGCATGGTGTGGTCGGTATCACTCAAAGGGTCTCTCTTTTGTTTAAAATGACCAGAATTTTAAGTGAAAACAACAATTGATGTATGAAAATCCAACCAAACACATTCGGATTGAGTTGATATTTTAATAGAACGATACATGGGTCCTTTTTTATGTGTATGAGTCAAACCCGCCTCAATCCTAGAAACGGTGTGGCCGGTATCACTCAAAGGGTCTCTCTTTTGTTTAAAATGGACAGAATTTTAACTGAAAACAACAACTAACATATGAAAATCTGACCAAACACATTTGGATTGTGTTGATCCTTTAGGAGAATGATACATGGGTCATTTTTGACATGTACAATCCAACCCCACCTCAATCCGAGGCATGGTGTGACCGGTATCACTCAAAGGGTCTTTTTTTTTAAATGGACAGAATTTTAAGTGAAAACAACAAATGACGTACTTAAATCCTACCAAATGCATTCAGATTGTGTTGATCCTTTACGATAACGATTAATGGGTCCTTTTAGATTTGTAAGATTCAATTATTCCTCAATCCAAGTCACGGTGTGGCCGGTATCACTCAAAGTGTCTCTCTTTTGTTTAAAATGGACAGAATTTTAAGTGAAAACAATAACGGACGTACGCAAATATGACCAAATTCATTAGGATTATGTTGATACTTTAGGAGAATGATCCATGGGTCCTTTTCAACGTTTATGAGTCAACCCCTCCTCGATCTGAAGCATGGTGTGGCCGGTATCAATCAAAGTGTCTCACTTTTGCTTAAAATGGACAGAATTTTAAGTGAGAACAACAACTGATGTACGGAAATCTGACCAAACGCATTCGGATTGTGTCTATAATTTCGTAGAATGATCCATGGGTGCATTGGGGACATTTACAAGTCAACCTCGCCTCAATATGAGGCACGGTATGGCCTGTATCACTCAAAGGGTCTCTCTTTTGTTTAAAATGAACAGAATTTTAAGTGAAAACAACAACTGACGTACACAAATCTGACCAAACGCATTCAGATTATGTTGGTCCTTTAAGAGAATGATCCATGGGTCCTTTGTAACGTGTACGAGTCAACCCCACCTCAATCTGACGCACGGTGTGCCCCCCAACCCCCCGGACGTCCCCACCCCCTAGACACCACCCCACCACCTGGACACCTCCCCCACCCCCCTGGACACCCCCACCCCCATGGACAACCACCCCCACCCCCACCCCCTTTGACACCACCCCACCCCCCTTGGATAGCCCCACCAACCCTTTGGACCACTCCCCACCCCCTGGACACCCCCCCCCCACCCCTTTGGACACCCCCCACCCCCTAGAAAGCCCCCTCAACCCCCTGGACACCCCCACCCCCTAGACATGCCCATGGACCCCCCCCCCCCCCACACCACCACCACCTTGGAAAGCCCCCCCAACACCCCACCCCCCCCCCCCACCCTTGGAAAACCACCACCCCCTGGACGGCACCCTCACCCCTCCTAGACACCACCCCACCCCCTGGACACCCCCCCCCCCACCCATGGACGGCCACCCGCACCCTCCCGGACACCACCCCACCCCCCTTGGACTGCCACACCAACCCCCCAGACCTCCCCCACCCCAGGACACCCCCCACCCCATGGAAAGCCCCCCCCCCCCCCCGACACCCTGGACACCAGCCCACCCCCCTGGACACCCCATAGATACCCCCCCTGGACACCACCCCACCCCCTTGGACATCCCCCCAACCTCCTGGACCCCCCCCCCCCCCACCCCCTGGACACCCCCACCCCACCCCCCCCCCGACACCCCTATCCCCTCGGACACCCCCATCCCACCCTCCTGGACACCACCCCACCCCCTTGGATAGCCCCACCAACCCCGTCGACCACCCCCCGGACACCCCCCCCCCCCCCCTCACCCCCTGGAAATCCCCCCCCCCCAGACACCCCCATGGACACCCCCCCCCCCACTTGGACCCCCCCCCCTCCTAGACACCACCCCACCACCTAGAACCCCCCCCCCCCAAGCCCCCTGGACACCACCTCCCTCCTTGGACAGCCCCCCAACCACTTGGACTGCCCCCCACCCCCCTGGACACCCATATCCCCCCGAACACCCCCATCCCCCCAGACACCCCTACCCCCCCTGGACATCCACCCCAATCCCCTGAATACCCCCCCCCCAACCCCCTTAATTCTGAATTGAATTCTTTATGTATTTAATTAACTTATGAATTATGTGTTAATGGTGTATGAGTATACTTGTTTCATGGGTATACTTGGTGTAATTACCTTATAATTTATGTGTTAATTTTTTATGGGTATACTTACTTGTTGAGATGCTGAATTTTTTGCAGGTGTCGTTTGGGTGTGTTGCTGCATAATTTTTCGTTGCAGCAGACAGGGCATTTATCAGCGCTAAAAATGTGCTGATAAAGGATCAATTTATCAGCACTAAAAGAGCGCTGATAAAAACACATTTATCAGTGCTTTTTTAGCTCTGATAAAGGGGTCCTTTATCAGTGCCTTTTTAGCACTAATAAAGTATCCCTTTATCAGTGTGTT